>NW_004624765.1:18371845-18383610 GCF_000247695.1 Heterocephalus glaber | reverse complement strand
GAGGGCTAGGAATGGGGAAAAAATAAGAACCAAGATGCATTATGTAAAGGTACAATTCCCAATGAGAAATGTAATTGTGTTGTGTACCTACAATGTACCAATAAAAGAATTTAATAAAGTGCAAAAAAAAAAAATAAGGTCACACTGGATCAGAGGTCATGGTAACCCAATGACTGGTGTCCTTAGATTATAAGAAAACAAAATCTCAGGGAAGAACATTATTTAATGAGAGAAGCAGAGAGTGAAGTGGTGGATATACAAGCCAAAGAATGTCAAGAATTCCTGGAAAATGCTAGAAGATTAAAGTGACAGAGAAAGATTCTTCCCTATGTCACCAGGCCATGTCTGAGATCTCTCCAAGGCTGAAATAATATCCCACCATAATAGAATACGTTTTTGAGTTCACTGTCTTGTTTCTAAAAATGAATTTTCAAGACACATCAATTAGAGACATGAGGAAGGTTTATTAGCCAGAGATTTTCAAACACACTCAGGTGGATTGCAGTCACTCAGAGAAACGATGTGCATTTTGAACTGGAGTTGGATGTAGTTAAGTTGGTGCCTTGAAGGTGGGCAACACTATTCCTACTGTTCATCAGATCACCCATTTGGAAGGTTATGTCATAATGCAAGCCATTTACATGTGTTTGAAGTTGAGGTATACTGCTCACTAATATTGTCACTTCCTTAGCAGTGGAGAGAGTGAAATTTACAGGTGAAAAGTATAGGTACAGAGCCCAATTTATAAGCGGTGTCTTCAAGACCTGTAGAAATTTTCTTGAAAGAGGGAAAAGACTTGAGTAATATTTGTGCCTTGAAGCTGCAGTTCGGTACAATTGTAAAATCTTGATTTCCTTGGCCCCTTTTTACTTAGTTTTTATTTCAGCTATTCTACCTTGCCTAGCCTCTTCTTAGGACAAATGGCCCTGCTGATCATTTGATTTTGGATTTCTAGTCTTCTGCAAGAGAATAACTTTCTTTTGTTCTTTTAACACCAATTTATTTTAATTTGTTATGACAGCTTTGGAAATGAATACATGGGGTGATGTTATGATCTCTGTTTTATAAAAGGGGCCTCTAAGCCTAGAGAAGTAACTTGCTGGATACTGCTCAGCAGCTGGCAGGATTGTCAGGACCTTTGACAACCAGAGTTATTCTTTTATTAGCTCTACTATCCATGGTAGAATTGTAACAGGATTGTTTTTCGAAACAAAACTTTTAAAATGATTGCAAACGAGTCATCGTTAAATAAAAATAGAGAACTCAATGTATAATATCAACTAGATACTTGTGTCTTTGTAGTTCTGATGATAGAAAAATCTTTACTTTTGATCCTATCAGACATAAAAGTTGAGGTCTGGGGATTTAGCTCAGTGGTTGCGCTGCCTGCTTCATAAGCGCAAGGTCCCGAGTTCAATCCCTGGTACCAAAAACAACAAAAAAAAGACATAAAAGTTGATTTGATGTATTTACCGGAGAGCTAATATCAATAGTGACAACAAAAATAATAATAAAATTTCCTTAAGCATATGCAGTTTGAGGTATTTTAGATGATATTTTAACCCCATTTAGTCAATCATTTGTTAATACTATCAGACAAGGCCCATTGGGAACATACATGGAACCAGTGATGTAATTTTATAAATTTCTCACCTCATAGAATACTGGGCTTTATGGGGAAGCATGGAGTGCCTTAGCAAGAGGGAGACAGGAAGAGTTAATTATATAAATTGAGTTTATGTTAAGTAATTTGAGGACAGGCTCAAGGACACAGGATTTTGTGTGTGTATGTATGGTGCCTCTTAATGTGAGAGCAATATAGTGCTTGGATATCTGAATCATTTTTTATCTTAGAGGCTGAAGAAATAGAATAGTTTGACATTGGAGAAAAAAAGTTACTCCTGTTAGATGAAGATGAGATATTTGGCCATTTTTGTGATGGCATCTCAGGCATAATTATGAAGTAGATTTTTTTTCTCTTTCCAATATAGTCATGAAGAGTTCTCATCTGATGTTGACATTCTATGAAATTACTTCTGTTCACCAGGTAAAAAGTAAGCCAACTGTTGATACTAAATATTAGGTACTAAGTCCCTTCCTTTTCTTTTTTAACCTTCTCTTTTGGTCTAGGACAAAGTCTGTCTTTGTATAATCTTTAGTGTTCAGATTTTTTTATACAGTCATTCTACTGATTAGAAGAATCTAACTTGGGCAAATTTCAGTATCTTCTGATCTTTCTGTTAAAGAGTGAATTATTAGTTTACAATGTAGAAAGGTTCCTTTTCCCCTTCAGGCTTGTTAACATTTGTTGTTAGCTGGTTTATAGCCATTCTTTCTGAACTAAGATAAAATCTCTGTGTTTTAATTTATATTTTCCTAATGGCCAGAGATGTTGAACACTTTTCATGTATTTTCTAGTTATTTGTACATCTTCTATGAAATGTCTGTTCATTTCAGTTGCCCATTTGTAGATTGGGTCATTTGTTTTGGAAGTCTAATTTTTTGAGGTCTTTATATATTTTAGATATTTGTTCTCTGAAGAACAGCTGAAAATAATTTCCCCATTCTGTAGGCTCCATCTTAACTGTTGGTTGTTCTTTTTGCTATACAGAAGCTTTTTATTTGATATAATCACATTTGTTGATTCTAAGAGATGTTATTTCTTGTTCCATTGGAGTTGTGTTCAGAAAGCCCTAGTCCATGCTTATGTTTTCCAGAAGATTATTTCTGTTTTAACATTTAGATCTTTGATCCATTTTGATTTTAGTTTAGTACATGATAGCACAATTCATAATAATGATCTTAGAAGCAGCCTATGTCTATCAACAGATAAATGAATAAAGAAAAAATTATATATATACACAATGGAGTACTACTCAGCCACAAAGAATAAACTTGAATCATTTGTAGGAAAATGGATGCACCTTGAACCCGTAAGTTTAAGTGAAATAAATCAGACACACAAGCTTAAATGTGGCATAATTTTTCTTATATGAGAAACTTAAAGTATAAATAAAGAACAAAATAAAAGATAGACCATAGGAAATGGAAAGAGGGAAGGGGAGGGAAGAGGAGAAGAGGATGAAAAAAGAATTAAGATGCATTATGTACAGTACCAATTCTCTATGAAGAATGTAATCATTATGTACCATAAACATGTGCTAATACAAAATAAAAACTTTAAAAAATGACTTGTTAGATTACCTGATGTAAAAAGTGGCTACACAGTAACACTTAAGAGTCTACACAGGGTTTATTGACCAAATACAATACAGGCAATTCCCAGAAAAAAATTATAATTAATTTTGCAAAAAATTGTTCCTGTAGTGACTTTGATAAGTCAGCTCAGTTCTGAAAAGTGTGTTTAAAAATCTTAATGGATCTTGTTCTAGCATAAACTTCCCCTTAGCTAGTTAAGAAAAAAATCAAGGGCTATGTAGTTATTCATGAAAGCTTTAGACTGGCAGTGGTAAACCTATGGCACACATGCCACAACAGGCACACAGAACACTTTCTGTTGGCATGTGAGCCAAGTCGCCTTACTTTGTTTGGATCATTTTATGCTTGTGAACAGCTGTTTTCAGCTTTGAATTATATCAAATATGATACAAGAAACTGACAACTGACCTGAGTGCTGCATGTGTTGCTTTCAAACTAACAAAATATGAGTCAAGGTTTGACAAATTATCAGTGTGCATATGACAGCAAAGATCACATTAATTGCGCAGAAGCACACCAAATGGAAATGTTACCTTTCAGTGAAAAGCTATTTGTATCATTGAAAGTTCCATTATTGCATTTTTCTTTTAAGACAAAAGACATTACTGTATGAGTTGGTTTTTTTCTAAATTAAAACCTGAGTATTCAGGTTTAATTGCAGTGTTGGTATTCTGTGATAAATAAGTGGATTTTGGGTTGCTGTTTGGGCAGTCTCTCAAAATTTAGCCATTGCTGCTCTAGACAGTGAATGTAAACTAGACAATGAATATAATATAGGCTTCTGGTGGTAGTGTCTGAATAAGAAATCGTTCTGTAGTGGAGCATGGGCTTAGTAGGGAATATAGATATTGTTTATCTGAAAAGGAGTGAGTGAACACATTTTTTGAGTGAAGTTAAACAGTTCCTACTAAATAATGACTCTCAAGATAGCAAAGCATAGTTCCCATTATTGATGAGCTAGGTTTAGTTGGCAAGGTTTACTTTTTTACTTGTTTGCTTTGCAGTACTGAGGATTGAACTTAGGGCTCTAGGGTCTTTTGTATGATAAGCAAATACTCTATAACTGAGCTACATTCCCAAACAGTTGGTAGGGTTTAATGATTTCAAAAGAAGTACTTTGTTGGAATGGAGGCAAGGTGCATTCCCCACCCCCCCAAGAATTAAGGTTATAATTTATCATGTAAGAGGAATTTAGTGCCAGAAGTAATCTGTGTAAGAAAATCTACCTTGAAAATATTCGAACATTTATTACATTTTTCCCAGCAAGGTATGGATCCACTAATCGTAGTTATGATTATAGGCAGAGTCTAAGAAAATGTATACGAATGTATAGTTTTTCTTTTTAAATAGCAAAAAAAGATAGTAAGAGATCAGAATTTTTTAAACAATGAAAATATTGCTGAGTATGGTGGTGCATATCTATAATCCAAGCACTCAGAAGGCTGAGGCAGGAGGCTCACAGTGAGTTAGAGGCAAGCCTAGGCTACACAGTAAGTTCAAGGCCAGCCTGAACTACATAACAAGACTCTGTCTCAAAAAAAAAAAAGATATTAAAGACCTGCTACTCCTTTCAGCACTGAGGAACTTCCAACATATGCCATTACACAAGATTAGTAGTAAGAGAGATGCCAAGAAAAGGGGTGTCAAGTTGTATGAAAATCAACCTTGTTCCAGACTTTTGAGCAAAAGCTGTCTAGATTATGAAATCATCATGAACTGAGTACTATGAATCAGCTGTTATGTTGAATTGTCTGTTTCTGGTCAATTTCAAGGAATTATCAGCTTAAGGTCTACCAAAGAACTAGAAGCCCAAAGAGCTAAATCAAATAAGATGCGTCTTTTCAATTAGAAATTTGTGATTTCAAAGATTATCCTCTTAGATTTTCACTATAGTGCTAGATATTAATAGTACTTGACAAGGTCTTATTGATGGAAGCTCAAGATGAATATTCCTTTGATTTTTCTTCCAGAAGACTAAATCTTCATGTTTTAGATCATTGAGAGATTAAATAAGTGAAATTGTTTAATGATAAGATTTATAGAATTTAACTCTTTAATCACAAGAATTGACTGTAGGGCAAGGACAGATCAGTGAAGTGCCTCCATGCATGGAAGGGCATGTTGTTAACTTTTAAGGGTAGAGCCCAAGTCATTAAAGTTAAAGAAGTATCTTAAATGGAAATTTTAGGAACTCTGAGAATTTCAACAATTTTTAGAATTCATTTGTTATCTCTACATTTTTTTCAGAAGATTGAATATAATGATAATGGAGTTCTTGAGTAAAAAAATAGGCCTTCAAAATTCTTTCATTTTTCTTTTTTACTGGGGATTGAACCAAGGTCATTCACAATGAGCTGCATCCCCAGTTCTGTTTTATTTTTAAATTTTGATAAAGGGTCTTACTAAGTCAATAATTTGCCCCAAATTGAGCTCAAAATGTTCCTCCTGCATCAGTCTCCCAGAGTAGGAAGATCACATGTGAACACCACCACATCAGGCCAAAAGTCTTCAATGGTAGTTTGGCAAGAAAAACAGTTATAATCTACCCTAAAAACAACAACAAAAAGAATGATCAACTTGACTAGAAAATGCTAGTTGAACCAAAATATCTTTTTTTTTGGTTTCATCCCAACTGGCAGCCATGCTTGAAAGCAAATAAGTCAGTTAATCTGGAATAAATTAACTTCCATGAAAGGCCACCTGCCACAAATGAATTTGCATCAGAAATAACACAGCTTGCTTGACAATCTCCAGTTTTTAATGTGTAAGTATAAACTATTAATACACAAAATTCAATTTGGCTACCAAAATTGTATTTCATTATTTTGAGTATGTGTTTAATTACTGAAAAGTTTCATAGGACCCATGGGGCTGTTTTAGTACAGGCAATGAACATGATGTAGCAAAGCAGAAGGAAGAAATATGGTGGGAGGCCCAGCAATGAATATCAACTTAGTGGACTACAGGTAGATATGAATCAGAAAAATGAAGCAGTGGATGCTGTTGTGCACCACGACAATTGGTGAGTGACTCCAGTCCAAATATCTACCTTTATCCCCTAGAGAGAGAGTGCTTGGTTGGATGCCATTCTAGGGAAAGGTCAACTGGACTTGAGACTCAGAGCAGCTGTTGGTTGGCTTCATCTCAGGGCTATTAGTGTTAAACTCCCACAATGACTGGGTGAGAGACAATCATATGAGACATCCATGGTCGGGGAGCCATAGTCAGGCAAGCAAGAGACACCAAGAGTGTTATAAGCTAAATGATTCAGGCTCCAGCCCCACAACCAGAAGCCAGGATAAGCCTGAATTTCCATGGATTTTAAAGTTCCAGAACTGGCACCCTGCTTAATCTTACTGCTGACTTGCTAGTTATTACCCAGCATGGATCTGGATTCTGACTGCCTCCTTTGTCTCCCGACAATAGCAGAGTAACACCTTAAATTGGACACTGCCACAAAATTATAGACCCCAAAAGTTAACCACAGGCTTGAAGTCACAGAGAAATTTCTATTTTTCTTCACTTTTGTTAAAAAAATTTTTTTTGTTCATTTAGATGTTATTGGTTTTTTTGTTTTTGTTTTGTTGTGAATGTGAACATTGTTTGCATTTTTAAAATTTTCTTTTCTTCCTGTTTTTGTTTTTTTCTTTTTACTTTTCTCCTGTCTTCTTTACCAGCTTCCTGAGGCTTGGGTAATCTTTGTCTTTCAGCCTTGCTTCTAATCTCTTTTTCTTTTTCTTTTACTTCTCTGTTTTTTCCTCTTTTCCCTTTTACATTTTCTTCTCTTAGTTACTTCTTTTATTTTTACTCTGTATAATTTTTTCTCCCTATTTTTCTTTTATCTTCTATTTCTTGCCAGTTTGTTGTCCTACCTTTAGCCAATACTATAGACTTCCCTCTACTCCTCAATAAGATCCTTTGTACCACTTCTTGCTCCTCATATCATAGAGTTTAAGGTTTCAAAGTTTTCTTTTTGCATCCCTCATTCTCAAACTCCAATCTTTAATAGTATAACCATGATGCTTTGTTAATATTTTGATAGTTAACTCTGTAAAATTAGTGTTGAGTTCTTTTCTACCATTAGCAGATATATAGCTGTAGTATTTAGTATATATCAACTGTTAGTCAATACCTGGGTTGCCTTAATGTTTACATCATAATTGATAGTTTCTTCTCTATGAATAAGAGTAGTTCATAACTGGTTCCTATGGTATGTTAATGTCTAATTTGTCTTGGGCAATATTACTGTAATTGTTTTACTTGATATTAACAGGATCACAAAATTGTTGCTATTTCTTGGGCCAGGGATTTAGCTCAGTGGTTCTGCCACCTGCCTCATAAGTGCAAGGTCCCAAGTTCAATCCCCGGTACCAAAAAAAAAAGAATAATTGTTGCTATTTCTCTGTAAGCCAACACTAGATTCCATTTGTGACATCATTCCCAGAGAATTTGATTGCTGGGGTAAGTACACTGCATCTTTCTTTCCCAAAATAATCATGGTGGTCTAATCTTGGGGCTGTGGCAAATGATTATAGTTAGCTATTCCCAAAGTACATCACTGAAAAGCAATTAAAAAGATCTCTGTACTAGCAACAAAGTCTTTAGAGTATAAGCATCCACAAACCTCAACAAAAAACAAATAAATAGACAGACAAACAAACACAACAGAATCATGGGTAGAAAGGCAACAAAACACCTCTTCAAACTCCCAGCTTCCCCAAAACAAAACCAGGAGATGTCAAGGAGCAGAACAGTATAAGCTACACAATTGAATTATTCAAAAGCATAGGAAGAAGGTTAGAAAACAGCTTATAGAAACACTCAGCAAGTTTACCAAAGATATAATTAAACATATAAAGGAAGTGATAACAAGAAAGTTTGCAGGCACTCTCAGAAGACATTAATAGAAAGCCAGATGAGTGAAACAAAATGATATAAAACATGAGTGACCAGTTTACAAAGAATTAGAATACATGAAAATGTTTCAATCAGAAATCCAGGAACTGCTAGATGACGCAAAGAAGGCCAACCTAAAAGTAATTAGAATAAGTGAAAAACCAGAAGACAATATAACTGGCATAAAAAAACCTGTTCATAGAAACAATGGTAGAAGACTCCCCAAATACAGGGAAAGAAATAAACATACAGATAAGTGAGGCATACAGATTCCCAAATAGCCATCACCAAAAGAGAACTGCTCCACACCACATTATATTTAAAATTCCAGAAATCCATTTCAGGCACATAATCTTAAAAGCTGTTAGAGAAAGGCAACAAATCACACACAAAGGTAAACCCACTAGAATCACAGGTTTCTCTACACAAACCTTAAAGGCCAGGAGGGCCTAGAGTAAAGTGTTTCAAGCCCCAAAAGATAACAAATTACAACCTCAACTTATGTATTCTGCAAAAATTTCTTTAAAATTGATGGGGAAATAAAATATTTCCATGACATACCTGCCCAGTACTAGCAGGCTATGAGTGGCACATGCTTCTTGCCTTCCCTAATTTGGCTATACTGTTTTATATCAGGAGTCAGACCAAAGCCCTGCCTAACTCAAATGGGCATGTCAGGTAGCAGAGTTGGGCTAGTATTGCTCCTTTGCTAATAATGGCTGTCACTGAGGCCTAAGTCCTGGTCTGTGAAGTGGCAGGGCCCTGCTAAGTTACATGCAGCTGAGAGCTGTGTGACCCCAATTAAAATCATTTACCCTGAATTATTGCTTCTCACTGACCTTGTGGGTTTCTTGTTAATCGGGCCTGGTCCCAGTACCAGTTTCTTCTTTTTAAAGACTAAAAAAAAACAATACAAAAGAAATCAATGAATCAAAGATTTGGTTCTTTGGAAGATTAAACAAAATAGACAAACCCTTAGTTAACCTTACCAAAATAAATAAAGAAAAGACCCAAATCCATACAATTAGAGATGAAAAAGGTAAAATCACAACAGATTTTTCTGGAATACAGAAGATTATCAGTAACTAGTTTGAGAACCTGTATTCTAGTAAAATGGAAAACTTCAGAGGAAATGGACAAATTCCTAGATACATATTATCTAACAAAGCTAAACCAAGAATATATAAAAATCCTGAATAAGCCAATGTCAGTCAGTGAAATTGAAGAAGTAATAAAATAACTATCAACTAAGAAAAGCCCATCTTCTGAATGATTCATTTTAGAGAACATCTAATGCCAGTACTCCTCAAACTTTTTAATAAAATTGAAAGCTTCCCAATAGTCCTAAAGTCATTCCCAGAAGCAAGTATGACCCAGACTCCAAAACCAGAAAATGACCCAACCAAAAAAGCAAACTACAGGCCAATCTCCTTAATGAACACAGATGCAAAAATCTTCAATAACATAACAGCAAATAGAATGCAGAAAATTATCAAAAAGATCATACATTATCACCAAGTGGGGCTGAGGAAAGAATCTTTTAATAGACATTTTAATAGTCCATTTAACTATTTATTTATTTATTTATTTAAGTAGGTAGGTAGGTAAGTATGGAGGAGTGCACACTGGGCCACACCCCTGTCCTTATTTTTTTTTTCAACTTTGAGACAGGATCTTGCTAAATTGCCTATGTGTGGCCTGAACTTGTGATCTTCCTGCCTCAGTTTCCCAGAGTGCTAGGACTACAGATGTGTCACCATATTTGGCTTTACCCATGCTTTTATTTAAATGTGGTATAGTGAGAATTGTCCTTCAAACCATAACCAGAATAACTATTTTGTGAGCTCCTTGCCCTATCTGTCCAGGGCCTCCTGCTGAGGCCATAGGCCAGGCTGAAACACAGCAAGCCCATCTACTGCCATGGCTAGATAGTGCTTACTGAGCCTGGTGGAATTTTCTAGGGAGGATGGGATGGCAGTTGAAGACAACTTTTCACAAGAACCCTTTTTGCCTTTGATCCTGGTTTTGTTGTTTTAATTAGAGCCCTATAAAACCAGTGGCCTAGCAAAAGGGGATTGGTGAGCCAGGTGTAGTGGCACATGTCTGTAATCCCAGCACTCAGGATGCTGAGGCAGGAGGATCACTGTGAGTTCAAGGTCAGCCTGGGCTACATAGTGGCTTCAAGGCCAGCCTGAACTATAAAGTGAGACCATGCCTCAAAAAAAAGAGGAGTGGGGATTGGTGAATTTGGTAGTGCTACTTCCTGCAAGGTATCCCATATCTGTAAGTAACTTCAAATAAATTCATTAAGCTAGAATTGTCAGAGTGATTCTTTGGTTGTCAGCTCCCTCTCAGTTTGGGGGGGGAAAGTATATATTATATCTCTACAGGAAATTCCTGCAACACATGGATATGTTTTTTTTTTTACCTGAAAATCACACAATTGTTGATATGTATTTATAGTCATATATTTTACTTATACAGAATTAATCTTGGAAAATAAACTATTGTTTTTGTTTTTCAAGCTTCTCTGTTCCTGACCTTGCCTCTTGTTTTATACACAAGAGCTTGCACAATAGTTACAAATTAATAGAAATTTGGAACATGCCAGAGACATGATTATCTCTGCATATTTTAAAAACAGATCTTCATAATATCTAGTGGTCTTTATGAGAAATACAATAATAGTTTAGTTAAAAACAGATACCTTAACAGAAAATTTTCCAAGTTGAGATATTGAAGAAGACTTTTCAGACTCCACAGTGTAATGATTCAGAGGGGAAAGAGTGTGTAGCCAGAGAGCTCAGGGAAGCATTAGCATCAAAGAGAAGACAGTACACACTCAAAGGTCTATCTTCACACACAGAGCATGCCAAGTCTTCTGGTTGAACTACAAAAACCTGTGTGAGGAATCTTAGTTTATGCCAGAAATCTTCCCAACAGGGGTTTTTATTCCTCTTTAGATACATAGGGAGCTTGAGTAAATCTTACCGGGCTGGGTCAGAGGGCACCATCTATGAGTATTTCCAGGTCAGCTAAATATAAACTCTTATCACCCATATTGCTTTATTTTCCTGAATTTGGAGCCTAACTTTGGCAAATGCAAAGTCAAGACTTTTCAAAAAAAAATTAAAGAAAAGTTACAAATATATAACACTGTTTTCTTCTGCCAAAGCAATATTTGAAAATCACACCATAAGAAGAAACAATAATTGGTAGAAACTTTTTATGTTTATTAAGCAACATGGAACTCTTAGTCAAAATTATGTGAGAGACTACTCAAAGAAAAGAGGGCTAACAGGTTATTGTGGTGATAAAAAAGTATCTCTGTGAGACAAAATTACAGACTGTTTTTATAGAAAAATAACACAAATTGTAATTTTCTCATTTTGGTACACCATTAATGAAATAATTTGTAGTAAAGAATTTACTACTTCTTCATATGTAAGTATTTAGGCTTATAGCCATATACAAATATGTGATGAATGAAAAAATTTAGTCAAAATATTTTTATAAATGTGAAATAAAATGTTTATTATATTAAATTTGCCATCTTAATAATCTGCAAATAATCATCTGCAAATCCTTTTTTTCCCATTAAGTTTATTGGTACATTTTAGGTATAAAGTACAGTTACATTCATCACTGGG
>NW_004624765.1:18328186-18345879 GCF_000247695.1 Heterocephalus glaber | reverse complement strand
ATTTCCTCCAGAGTTAGTTTCATTAATTTGTCTTCCAAGGTACTTCTTAGAAGTTGTCAAATTTATTTCAAAAAAGATTTTCATAATATGGTTTCTATATCCTTTTAAATTCTGTAAAATCTGTGGTAATGTCTTCTAGATTTTGATATTTTAATTTTAAAAATGTATAATTGATATTCTGTAATAGGAAGAAAAGGTCTAAAGGAGTAGGGGAAGTGGAAGGTGTAGGGGAAAGGAAAGAAGGGAAAAGAAAAAATATGAGAAAATGGAGAAAAATGGAAACAAAGTCTGCATATAGGGAAGGGTGGAGGGGGTGAAGGGAGGTCAGAGGAGGGTGAAAAAAATAAGAAGCAAGATAATCATGTAATGGTACAAGATCTCAATGATGAATGTAACTGTATTTTATACCTAAAATGTACCAATAAACTTAATGGGGAAAAAAAGATTTCAGGCAATATTAAGTGCTATGACAGTATAGGGGAAAATAATTTATGTTTTCTGCATACAATTCTGTTCATTTGTTTCCATTATTTTCTATTTTGCCTTTTAATGTCCAATTTTATATTGTCTTTTATTGTCTAATTTTATTTTTTAAATGTCCACTGTAAGGTTAAAACTATGGAAAAATATAAACAAGTCTTTCTTGTACTCTTAGTATTTCACTGTGGCATTACATTTCACCACTATTTCCACTAGATGGCTCCATTTTGTTGGTTTCTACTTTGTCCTCCCACTCAATAAAATCCCTCAATGTTCATTTTACAATTAATTAAATAAAGTATAATTGTACCTTGATATCCCTAGGAAATCAGTTCCAGGAACCCCTATGAACACCAAAAATCATGGATTTTCAAGTTCTGAATGGTATAATTGTGTAAAACTCATGCATATCCTGTCACATGCCTCAAATGAGCTCTGTATGACTTAAAACAGCTACTACAATGGAAATGCCATGTGAAGAGTTATCTTACAGTATTTTAAGGGAATGACAAGGAAAAGAAGTGTGTAAGTATTTAATAGATACACAACCATCATAGGCTACTTTTAAAATTTGTATTTATTTGAAATTCACAGATATGAAACTCTCAGATAGGGAGGCTTACTGTGTATCTCTGGCCATGCAGAACACATTTTTGCTTATAATGGTGTTGAATGTCATAAAAAAGGTACCGTGCTATTTGTTCTTCTCTGGGCTCTTTTGCAGTCAACATCACATTCCTTGGAGAGGTGCCTGTTGTGCAGTGAAGAAGCTGTTCACTCATTTTCCTTAAGTTATACCCCTCCATTGTGTGAATATATCATACAGCAGCCTCTCCACTGTTAATGGCATTGTATTTTTCCAGACTTTCCTCTTCACATTTTGTATGTGGTCCGATGGATATTTTTATTCATTATTCCTAATACCTGTGCAAGACTTTCACTTATTGAAGTATAGGATTGCCAAGCAGAAAGAATAAATGTTTCACTACACGAAAGATTTTGGAAAGGCTTCTAGTCTACTCCAGCATGTAAGGATCTTAAGAGTCCTCACTCTCATCCATGCAAGAAAGAACCTGAACAAACAAAATCAACAACTCTTTTTAGGCCTGGGTACGGTGGTACACACCTATAATCCCAGCTACTCAGCTGGCTGAGGCAGGAAGATCATGAGTTATAGAACAGACCAGACAACTTAGCAAGAAACTGTCTCAAAAACAAAAACATAAACAAAATCTGAATTCTTTTTAGTTCCATCAGAGAATTGAGGTTCCTGGGCAAATCATGGTCCCTACATGTGGAAAGAACAACAGATAGACCAAACTACAACTTATTGGAGTAAAAACATCTGCAGGAGGCAGTACTGTGCTCATGTAGAAAGCTCAAACTCTGACTACTTCAGGGGAGTAAATGTGCAATACCTTTCCTCACCATTCACAGAAGGGTCACAGCAAACACCCCTAAATAAGAGAGAGATTAATAAGATTAAAGCATAATACAGAGTGTGAGCAAAAATACAATGATTAAAGTTTGACATTTATGACAGTGCAAGACATATCACCATTAGTCCCCCTCACCTATAACACACCTATCCCATCATTATTGCTACTTTATGAAGAAATACTGGAAGTCCTCTTTGCTGAGTATCTTTAGTTACACTTTGTGGCTGCCTTGATGTCCCAGATAGTGTGAAAAGATTTACCTTTCACTGTCATTTTTACTTGGGAAAAAGCCATAAGTTGCATGGTGCCAGGTCCCATGAATAAATTTGACGAGAACACACCATATTGTTTTTATAAGCCTGCTTTTCTTTTGAATGGCACTTGGGAGTGATACAGGAGATGACATATGAAAATATTATAGCTCCCAACCTGTTAGATGTCTGATATACTGAGTTCGTGTTCTCTAAAAATTGAAGAATGAATTCTAGGAATAACAGAGGTTAAGAGTAGGAAAATATTTATTGAGAGTATAGCTCCTGAGAGGTAGTGTGGTAGTTAGGGTTTGCAAGGGAATAGATCTAATACAGGATACATAATTTATAAAATTATTTTATAATATTCACCCAAAAAGTCAAATGCAGAGGAATGCAATAGATCTGTTAATACACTAGAGACTCAAAGAATCCAGCTGAGGGCCTGGATCCCACAGCAATGTCTCATACAAGTCCAGCTGAAGTCCTAAAGCTCAAGGCAAGGTCCTCCATGAGTCCAGCCAGAGGCAATGTCTCACGCAAGTCCATATCAAGGATCTGCATCATCAGGGCCCAAAGGCCTGTGATGGAAACTACAGGGTGAAGGATTTGTGTCACCAGGCTAAGGGGTCTACACTGCAGCTCAAGGCAAAGGTCAGAGCACCCCTGATGAGAACAGCAGCCATTCCCAGCAACAGTAAGGACCCAAGCTTCTCCTCCAGTGAGATCAGCCAAGTTCACATTCAGAAAACCAGCCTCAGCAAGCTTCTCCAAGAAAATCAACAGCTAACATCCCCACCCCCACCCCAGTTCTTTGTTTATGCCGTTGGCAACAATCCTCAGGTGAGTTTTCCCTGCCCAGAACCATGCTGATTCATTTCAGCTGGGCATTCCAAGTTGACCATTAATTAATTCACCAGAGGCAGATAGGGACCTGAATGGGTAGCTAGGGACCCCACTTTACAGGGAAGTTTTGTAGTGCAAAACCCACATCGTACTAGTGAGTTACAGCTATGATTAACCAAGAAGGTCACAAATATAGTTGCATAGGTAATAGTGATCCAGTGGGGAAACAAGTCACATAATGAGTGTATATGGAAAGAACAAAGACTTTATCTAAAACATGATGGGTCCAGAGGTCTTGGTCACCCACTAGGGTGCTGATATCTATCTGGCCTTTATTAGGCCTGGTGTCTGTCTTCTTAGGAAGTATGTGGGTCTGGTCATTTTGTCTTTATCTTGAGGCCTAGTCTCCAAAATGTGTATCTCTGGCCACAGTTGTGATGTGTTTCACCTTTGTCCTAACTCTCTCAAGGGCCTATCCCTATCTGATTGCCTGTAATATTTCTATGTAACTGAGCTGTCTATAATAGGAGAAGCAGCATTCACAGCATTTTAAAAAAATCACATCTTGTAAAGACATTCATGAAAGAGCACTTTCAGAACTGCCTCAGAAAGTGCAAAGAATAAAGGGATAAGTGTGTTTAACGTGAGTGGGAATGTCATAGGAAAAATATCTCCCAGGCTGTTAGTTGTCAGATATGCCAAGATTGTGTCTTCCAATATTGAAGGATGGATTTGAGAACAAAGCAGATTAAGAGTAGGAAAGTTTTATTGAGAGAAAGCTCCTAAAAGATTGGAGTCCTAAAAGTGGATTACTGTTGAGGCACTTTGTCTTAGATATTTTATACAGCAAAATCACAATGTAAGTAGCTATGGGTCAAACTACAATCAGCATATAGGATTACAAGTATAGTCACTTAGCTAATTTTGATTCAGTAGTGAAGTGAAGCACATAGAAAGGGTATATGGTGAGCATCATTAAGTTTAGCTTACCCATACCTTCTACTGTAGAAAGAACAAAAGTGTTCCTGGAAAGGGATGGGAATATGGGTCAGGGTGTTCTGGTCACCTACCTATGTGACTGATGTCCTATCTGAGCTTGCTGGACCAGGTTGTGCTAGTTAAAATATAACCTCAAATTACTGTTTGTCTCTGGGGAGGCTTGCAGGCCTGGCCATTGCCTATCCATCTCTGATTTTATTCAGATTTGCCTCCAGCTACAATTTTGCTGTGTCTCATTTTGTTCACTGACTCCTATGAGAGCCCAATCCCTTTCTGACTGCCTATTAATATCTATCTAATTTAGCGGTCTATAATAGGAGTATTTTCAAGGGGATTAATGGCAATGTGTCTTATATTGTAATAATGTTAACATTAAATGTAGATTTTGTTCATAGCTCATCATTTTAGTTAATCAAAGGTTTGCATGAAATGAGAGTCTTCACATTGATTTTTTTTTTTTTTTGGTACTGGGGATCGAACTCAGGACCTTACGAGGCAGGTGTAAGGCTTTTGAAGCAGGCGGTGGAACCACTGAGCTAAATCCCCAGCCCTTCACGTTGAATATTGATCTAACTTAAAATCATTCTGGTTTCTTCTAAGCCTATCTGTGTTATGTTCCTTCCTCCTGCGTCCAGGATGGTACCTTTTGGAATGAAGGCTTTCTGGCCTACTGATGCAAAAGGTATGTCTACCTTCACACAGAAAGATGGAGGAATATATGAGTTATATTTTTTCTAGATTTTACAGCTTGCTTTCCGAGAGAGAAATTCTAGTTTCTACAGTCCTCAACCTTGAAGACTAGAATTCTGTGTTTAATGATTTGCTTAGGGGGAGCCTGAGTTGGGAAAACAGAACAGGTCAGAATCAGAGACGTTGATCCTCAAGGTGCTTGTGAGAAATTCCCATGCCCTGGAGTTCAAAGTGCTCACTGTGCTGAAGCACCTTTGAGAGGTTCCATTTTCTGCGTCTCAACACTAACAAATTGCCCAATGTAGATGAATTTGAGAGCTAGAAACTTCACAGGTTGCCCAGTCCTCAGAAAGTCCCTAAATATTTGTTAGTTTTACCCGTAGGAGCTCAACCAAGTTCCCACAGAGAACGTAGGGGAGATATCCTCTTATGGTTCTGGGGGGGGGTACCTATCAAAGGTAACAATTTTGGAATATAAACTGTTCTGTTTTTAATAAGGTCTGACTTCAGATAATAATCTTTTCCTAGGGTAGAAATGGTGGGCTTTCTTGGAACCTCACTCACCTGAGAGAAGGAAAATACCCAATTGTGAACTATACTCACCTTGCAAGAAAGGGAAGGACTCTAATAGAGAAATTACAAGAACTAATGGATAACATAAGCAGAAAATTAAAAGCTCTAAGAAATATTCAAAGGAAACGTTAAACCCCAAAAGCAGTGTGAGAGAAATGAAAAGAGGGCCTAGGATGCATTCATCAAGGAGAAATTCAGGGAGTTCCACACGATTAGTCATCAGGGCAATGCAGATGAAAACCAAAATGAGAACTCATGTTACTCCAGTTAGTAAGGCTATTATCAAAAAGACGAAAAAGAGCAAATGCTGGAAAGGATGGGAAGAAAGGGGCATCCTCATACACTATTTGTAAAAATGTAAAGCAGTAGAGCCACTAGAGAAAACAGTATGGAAGGTCTTCAATAGAAATAGAAGAAGAAATAGAAATACCACGTAACCCATCAATGGCAGCTCTAGGTCTTTATCCAAAGAAAGTGAAATCAGTATGTTGAAGAGATATTTTCATTCCTAGGTCTATTACTATTAATAATAGTCACAATATGGAATCAACCTAGGTATTCATCAATGGATAAATGAATTTTAAAATGTGATAAAAATATAAAATAGAATGTTATTGAACCATAAAATAGAATAAAATTCCATCATTTGCAACAACATGGATGGATGAAACTGGAGTGAGTTATGTTAAGCAAAGTACTTCAGGCCCAGAAAGATAAGTACTACATGTTTTCGCTTGTATTTGGTAACTAAACAAAGTGATCTCAAAGAAATAGAGAATATCATAGTAATTATGAAATCCTGGAAGAGATGTGGGGGAAAGTGATAGAAGAGAGGATGGTTAGCCTGTAGAGAGGTACATTTGGATAGGAACAGTAACTTCTTTCCTTTTTTCTTCAATTTTTACATGTTTGCAATACATAATAAATACATTCATTATGAAGACATGGTACATACACAAATCCCTTCTTTTTTCTTTTTCCTTTTTCTTTACTCTTCTCCTATTTTCTTTCCCTTTATTCTTTGATCCCATTTCCATGTGAAAAATATCTACTTACCTGCTTTCTATGATCTTTTATTTTGCTATCTAAATGATTTTTGGGGGGTACTGGGTACTGTGAGGCAGGCAGCAGCACCAATAATCTAAATCCCCAGCCCTCTAAATGATTTTATACTTTAACTTTCTCATATAAGAGACACCATGTGCTATCTAACATTCTATTTTTTATTTATTTTGCTTACTATTATTGCTTCAAGTTGCATTCATTTCTCTTCAAGTGATTCAAATTTATCCTTCTTTAGGGCTAAGTAGTATTCTATTGAATATGTAAGCCACATTTTTATCCTTCCATCTGTTGGTGAATATTTAAGCCACATCCAAGATTAAACTATTATAAGTGGCACTGCTATAAACATGGATATGCATGTATCATCACACTATGATATTTTCAGCTCTTTCAGGAAGATACTCAGAAATGGTATAGATGGATCAAACACAATTTCCATTTTTAGTTTCTTGAGGAATCTCTGTAGTAATTTCCATAATGTTTGTACTAGTTTACATTCACACCAAGAAGATAGAAGTTTCCTTATTCCTTACAACCTTACCAACATTTGTTTCTTTATGAGTTCATGATGATAGTAATTCTTTCTGGAGTAAGATGGAATTTCAGTGGTTCATTGATTTGAATTTTGCTAATGGGAAAAGATGCTGAATATTTTCCATATACTTATTGGCCAATTGCACTTCTTCTGAGAAGTATCTATTCATTTCACTTGGTCATTTTTTGATGGAGTCTTTTATTTTGGGTGGTCTAATTTTGTTACATTCTTTATATAGTCTAGGTATTAGCTGCTCTCTAAGTTGTCGCGGGCAGTTTTGTTCCCTTTCTGTAGGTTGTCTCTTCACTCACTGGAGTGTTTCTTTTGCTGTACAGAAGTGTTTTAAATTTGATATGATTCCATTTGAGATTCTTGTTACTATTTCTTGCACCATTGAAGTTCTGTTTAAAAAGTCCTTGCCCATGTCTTTGTCCTCAAGAGTTTTAGCCAATTTGTTTACCAGCAGATTCAGTGTTTCAGTTTTAACATCTAGGTCTTTGATCCATTTTGATTTTAGTTTAGTACATGGTGAGAGATATAGATCTAAATTCAATCTCCTGCCTGTGGACAACTAATTTTCCCAGCCCCATTTAATAAAGGGAACATATATCCTCTAGTGTATATTTTTGACCCCTTGCATCCATTTTGTTCCATTAATCTGCATGTTTCTTTTTGTGTCAGTACCTTGATATTTTTATCAACATAGCTTTGTAACATAACTTGAAATCCAACACTATGATGCCTCCTGCTTTGCTCTTGTTGCCCAGGATTGCTTTTGCTATTCTGGTTCTCTTCTGGCTCCATATAAATTTTAGGATTGTTTTTTCCTATTTTTGTGAAGAATGGTGTTGGTATTTTGATTGGAATTGCATTAAATCTATTTATCTGTTTTGGTAATATGGCTATTTTGACAATATTGCTTCTTCCTATCGGGGAATGGGAGATGTCTTTCCATTCCTGCTGTCCTCTTCAAACTCGTTTTCAGGATACTATATAGTTTTTGTTACAGAGGTCTTTCACTTTCTTCATTAGATTTATTCCTAAATGCTTAAGTTTTTGAACCTATTGAAAATGGGACTATTTTTCTAGCTTCTTTCTCAGTGAATTCTTTATTGGCCTACTCAGGAACACTATTGATTTTTGTGTATTTACTTTCTGTCTTATTACTTTGCTGAGTTTGTCTCTTAGAAGTCTATTGGTGGAGTTTTTGGGGGGTCTTCTATGTAAAGAATCCAGTCATCTGCAAATAAAGAGTTTGACTTTTTCCTTTTGTATACATATCCTTTTAGCCTCTCTCTTACCTGATTGCTCTGGGTAATGTTTCAAGTTCTGTTTTGAACAGGAGTGATCAGGTGGATGCCCTTATCTTGTTTCTAATTTTAAAGGAAAATCTTTCAGTTTTTTCTCAATAGTGTCATCTTGGCAGTGGGTTTGTCATAAATGGCTTTTATCTGTTTGAGATAAGGTCCTTCTAAACTTTTTTTCTTCAGGTTTATTTTTCTGCTTTTATCATGAATAGATGTTAGAGTTTGGATAAGCCTTGAAATGATTGTGAAATTTTTGTCTTTGCTTCTGTTTATGTGATGTATTAAATTTACTGATTAACATATGTTGACCCATCCTTGCATCTCAATGATGAAGCCATCTTGGCGATATATAATCTTTTTAATGATTTACTGCATCTTGTTTGGCAGCAGGTTGTTGAGAACTTTTCCTCTATGTTTATTAAGTGAATTTCTGTGGGGTTTTCTTTTTCAGTTGAGTCCTTGTCTGATTTTGGTGTCAGAGTAGTGCTAGCTTCCAGGAGTGAGTTATCACTCCTTCCCTTTCAACTTCATTGAAGATGTGAGGTGATAGGATAATTGGTGTCGGAACTTCTTTTAAGTTCTTGTAGAATTCTTTGGTGAATCCAGGTATTCTTCGGCTTTTCTTTGTTGTTAGTTTTTATTACTGCCTCTATTTTCTTGACTCTTATTGTTACATTCAGAGTTTTATGCCTTCTTGTCTCAATTTTGACAATTCAAATGGTCTTGGAAGTTCTCCATTTCTTCTAGGTTCTCCAGTGTATTGAAACATATGTCTTGGAAGTAGTTTCTAATAACCCTCTGTGTTTTGGTAGTGTTACTTGTTTCACACTTTCACTTCTAATTGCATTGACATGGGTTTTTATTTGTTTTTTTCATAAGTTTGTCAGAGTTTAACAATCTTGTTTATCCTTTCAAATAATCAACACTTTGATTCATGGATCCTTTGCATTTTTGTTTCAATTTCATTAATTTCTACTCCAACCTTATAATTTCTTTGCCTGTATTAATTTCAATTTTGGATTATATTTCTTTCTCTAGAAGTTTAAGATGCATTATTAGGTTCTTTCTTTGGAATTGCTCAGTTCTTTTAATGTGTGCATGCACAGCTACAATATTCTCACTTAGAACTACTTTTATTATGTCCCATAAACTTGGACTCTTCAATTTCCATTGTCACTTGATTCTAGGAAACTTTTTAATTTCTTCCCTGATTTCTTATGTGATCTGCTTATTCAATAACGTATTGTTTAATTTACATGTGTTTGTGCAATTTCTGTGGTTTCTTTTGCTGTGGATTTCTAGCTTCATTCCACTAGGATCCAATAGTATACAAGGGACTATTTTAATTCTCTTGAACTAATTTACGAATGAAAAGTAAATAAAATCAGAGAAAATAAGAAAAAAAATAAAGGGGGCCGGGGATTTAGCTCAGCGGTTTTGCCACCTGCTGCGCAAGCGCAAGGACCCGAGTTCATTCCCAGGTACAAAAAAAAAAAAGAAAAAAAGAAAAAGAAAAAAAAAGAAATAAGAAAGGAAAAAATGAGTCAAAGTTTTCTCCAAGTTGAGGTATATGGCTTGATAGTTTCTTCCAAAACTCATAAAATTGAAATCCACTGGGTATAGGGGAAGGGGTGATGAGTCCTATCTAGGGCCTGTTGTACTTTTGGTGCTGCATGTATACTAAGACTTGCTCAGCATTTCCTACTGGGTGGGGCCGATCAGTGTTATATTGTTTGTCTCTGGGCTGCATTCATACCAGAGGCTTTTTTCATTGTTTCCTTCTGTGCATTGGAAGTCACTGCTGTCTCCAACTAACTTTGTGTCAAGTGGGCTAGTTAGGGGCCTTACTTGCTCCAGAGAGTCTTCTGTCCATGCACTGGGCACGTGTGACACATGTCCAAGCAGAGTTACATCCTACATCCCTGTATCAGCCAGCACTCTCATTTTGTTGGGACAAAATACCCGACATGCAAAAATTAAAGGGTGGGAGCTTTATTTGGCTTATTGTTTCACTGAGTTCACTCTATAGTTTGCTGGCCCCAGGAGAAAAATAGTATGACAGAAGAAACTGGTATATGAAAACTACTAAATCTCTGGCAGCCAGAAAGCAGAGGCAGCAGGAAAAGCCAGAAAGGAGAGAGAGAGAGAGAGAGAGAGAGAGAGAGAGAGAGAGACAATTGAAAGGCATGGCCCCAGTCATCTACTGCCTCTAACTGGGCCCCATTTAGCTGAACTCGTCAGTGAGCTAATCACCTGATGGCCCCACTACCCCATGATCCAATCATCCTCCAGAAGTCTCACCTCTGAACACATGAAATTTCGGGGATGTTTTAGGACTGCAACATTATATTCTATCCTTGGCCCACAAAAGGCTCATATCTAACTCATTTTGCAAAATGTATTCAGTCCATCTCCAGAAGTTGCCAAAATCTTAATAGTTTCAGCATTGCTCAAAGATCCAAGCTTGAAGTCAGCTCTGAGACTCAATGCAAACTCTAAGCTGTGAAACTTTATTAAGGAAGGAAGGAAGGAAGGAAAGAAAGAAGGAAAGAAAAGGAAAGGAAAGGAGGAAGGAAGAAGAAAGAAAGAAAAAAGAAAGAAAGAAAGAAAGAAAGAAAAGAAAGAAAGAAAGAAAGAAAGAAAGAAAGAAAGAAAGAAAAAGAAAAAAAAGTTAAATGCTTCCAATATATAATGACACAGAGCAAATGTTCCCATTAAAGGGAGAAAGAGGGCACTAGAAAGGAATCAGACCAAAGCAAGGCTGAAGCCCAAAAGAGCAAATATTGAATCTTGTATCTCCATGTCCAGTATCTGGGGCAGGTGGTGGTGAACTGTAAGCTTCAAGGCATTTGTCAGGCTCATGCCCACAACTTTGCCAGCTGCAGCCCACATGGCTTCTCTCTAGCTGGTTTTACTCACTGCCTGCAGCTCTCCTTGGCAGACATTCTACATGCCTGGCATCCTGAACTTCCTGAGGTCTCTATTGCTCCTTCAGCTTCACTTTCACAGCTTCACACATCACCCTCTCGGGGGCTTCTGGCACACATTTAAAGTTTACAATTTTATGAATATATATATATGTATATATATATATGTATATATGTGTATATATATATGTTCACCCACAGATATGTGCAATCATTACCAAATGCAAATTTAAAACATTTTCATCATCACAAAAAGAAAACATTCATTTTAGCTGTCATTTTCCATCTCTCCATTTCCCTCAGTCCTAAACATCTAGTAATCTACTCTCTGTCTCCACAAATTTGCTTATTGTGGACATTTCATATATAGTAAGTCCCTGACATGTGAACTTTGGAGTTGCAAACTTTCACAGATACAGACAGACTTCACATTATGAACATTCATAGATGTGAACAAATTGTGGAAATAGCTCATGTGTCTACCTGACCCTGTTACAGTTGTGCTACTGTGTGCTCACTGTACAGTAAGATAGTGCATGGAACAGTGCTCAATTAGAGGCCAGGATGTCCAGAAGTAAGAGGGAAAGCAATCATGATATGGAGGGGACTGCTAGGAAGTACAAAGCAATATACATTGTATATTTGTGTCAAAGGTATTTAAGACTCACTTTGTCAGACTTATGAATGAATCCAACTTATAGACATTCTTCCAGAATGGAATTTGTTCATAAATCAGGGACTTACTGTAAATAGAGTCATTTACTACTTGGTCTTCTTTTTTCTCTTACTGGTAGTAGGGATTGGAACCAGTGAGAATGTTGCAATGAGCTACATTCTCTGTCCTTGTTCACTTTTTATTTTTGATACAGGGTCTCACTAAGTCACTATATTGTTCAGGCTGGGCTTGAACTTGTAAACTTCCTGCTTCAGCCCTCCATCATGCGTGGATCACAGATATGTGCCACCACACCTAGCACTAGTTGGTCTTTTGTGACTAGTTTCTTTCAATTAACATGTTTTGAAGTTTTATCCAGGTTGCATACAGTATGTATCAATACTTCATTCCTTAGCCAATTTTTTGAAGAAGAAATACTTATTAATTAATTTAAGAACATGTCTCACTAAGTAGTTCAGGCTGGTCTTGAATTCACTATGTATCCCAGGCTGGCCTTGAACTTATGGTGATCTTCCCACCCTAGCTTTTCAAGTGTTCTGGGAGGAACTGGACCTAACCCTGAATGAAGAAAAACACAAAGAGGGCCAGGAGCTACACTGATAATCAATAGACCAGAAATCCTAGTCACAAAAGAAAACTACTCATTGCACACTGTAAATCCAGTGTGAAGATTTAGCTTGAAATTCATCCTCCTGCATGGCAGGATAGCTTTGGAGAAGAAATTCACTCTAGCACTTGCCATATCATGGAGTTGTGCGACCAGGAGATATCTTTAGAGGGAGCTTATTATTTGAGAGGGGGATCATAACTCACAGAATAACTATATTTCAGGATTCCCAGGGATATCTTGCCACAGTGACTGGGTGAAACACAGCTGCAAGAGACAGTAGTGGGGAGAGTTAGTAGCATATGCTCTGAGAAATTTAAAAGTAGAGAGGTTGGACAAAGTGCTGTACTAACTACTCCAGCACTACCTTCTATGATGAGGAGCAAGGTCCATGTTGTGTCATTTTCTAAGGGGGCTGTGTTTGAAAGCATTGGAATTGAGCTCAGTGGATTGCTTGATCCCCTTACTGCCCCCATCCAGCACAGAACTCAGGGTTCTGTTTGCTTTCCCACTCTCTAATATGTTTGGGAACTCAGTTAATTTTTTCATCACTGAGAAACACTACCCAACATCCACAAGTTAAAGGAGGAAAAATTTATTTCAGCTCACAGTTTGTAGAGGTTTCAGTCCATAGTTGGACGGCTCCAAGTCGTGTGGCATGGCAGAGGGGCATTGCAGAGGAGAAACAGTTAATGGCAGGGCAGGCAGGAGAAAAGGAAGCAGCCTTTTATCCCATCCAGGCTACAAGCCTTTTGCATGCTGCTACCCACACTCAGGGTGGGGCTTCTGTCATCAGTAAACCCATTCAGCCACACCTAGAACTATCCTAATTCCAACCACACTAATTTGGTACCACACACCCTTAATCCCAGTGCCACATGCCCTAGATCCATCCAGCTCCAAAAAGCCCCACCTATGGGAGCATGAGGCTTTGGGGAGACATCTAGATACAAGCCATAACAGGGACTGTTATAGTTTAGCCTTATGTATTCAGAGGTGGGGCTCTAGAAAGTGATCAGAGGGTGCTGTATTTATCAGTGGGTTAATCCATTCATGAGTTCTTAGCTGAATGTGTTGTTAGGAGGTAGAGTCCATGTGGAGGAGGTAGTAACTGGGGACATGTATTTGGAGGGTCTTCTCCTCTTCTCTTCACTTTGCTTCTCTTTTGCTCCTCCTCCTCCTTGTTCTTCCTCCCCCCACCCCCACTCTGTTTTTCTGACTCTTTCTGATCTCTTTGCTTCCTGGCTGCCATGGATTGAGTAGCTGTTTTTCCACTTTGAAGCCAGGTGACTATTGACTGAATCCTCTGAAACCATGAGCCAAATAAATCTCTCTACCTGTAAGTTTCAGGGATCAGGCTTTTTGTTCCAGTGACAAGAAGGCTGGCTAATATAGAAAATGGGTAACAGAGTACTGGAGTCATTGCTGAGGCTGAATTTAAAGATGACATACAAATTAATCTAAGTATCCCAATGTTCAAGTCATGGTATGAGTACTGCTGGCTAATTTTAGCCAGATCTACAGTTAAAAATCAGAAGCAAAAACAGTCAAAACATGTGAAAATGTGCAGTTTGGCCAAGAAATAAAGCACTCATAGCACTTAAGTGATTGATAGTGTGGTTGCTCAAAAGATAAATAAAAAGGCCAAGCATTTTGCATCAGGACAGTAGGAAAGATAACTGACAGCATCTCAAGAATTGACCAGGTCACACTAACTACAAGCTCAGGGATGTATAAGAGTAAATTCCTTTGAAGGACTTTGCTTTGAAGAGAGAGACCCAGAAATCTTTGCTCTCTCAGGGCCATCTAGGGAAGTGTATCTTCAAGTCCAGCTATCTAGGCACTCAGAGATCACTGAAGTCCAAGGGGACCTGGCGACTGCTTGATATGAAGGCAAACCTTGGCATCATCCACATGGTGCTGTTTTTTTCATGCATGCAAAATCAAAGAGTCACAGAGACTTCCACCCAGAATTCAGAGGAAGTTTTGGGGCCAAACAATGAATGTAACAGGTTTGCAGTTCCTTCCACATGCCACTGAGAAGGTAACATATGAAGTTGTGTGAGCCAAGTTGAAGTTTCATTGAAGACCACAGAAAATTGGAGGTGCCAGAACACAGAACGTCTATTGAGCAAAGATGCAGGCAACAAGCTTAGCCAGCCCATCTGGGTTTCAAATGACAAGGCTATCAGGGTAGGTCTACTCAAGTCCTTTGGAGCTAAAATCATGCTACCATATGCTCCAGATGCTGGACATGGAGCTGTTGGATTTAATGGTTGCCCTTCTGGGTTTCGGTCTTGTTTTGGTCTGATTCCTTTCTATTTTCCATTCTTCTCTTTTGGAATGGGACTATTTATCCTGCATCATTGTATGTTGGAAGTATTTAATTTTTTTAATTTTTTACAAGGATTTATAGCTAAGAGTTTGCATTGAGTCTCAAGGGAGACTTTAGACTTGGGCCTTTGAGCAATGCTGAAACTATTAAGTCTTTGGCAACTGATGGAGATAGATTGAAAGCATTTTGCATAATGAGATGAACATGAGCCTTTAACATGCCAGGGGCATATGGTTTATACATGACCATAAGGTGAACAGCTTTACTACAACACATATTCCAACCAAAGTATTTCACCACAGACCCAAAGAAATGGAACCCACTGATCACAGAATGAAATCTATAAAACTGTGAGGCAAATAAAGCTCTTTTCTTTTCTTTAGAAGATGATTATCTAAGGTATAATTTTTAACAGTGGAAAGTAGACTAGCACACCATCTGTCTGGAGTGGCCAATGGATGGTTTATTGTGCACTTGGACTCTGTTTATATTTCCCCCTCTTCTTTCATTGATTCTTCCCATCTGCTTTCCTGTCCACCAGTCTTAGGAATGAGCCCAATGTTGTGCTGACTGGGCTGTGAGTCACCAGTAATGACCTTGCCAACTACTATTTCTCTAACTCACCATGTGTGTTCAATTCTAGTTAGTCATTTGTCAGTTATATCTGTTAATTTGCCTTTATCGTCCTCCTTACATGCATCTTTTAATAAAAAAGCTCAAGGAGTAGGGCAAATGTAGACTAAAATCCCTTCCAAATTGTTCTTGCTTTGGTTTCCAAAATTCTATAAATTAGAAATATAGCTGGTTGATGGGCCAAACCAAAATTTTCAAAAACCTCAAATGCAAATGAAAGCAACACTTCTAAACTATCTGAATATTTTAAAACAAATAATCAATTGTTAATGGTGTAGAGATTTCAGTGAAATAGGTGTACATACAATATTACTGATGGCATGCTAATTGTAGAACATCCTGAAAGCCAGTGGGTCTAAGCACTTTGGGGAAATTATGTAAGGAAAGTATCACAGTTCTGTGATTACTGGCTTTGATTCTCCAAGAAAAGAATTTGCGTGATGAGTAAAAGAGGTCTAAAACTTCGGAACTAAAATGACTGCATTTATAATTGACCTCTCCACATGTATTTGTTGAGTGAAGAAGTGTCATCTAATCTAAGAAGTTCCCAAGGGAGAGTCATCATGTCCCATTTTCTCCTGCCCTTAGCCAGTTACTCTGAACCACATCCCTTCTTTGTCATATTTTCCTATTAAGGTCTTTTTTTGTCCAGTGTACTTATGTGAGTCTATAAAGGTGCTAAGTTTTGTGAATGCTGGTTCCATTCTGTACTCTTCGCTGTAACCCCTCTGACACCTTCTACTTATTCTCTCTCTCTTTTTTTTTTTTTTTGGAGAATGTATTAAGGGCATTAGAAACTTTCATACTTTGTAATAATGGTCTAGGTTAGTGAGAAAAACCTTCATGTTCAAAACGTTGCAAAATGTTAGACAAAGAAAATTTTAATGATCTTAAAACATCAAGAGGTGACTCAGCAAATGGTATTTATTGGCAGGAGTTTGAAAGGTGGAAAGAAGGAGAAAAGCAATTATGTTTCCTCACATCCTTTACTCCATTATCAGGGATGATGCTGTTCCATTAACCACAATGATAGTCACTACCCAGTGTGTATTCTTTCCTTGCTGGAATCTTCCTAATATCCAGCATACACCCCAAAGTTAATTATTAGCTACTGGAGTGACTCTTTAAAAATCAACTATTGACTGTAAGTAGAAAAACAAGTATAACAATTTGGGAGGCTTGGATATTAAGAGCAACAGGTCACATGCAATAATGTATTGCTTCCTTCTTTTACAATATTATAATATTCAATAGATTTAATGGGAAAAGTCATCAAGACTGAGTTTATTCATTTCCCTGACCTTTGGTGCCAAAGCCCTGGGTTATGATCATATTTACTTGACAAACAACATGTGAAGTAAAACAAAGGCAAATACCTAATGTTTCAGTGAGGAAATCAACCACTGCAAGAAGAAAGGACACAGATAATTCAGTTTCACTAGCTAAAGCTGGAAAAGAGAAGGAAGGAAGGAAGGAAGGGAAAGAAAGAAAGAAAATAAGAAAATGGGGAATTGAAATCCCCTGAATCAACCATTTAGATAAATCTAAATGATCATTCATTGTAAAAAATCATAATGATTATAAAATGTTGGAACTATTAAAATGTATAGAATTAAAATAAATGATAACAATATCATAAAAATCAAAATCAAGAAAGAAGCCAACAAAACTAACTCTCTACAAAGAGAATATAAATTCACATTTAAAAAATTGTATTGAGGCAGACAGGCAGGTCTGTGCACGCCCTACGTAGGTCCCAAGTTGCACGGAAGACACCGAATCACCCCGCTGCAGACAGGTAGCCACCTGGTTCCACACTACAAAGACGCAGAGGACACCAGACCACCAGACCACGGTACTGAGTCCCGCTGCTCATGGCCCAGAGGTAGGGGCTTCTGAGCAGCCATCCCACTGCTCCTGGTCCAGAGGAAGGGGCTTCCCAGTCACCATCCCTCCCGATGCTCCCAGCCCAGAGGAAAGGGCTTTTGGGCCACCTTCTGTCCTGCTGCTCCTGGCCCAGAGGAAGGGGCTTCCGGGCCACCATCCCTCCCACCACTCCCGGCCCAGAGGGAGGGGCTTCTGAGCTGCCAGCCCACTGCTCCTGGTCCAGAGGAATAGGCTTCCTGGCCTCCATCCCTCCGGCTGCTCCCAGCCCACAGGAAAGGGCTTTTGGGCCACTATCACTACCGCTGCTCCCGGCCCCTGTCCCACCTCTCCCAGCTCAGAGGAGGTAATCTGTGCAGGCGCTAACAGCCCCCTGCCCCAGTCAAAATGAGAAAACACATAAATAAGTCTCAAAATCAGACTTCCAGATCACCTACAGCAACCCC
>NW_004624765.1:18290679-18305322 GCF_000247695.1 Heterocephalus glaber | reverse complement strand
TATGTGATTTGTTTCTTTTCTCTACTTGTAGAATTTTGTTCTTCTGTTGAGTTTCTGGAATCTTAACAATTATATGCCTATGTGTAGATTTTTTTGATCAAGGCTAGTTGGAGTCTTATATGCCTCACTTATCTGTATGTCAAATTCTTTTCCTCTGCTTGGGAAATTTTCTGCCATCACTTCTGTGAAGAGTTTTTTTTTTTATGTCATCTGCACTCTCTCCTGTTTCTTCATTGACTCCAATCAGTCTTATGTTATTTTTCTTTGCATCATCTAGTAGCTGTTGGATTGATTTCTCATGGTCCCTTATAATTTTTAAGAATTTTTTATTTTCCTGGTCACTAATTGCAATCTTATCTTCTATATCTGAAATTCTGTCCTCATATTGGCTCATTCTGCTGCATAGAGTTTCAGTGGAGTTTTTAATCTCCTGGAAATCTGTTTCCATCTCTTTTATGGATTCCATTTGTTTCCTCTGTTCTCATTCCATCATGTTCCTCAGCTCCTCTATTTTTTTATCTGTATCCTCTCGAGATTTATTAATCATGTCTTGCACTATGGGCAAAATCTTTGCTGTTATGTGAGAAATTATTTCTGATTTCATTTTTCCAGAACCTCTTTTGTTGCTAGTTCAGGGAGTCCAGGTGTTTGAGTATCAGAGTGTTCCATCTCATTTCCCTTTGTGGTTGCTTTAGGTGATCTGGAAGTCTGGTTCTGAGGCTTATTTACCTGTCTTCTCATTTTGACGGTGTGGGGGGTGGTGGTGGTGGTTTGTGTTCCTGGCACTGTCATGGCTCACCTCCTGTGTGCTGTGAGCTTCAGCACACCCACCTGGAAGCCTCCTCTCTGCTGGCAGCTGTGGCACACCCACCTGGAATCCTGGCTCACCTCCTGTGTGCTGTGAGCTTCAGCACACCCACCTGGAAGCCTCCTCTCTGCTGGCAGCTGTGGCACACCCACCTGGAATCCTTCTCCTGGCTGGGAGCTCTGGCACGCCGACCCAGAAGTCTCTTCTGGGCTTGGAGCTGTGGCACGCCAACCCGGAAGTCTCTTCTATGCTGGGAACTGCAACACACCTACCCAGAATCCTCTTTCTGGCTTGGAGCCACGGAACGCCAACCCAGAAGTCTCCTCTGGGCTGGGATCCTTGACATGCCAACCTGGAAGTCTCCTCTGATAAAGTATTTTTTAATATAAGAAGATAAAATGTATGCAAATTATAAATACAGATGTTTGCAAATATTGTACTTTTCTCCCACTGATATACCCCATAGACAAACTAGGATACACACACACATAGGGAAGTATAATGGATGTTACATTTAATAACCAGAAGCAGCAATATTAACAAGAATTCACAAAATAAAAAAATCTCAGAAATAGTGGGATAGTTAGACATATTTTAGTACATGGATATTGTTTAGTAATGAATATCAATAAACTGAAACTTTACTAGATGACCTAGAGCAATTTTCCTTTGGTATGGTTAGGTTAGGGTAATAAGAGCTGATTATTGTGATCTCATTTTTTTAAGGAAAAAACCTCATACATATGAGCGTGCCCGTGTATGTGTGTGTGTGTGTGTGTGTGTGTGTGTGTTTGAAGGCAGTCTTAGTGAGGAAGAAGAAAATGAAAGAAAGACATGTCATCTTAAAAAGTTAAACTTTTGTTACATAAAATAATTTTAATAATAATTTTAATTTATTCAATAGCTCACTTGTGTTGAACAGTGTTAAAATTTACATTTCTCTATACTGTTAAATGAATATTAAGTTAACACATAGAATATATAGAAAAGAGCCAAATCAAATTCTAGAAACAAAAACTATTATGTCTGAGATGAGAAGTTAATGGAATTAGTAGTAGATTAACATTATGGTTATATCTAGATGTCCCCCCCAAAGCCTCATATGATGGTAGGTAGGAGTTTGAGGATGTGATTGGACCATGGAGGTGTGACATTTATCAAAAGATTGGCCCACTGAGAGGTTATAGCTAAATGTGATGTGTGAAGCCTGTTTGGAGGAGTTGGTCACTGGGGGTGTGGGCTGGAAGGATCTATAACCCTCCCTTCTCTTTTATTTCTCACAGCTTTTGCCACCATGACATGGACTGTTTCTGCTCTGCCATGTCGCCCTGCCTTGGAGCCAGCTGACAATAGACTGAAATCTCTACAAATTGTGAACTAAATAAACCTTTCCTCCTTAGAGGTGTGGGTGTCAGATATTGTGTCTCAGAGATGAGAAAAGTAACTAGACAATTAAACATGGCAGAAGAAAAGGTACATTTGAAGTCATTGCAATAGAAATGATTGAAAATGAAACATGAACAGAAAAAAGAACTGAAAAACTTGAAAAGAACACCAGTACCCATGGGACAACATCAAGCAATCTAATATGGGAAGGTGGATTCCTTCATGAATGGGAGTTGGGAGGAAGGGGCAGAATAAATACACAAAGACTCTCTCAAACAGTATTGGCATAAGTGTTCAAAAAGTAAGATGAATCAGGTGTGTGTGGAAGCAACTATGAGCAGTGATGATGATTACATAATTCAGCCAATAAGCCAAGAAAAGAAAGAATGAAACACTAAATAATGCTCAACCCCAAAGCAAGGATGGAGGTCCAAAGGGACCAATAACAGGGGAGTAATAGACAATGAATAACAAGACAGAAGACAAATTCAGGAGCAATTACCTTAAATATTAATGGACAAATATCTAATGAATAATAATAAATAATAATAACAGAAAATAATAAAATAATAAAATTTTAAATAATTTTAAAGTTTTAAATAATAAAAACAGAAAAAAATTAATAACACCCTGCACACAAACACACCAACAGAGTAGAGTAGGGCACAATGACACACACCTGTAATCTCAGCACTGAGGGAGGGTGAGACAACAGGATCACAAGTTTGAGTCCCACCTGGACAACTTAGTGAGATCCTGTCTCAGAATAAAAAATAAAAAGGGCAGGGTTGTAGCTCAGTTGTCAAGTGCCCTGGGTTTGAACTCCAGCACAAAAAGAATCCACAAGATTGTTAGATTAGAGAAATTTGAGCCCATTGGTAAGTCTGGTGTCAAATGGAGGCTGCTCTCTGTGTCCAAGATGGTGCCAGGTTGCTACATCCTCTGGAGAAGAGAACATTGAATCCTTCCATGGTGGAAGGTACAGAGTGCATGAGAGCACTCCCTTCAATCTTAAACCTTAGAGTAAAGGTGCTAATCCCATCCATGAAGGTGGAAACTTCATGACTTAATCACCCCCAGACCACACCTCCTGTGTTCCATCAGGATAAAGTTCCAACATGAAGTATGGAGAGGACACTATCATTCCAATGATGGCACCAACTTGATGCTGTTTACAAAAGACACTTAAAATACAAGAACACCAAAGTTAGAAAGCAGAGGATAGCAGTAAGCTATATTCCACAAATACTGATCAGGAAAGACCAAGTGTAACCATATAAATATCAAAGTAGACTTCAGACTGAAGATTATTAGGGACAAAAGAGTGATATTTTAAATCAAGAAAAATAGAAGAACTCTACTCCCATCAAATAATATCATTTTAAAGTCCATAACTCAATTGTTGGAATAACTACAAGGTTAATTGGAGACTCTCAAATTTACTTCATGGTAAGTGAGACAAGCACCCAAAATCATTAAGGCTGTAGAATATTTCAACAGCTAAATATTAATTGACATTCATGGAATGAAACATACAATCATAGCCGAACACAGTCATTTCATACATACTTGGAACATTCTCCAAAATAGATCAAGTCTCTGAAAAATTTCAAAGGTGTAAGAAAATATACAATATGGTTTCTGACCTTAAAGGAATTGTGATAAAATTAGCAACCAAAAGATGACTAACAAATTCAAACATAGTTAGAAACTATGATACATCTAGTTAACACATGGACCAAAGAAAAGTTTTCAATGGACACTAGAAATATTTGAAGCAAACTATGATTACAAAATATATCTGACATAAGTAAGGCAATACTAGAAAGAAAATGTGTAAGTTTAACTTTTGTGTGTGGGTGTTGGGGGCACTAGGGATTGAACCCAGGGCCTTTACATTGAACTTTATCCCCCGCTATTTTAATTTAATTTAAATTAATTTAATTTTTGAGGCAGGTTCTCTCTAGGTTGCCAAGTTGCCCAGGGTACATTCAAACTTGCCACCCTCCTGCCACAGCCTACCAGAGTTCTGGGATTACATTTGTGTACTACCATGCCTAGCTTATTTACTTTTAACAGGAAGAATTTTAAAATAGTGGGTGCAAAATCCTAATCAAGAAGGTAGAAAAGCTTTGGAAACTTAGAAAAATGGATGATTTCCTTGAAAAACACAGCTTTTAAAACCTGAAATAGGAAAGTCTAAGACATCTATCTCTGAATGAAACTGAATTCACTATCAAAAAAAAATAAACTCACAAAAAAACTCCAAACCCAGATAGTTTCAGTAATAAAGTCTTTCAAATATTTATGAAGAAAAAAATAATCTTACATGAATGTTTTTAGATAATAGAAGAGTTAACATTTTCCAATTCTTTTATGGCCTGAGCCTATGTTGGTTGTTTAAAATAATTTTTTAAAAAAATCAATTTCCTCAATGGGATCCTCATAAGAACCATAGTCTGTGCAACTTAACATTCACAATGTCCAAGGTCAAATCCAAAATCACTCTAGTTCAAAAGAAAAACTTCAAACAAGTAAATGTGACTGCTATAGACTAAATATTGCATCCCCCCAAATCCATATGTCGAAAGTAACACCCAAGGTGACTGTATATAGATGTGATCTTTGGTAGGTAATTAGCTTATATTAGTGGCTTTATGAGAAGAAAAAGAGAAGCACCCTGTACCTCACTCTGTGCGCTGTGAAAAGGTCATGTGTGAGCCAGCGGGGAGCCCTCAATTAGAATCTGACTCATCTGGCACCTTGAACTTGGATTTCACAGTCTCCAAAAGTGTGAGAAGTAAATTTGTGTTGTTTAATCACACTTTGTTAGTCCACCTGAGCTGACTAATACAATGGTCAAGTCCAAAAGGAAATGCTGGCCAGCGGACGTTAACTGTGAGAATGAACCTAATGTTAAAATATGAAATACAAACTTTAAGCAGCTATTCCACATATGCTCTGTGAGGTACAGAAAAATACACTTTAATATACTATTATAAATGTTCTCAATAAGCAAACTCCAAGCACAGGTGGTTTCAATAGTAGATTGTATCATTTAAGGAAGAGAAACACAAATCTTTTTTAAAATTTTTATTTTATTGGTATGTATTTGCAACACATGAAGTTTACATTCATCTTAGGGAGTAGGTACATATATATAACACATCTTGATTCCTTTTTAATTCTCCTTCCCCTCCGCACTCACCTCCCTCCTTTTCTAGATCCCCTTACCACTTTTTATTATTGTTGTTACTGTTATTAGTTTTAGCTCATGGTTACAACATATGTTTACATTCCCTGTGGGTATTTGGTACATGTACATAGCACTTCCCTTTCTCCTCTCACCTCCCCTAACCCACAGTCTCCTGGATCCCTTTCTGTTTGTAAAAGATCTATCTCTGTTTCCTTCTATCAATCCTTTTATTTTTTGCTCTTTATTTACACTTTGCCATACTCAAAGGAGAGATACCTTATAGTATTCAAGCTTCTGTGACTGATTTATTTCACTTAACATTGTATTTTCCAGGTGTATCCATTTTCCTACAAATGTCTTGAATTTATCCTTCTTTATCACTAAGTAGCATTCTATTGTTTACAGATACCACATTTTCTTTATCCATTCATCTGCTGATGGACATACTGGCTGCTTCCAGGATTTAGCTTTTATGAATTGTGCTGCTATAAAGCTGAGTGTGCATATATCACTGTAATATGGTGTCTTTAATTCTTTGGGGAAGATATCTAGAAGAGGAATAGCTGGATCAAATGAAATTTATAATTTCAGTTCTTTGGGAAATCTCCATACTGACTTTCATAGTGGTTTTTCACAGAACAGGGCAGCAGAGATGACAACTGAAAGACTGACCTGATCAAAAACAAGACCAACACACAGAAAGAGAGTTTCACACCAAGACTGCAGTGCTACTTTCCTGTGGAGACTTGGTGAAAGACAGCCTTGGGAGGCAGGCTTGGAGAGGGTGAAAGCTAAGCAAGGATCTCCTAAGATCCCCTGGGTGGCCTGGTATCAGGCCAGGAAGATCACAGGGCCTGTCTTCTGTTGTGGGAGACCAGGTATAGTGGGTGTAGTCTTTAGAGGGGGTGGACCTGAAGGAGAAGGCATTTAGTCCAGTAGTATGCTTGAGCTCTTGCACCACTGCCTACATCCAGCAGAAATGAGTGGTCTGACTTTATATACATGAATATATATATATTATATATGCATATATATATATATATATATGCATGGCTTGTGTCTTCACTAAAATCATAGACCTCTTTGTTCTGATTAAGGGAAGTTCATGAGTAGTTCTTAGGGTTTGTCACTATCCAGTTGATATTTGATACCATTGTTGTCACTGACTTTACAGTAAGTCTTCAATTTAAGAACAAATTCCATTCTTAGGGAATGTTCAGAAGCTGGATTCCTTTGTAAGTCCAACAAAATGAGCCTTATACACCTTTGACACAATATACAATGTATATTGTTCTGCACTTCCTAGCTGTCCTCTGCACATCACCACTGCTTTTCCCCTTGCTTCTGGACATCCTGGTCTCTGAGTGAGTACTGAACTACTGTACACTACCACACTGTACAGTGAGCACACAGCAACACAACTGTGACAATGTCTGGCAGGCATGTGAGCTGCTTCTGTGATTTGTTTGCATCTATGAATGTTTGTAATGTGAGGTTCATTCATATCTGTGAAAGTTCACAACTTGAATGTACTGTACTACTATAGCCAAGGTGACATACTGGTTGCTGTCAATTGGATTTCTCTCTATGCCAATGCCTGAATTTCCTGGGAGTCAGAAACAAACAATATTGTGGCTCACTCCTGAAGAATGGGGCCCTGGGCCTAAGAAGTCACAAACCCTACACCCACCAAAATGGGAACAAAAAGATAAAACAAAACAATGACTCCAAAAACTGTCAATTCCCCAAAACTAGCTGAGTAGGCATCAACGGGGAGGGCAACATAAGCCACACAGCAGAAAGAGGTGCAAGAGTATCAATGGCAGTAAAACAGTTTAATAAGATACTTTGAAAATTTAAAAATATAACTAATCAGATAATGACCTTAATAAAACAAATGATCAGTGAGTCTAGAGAAGACATTAATAAACAGCTAGTGGAGCTAAAGAAAAAGAAGCAAAATGTGAATGTCCAGCACAAAAAAGAATGACAGTCCATAAAAAAGTTCCAAACAGAAATCCAAGAGATTAAAAATATGACTGAAAGTGTGAGCAGCAGAAGTGACCATTGTAGACAGAGAATCTGATCTAGAACACAGGGCTAGGGTCAACGATTAATTAATGAGAACTACCTTAAAAACAACAAAAGAACATGACAAATGGATCCAAAACCTGTTAGATATCTCAGAGAAGACTAATATAAGAGCAATTTGAATTAATTAAAAAATCAGAAGACAATACAAATGGCATAATAGCAGAAAACTTTCCCGACATGGAAAAAGAATTCAACATACAGGTAAATGAGGCATATTAACCACGAATAGCCATAATCAGAAAAAAAACCACTCCATACAGCATAATAATGAAACTACCAGAAATATAACACAAGAATAAAACCTTATAGGCTGCTAGAAAAAGCAATAAATCACCTATAAAGGAAAACCCATCAGACTTACAACAGGCTTCTCAATACAAACCTTAAAAGCAAGGAGAGCATGAAATAAAGTGTTTCAAGATCTAAAAGAAAACAATCTCTAACCTAGACTGTTATATCCTACAAAGTTACCTTTCATAATTGATGGAGAAAAATGATATTACCATGATAAAGATAACCTTAAAAAGTTCCTGATGACCAAACCAACACCCCTAACTATTCTCAAGGACATCCTAGAAGGAGTCAAAGTAAACAATGCCAAAAGGTTCAATAAAATAATCCATTGGGAGGGCTAGCAATTAAGTAGAAGAGAAAGAAAGCAATATGGCAACAGGAAAATAATATAATGACAGGAATAAGTCAATATATATCAATTATAACTATCGACAGAAATAGACTCAACTAGCCAATCAAAAGACAGGTTAGCAGAATGGATCAAGAAACAAAATCCCACAGTATGCTGTATTCAAGAAACATTAGGCCACTTTCTTCTCTCTTGCATGAATGGCCTGCCCTCATGCGGTAGGGTATAGCTCTTTTTCTACTTGTACTTGGCCCAAACTCACTTCGCAGAGCCTATATCTTTTCCTACTTTTAATAAAATTTTGCTACCCTTGAAAAAAAAGAAACACATTGAGCAAAAAAATTTATAGACTCAAAAAATCAAAGAATGGAAAACAATATTCTACACTATGGGAACCCCAAAATAAGCAGGAATAACTCTCCTATTTTCAGACAAAGTGGACTTCAAGCCAAGGTTTATCAAAAGAAGAAAAAAAGAGCATTACATACTGGTTAATGCAAGCATTCAACAGGAAGAGATAACAATTATAAAAATTTATGAACCAAACCATTGTGCACCCAACTTCATAAAACAAATACTACTGGACAAAAAAAAATCAAATAAACATCAATACAATTACAGTGGGGGACCTCAATACCCCACTATCACAAATAGGCATATCAACTAAACAAAAAAAATCAACAAAGAAATATTAGAGTTGAACCAAACCTTTGAAAAAAGAAATTTAATATATATTTAGAGTGTTTCACCCAACCACAACAGAATGCACATTCTTTTCAGCCACAATGGTACTGTCTCCAAAATAGAGCACATGCTAGCTAATAAAGCATGACTAAGTAAAGGCAAAAGAATAAAAAATTTAAGATGTATATTATCAGACCACAGTGCAATGAAACTAGAAATCAATAGCAAAAGAAAACACAGAAACTACACAATGTATGCAGATTAAACGACACTCAATGGGTAACAGAAAAAACTAAGGCAGAAATAAGATAGTTCCTAGAATGAAATGATAATGCCAGTACAACATACAATAACTTAGGGCACATGATGAAAGCAGTCCTACGAGGGAAGTTTATAGCTGTGAATATACACATCAACAAGACAGAACAAGTCCAAATCAATAACCTAATGATTTATCTCAAGGTCTTAGAAGAACAGGAACAATCCAAATCCAGAGTTTACATAAGGAAGGAAATTATAAAGATCACAACAAAAATTGATGGAATAGAGACAAAGAAAATATAAAAAAATCAATGAATCAATGAGCTGGTTCTTCAAAAGAATAAACAAAATAACAAACGCTTAGCCAATCTTATCCCCAAAAAAGGAAAGACACAAATTAATGCAATTAGAAATGAAAAAAGGTTAAATCACAATAAATGCCACCAAAATCCAGAAAATTATTAGCAACTCTTTCCAAACCTGTATGCCAAAAATTGGAGGGCTAAAGAAATGAAGAAATTCCTAGATACGTATGAATTACCAAAACTGAACAAAGAAGACTTAAAAATCCTGAACAATTCAATAACAGGCAATGAAATTAAAGCAAGAATAGGAAAACTACCAACTAAGAAAAGCTGAGGACCTGATAGATGTATGGCTGAATTTTATAAGAACTTCTGGGAAGATCTAACACCAGTACTCCTCAAACTCTTTAATGAAATTGAAAGGGAAGACGTACTTCCAAAATCATTCCCTGAAACTGACATTATCCTATTGCAAAAGCCAGACAAGTATCCAACCAATGAAGAGAACTATAGACCTATCTCCCTAATGAATACTCATGCAAAATTTTGTTAACAAGATACTGGCAAACAAAATGTAACAAATTGTGAAAAAGATCATACACCACGACCAGGTAGGCTTCATCCCAAGGATTCAAGGATGGTTTAGCATAAACAAATCAATACATGTAATTCATCATATAAACAGGAGCAAGGACAAAAATCACATGATTATCTCAATAGATGCAGAAAAAGTCTTTGACAAAGCCCAACATCCATTTATGATGGAAATCCCTGAAGAAAATAGGTATAGAAGGACCTTATCTCAATCTGATAAAAAACCATTTATGATGGGCTGGGGATTTAGCTCAGTGGCACTGCACCTGCCTGGCAAGTGTAATGTCCTGAGTTCAATTCCCAGTACCAAAAAAAACCCCATTTATGATCAACCTATTTCCAACATCACATTAAATGGGGGAAAACTGAAAGCTTTCCCTCTAAAGTCAGAAACAAGACAAAGATGTCCATTATCATCACTACCATTCAACATAGTCTCCAAAACATCGTCCAAAGCAATCAGCATGAGAAAGAAATAGAAGGGATATGTATAGGAAAGGATGAGGTCAACATACAATTATTTGCAGATGACATGATCCTCTAGTTATAAGTTCCCTAGAATTAATAACCAAATTCAGCAATGTAGTGTGATGCAAAATAAACACACAAAAATCAATAGCATCATTCATAATACACTAATAATGAACTCACTGAAAAAGAAATTAGGAAAACAATACCATTCACAATAGCATAAAAAATTTAATACTTAGATATTAACCTAACCAAGAAAGTGAAAAACCTGTACAGTGAAAATTACATCACTGAAAAAGGTAATCAAGGAGAACATCAGAAAATGGGAAAGTATTACCTGTTCATGAAAAGGCATATACATACACTTAATGCCATTCTTAAGAGAACTGCAGCCCACATGTAGAGCAAAAAGAAGAACCTCAATGCAAAGAGGGAGGTTGCAACCAGTGCTTTCTCCCTGAGCCCTGGCTCATGGCATGGGATGGGCATCTCAAACCTGCAGAGACATGGTGACTATTGGTGACCCCAGAGGTCTCCCTGGAGAATTGTTCCAGTCCAATGGTGCAGTGGATGCTATGAACTGCCATGGCTGGTGAGTGATTCAATTAAAATCTGGTTTGAGTGTCCCCAGAAAAGAGTGACTGACCAATTGTGATTTTGGAAAGGGGATAACTGAACTCAGAACTTAGAGCAACTGGGGGTTGGCTCTATCTAGTGGCTCCCAGTGGCAGGTTAAGGTGCAGTGCTGGGAGACACCCAAGGTCAGGGAGCTAAGTTCAATCCATCAGGAGGCACCCAGAGTGTTGCAGGGTGAACAGCTTGGCTCCCAGCCTCAAAGCCAGACATCAGAAGCAGCTCGAACTTCAGTGGAACTGAAGGTGCAGGCTTTCTGGAATTAACCACTACTCTACTGCTGGCTTGCTAGAATGAATCAACATGGATCTGGGCTCTATCTGTTTCTTCTGTCTAACAGTGACTGCAGAGACATGCCCTAAAGTAGACATATTTTTTCTTCTCTCCCTTTGTTTTTTTTCTTGATTATTTGTTCTGGTTTTATATGAATGTAAACACTGTTTCTAGTTTTTTTGTTGTTCCTGTTTTGTACTGTTCTTGTTTATATTTCTTCCTTCTCTTATTTCTTCCTATCATCTTCACCAGTTTCCCAAATTTGCATAACCTTCCTTTGTCCTTCAGCCTTGCTTTGAATCTCTTTCTCTTCTTCTATTTCTATATTTTCCCCCTAACTCTTTTTAAATTTTCTCTGCTTAGGGTAAAATTGCCATATTGAGAGGATACTAATTGTATATAATTTTCTGATTTGTTATATAACTACAAATCATATTTATATGGTTAAAGGTGGCAAATTAATAGTTACCACAGTTTATCATTTTCTAGGCCATACTTGATGCTATTGTTATTACTGATTTTACTACTTTGGCCAAGCTGCCATAGTTGTTCTAATCAGTTGTTCTTTCTTGTATCCCAAGAAAGATTGTATGAGGGTCATAGATAATACCATAGGCCAGTGCCAAAGGACCAGAGGCTAACCCAAATAGGCAGTAACTTCTCATCCCCAATAAATTTAAGAAGTAGGATCTTACAAAAGACTCAAAACACAAAAGCCAGCGATGCCTGGAAGATACCTCTGAGAAGTAGTTATTTCCTAATGGTTCTGAATACTGGCAATAAAGCTACTCACTCTAAGCAATCTACAAGCATCAAACTAGGAATTAAACTAAAAAAAAAAAGAAAATGAGAAGACATTTAAACAAGATGCAACCCCAATTTCCAGCTCACCAAGGCAATCCCATGGGGCAATAAAGTGGAACAAGCCACCCACTTGGACTCTGAAGTGGTAATGGCAGAAGTAACAAAGCAGATGAATGAGGCTCTAGAAAAAAAACAAATCAGAAATAATTCCTCAGATAACTACAGAGATGAACATAATGAAAGACAGGGTTAGTGAATCTAGAATAAATACAGATTTTTTAAAAATAGAAGAGCTTAGGAAAATGATGGAAGCTATGAATAATCAACATTAGAAAGAAATGAAATCCATAAAATAGATTCAAACAGATATCCAGACTAAAAACTCTACTAAAGGCTGGGGATGTAGCTCAGCAGCATTGTACCTGCCTGGCAAGTGCAAGGTCCTGAGTTTGTTCCTGGTACAAAAAAACACAAAAACAAAACTCTATTAAAAGTATACCCAGCAGAATGAACCAATGTGAGGACAGAATATCAGAACTAAAAGACAGGTTTCCAGTTACTGATCATGAAAAGAAAGATTTCTTAAAAATAGCAAGGGACCATAAAAAATAAATCAAAGAGCTGCTTGACGATGCAAAGAAGAATAACATAAGATTGATTGGAGCTCATGAAAAAGCAGGAGATAGCACAAAATGCATAAAAACCCTGTCCCCAGGGCCGGAGATTTAGCTCAGTGGTTTCGCCACCTGCTGCGCAAGAGCAAGGACCCGAGTTCAATCTCTGGTACCAAAAAACAACAACAACAACAAAAAACCCTGTTCCCAAAAGTAATAGCAGAAAACTTCCCAGGCATGAAAAAAGAATTTGACATACAAATAAGTGAGGTATATTGAACTCCAATTTTCCATGATTGAAAAAAAATCTATACCAAGGCATATAATAGTCAAGATTCTAGAAATTCAACATAAGAACAGAATATTTAAAGCTGTTAGAGAAAACAAGCAAATAGCTTATAAAGGAAAGGCCATCAGAATCACAGTAGACTTCTCCACACAAAATCTTAAGTCAAGGAGAGCTTGGAGTGAAATATTTCAAGCTCTAAAAAGAAAACAACCTTTAACCAAAATTGATGTACCCCTCAAAACTATTTTTCAAAGTAGATTGAGAAATAAGATACTTCCATGACAAAGAACACTGGAAGAAATTCACGACCACCAAACCAGCACTCCAAAAATTTCTGAAGGATATTATATGAAGAGATAATGGAGACTGTAGCTCCACAAACCACAATAGAATAAATCCACCAGGCAAGGTAAGCAATTAAACAGAGGATACAAAATACTAGCAAGAGGAAAATAACATGACAAGAATGAGTCAATATCAGTTATAACCATCAAATGCCTCAATTCACCAATCAAAAGAAACAGACTGGCAGAATGGATCAAGAAGCAAGATCCAACAATATATTACATAGAAAAGACAATTTAACTCAAAAAGAAATTCATAGTCTGAAAGTCAAAGGATGGAAAACAATATTCCATGTGACAGGAACCTGGAAAAAAGCAGAGTTAGCTATTCTATTTGCAGGCAAAGTGGATTTCAAACTGAGAGTGATCAAGAGGGACAAAGTTCACTACATACTTGTTAAAGGAACAATCCAAGAGGAAGAGATAGCAATCATAAGTATATAGGCACCAAGTTCCAGCATATCCAACTATATAAAACAAATAGTAATGGACATGAAAAATCAAATAAGCATTAATACAACTGTAATAGGGGACGTCGGTACCCCAGTGTCACAATTAGACAGATCAAATAGATAAAAAATAAACAAAGAAATATTAGAACTGAACCAAACTTTTGAACAAATTCATTTGGTCAATGTCTACAGAATATTCCACCCCATATCAGAATACACATTCTTCTCAGCTGTACATGAGAAGTTCTCCAAAATAGACCATATATTAGCTCATAGAACATGCTTAAGTAAATGCAAAGGAATTGAAATTATTCCATGCATTTTATCAGACGAGAGTACAATGAAATTGGAAATCAGTGACAAAAGAAACCTTGAAAACTTCATAAACAGATGGAAATTAAATAACATTCTAAACAATTAATGGGTCACAGATGAAATTGAAAAAATTAGACAGTTTCTGCAATTAAGTGACAATGCCAATACAACTTACTGGAATTTTTGGGATGCAGTGAAGGCAACCTTATGAGGGAAATTTATAGTGGTGAATTCCCATGTCATAAAAACAGCCAGCTCAAGTAAACAACATAATGTTGAACCTCAAGTTTCCAGAAAAAGAAGAGCAAGTCAAGCCCAAAGCTTATATGAGGGAAGAAATAAAGAAGAGCAGAGCAGAAATTAATATATTTGAGCCAGAGAAGCACTAACACAATTGTAGTGGGGGACCTCAATGCCCCATTAACACAAATAGACAGATCATCTAGACAAAAAAATTAACAACAAAATTCTAGAACT
>NW_004624765.1:18241113-18286791 GCF_000247695.1 Heterocephalus glaber | reverse complement strand
CAGATAACAAAAAAATCATTAAAGCCTACTTTGAGAACCTATATTTTAATAAGATGGAAAACAAAGAAGAAATGGACAGGTTCCTTGTACATATGATTTACCAAAGCTGAATCAAGAGGATATAAAAATTTTAAGTAACCCATTATTAGTCAATGAAATTGAAGAAGTAATTTTAAAACTATCAACAAAAAAAAGGCCAGATCCTAATGGATTCACTGCTGAATTCTACAATAAATTTAGAGAAAAATCTAATGCCCCCACTCCTCAAAGTCTTTAATGAAATGGAAAGGAAAGCAATACTCTCAAATCCTGGAAGCAAGCATTACCCTGATACCAAAATCAGAGGAAGTTCTAACCAAAAAAGAAAACTGCAGGCCAATTTTCTTAATGAACATAGATGCAATAATCCTCAATAATATACTGGCAAACAGAATGCAGCAAATCATCAAGAAGATTATACAACATTACCAAATAAGATTCATTCCAGGAATGCAGGGATGATTCAACATAGAAAAATCAATAAATGTAATCCACAATATTAACAGAATCAAGGACAAAACCACATGATCATCTAAATAGACGCAGAAAAAAACATTTGACAAAGTTCAACACCGATTCATCATAAAAACCCTTCAGAAAATTGGAATAGATGGTCTTTATCTCAATCTGATAAAAGCCATCTATGACAAACCAACAACCAACATCATACTAAATGGTCAAAAACTGAAAGCTTTCACTCTAAAATCAGGAACAAGACAAGGATGTCCACTATCATCACTCTTATTTAATATAGTTCTTGAAACATTAGCCAGAGCAGTTAGACAAGAGAAAGAAATAAAAGGAATAAGGATAGGAAAGGAAGAAGTTGAATTATCATTATTGACAGATGACATGATACTCTACATAGAAGACCTCAAAAACTCTACCAAGGACCCCTAGATTTAATAACCAAATTCAGTAGCATAGCTGGATACAAAGTTAACACTCAAAAATCAATAAAATTCTTGTACACAAATAACAAACTCACTGAGAAAGAAATTAGGGAAACAACAGCTTTCACCACAGCATCAAGAAAAATGAAATACTTATGAATTAATTTAATGAAGGAAGTAAAAGATTTTTACTTTGAAAGCTACAGTATTCTGAAAAAGGAGATAAAAGAGATTATTGGAAAATGGAAAGATATCCCTTGTTCTTGGGTAGGAAGAACCAATATAGCAAAAATGGCCATACTTCCAAAATTGTGATACAGATTTAAGGCAATCCCAATCAAAATATCATTAGTATACCTCACAGAACTAGAGAAAGCAATCCTAAAAATCATTTGTAACCAGAACACACCTAGAATAGCAAAAGCAATTCTGAGTAACAAAGGCAAGGCAGGAGGCATCACAATCTCTGACTTGAAATTATAGTACAAAGCTATCATGATTGAAACAACATGACACTGGCAAAAGCAAACAAACAAAGAAACAAACAAAACAAAACACCAAACCCAAGGATCAATGGAACAGGCTAGAAGATCCAGAAACAACTCCAAACATACTCAGACACCTTATCTTTGACAAAGGGCCCAAACACCTTCTCTGTAAGAAAGCCTCTTTAATAAATGGTGCTGGACAAACTGGCTTTCCAGATGCTGAAGATTAAACCTGGGCCATATTTGTCCCATGCACTAAACTAAAATTGAAATGTATCAAATATCTAAATATTAAAACAGAAACACCAAATCTGCTGGAAGGTAGAATAGGTAGAACTCTTAAAGACATAGTTGTAGTCAAAGACTTTATGAACAAACCCCCAATTGTACAAGAAATATTACAAAGTATCAACAACTGGGACCTCATCTTATTAAAAAGCTTTTGCACAGCAAAAAAAAATATCACCAACAGAGTGAAAAGACAATCCACAGAGTGGGAAATATTTTTTCCAGCTGTTCCTCATTCAAAGGATTAATATCTAGAATATATAAAGAACTCAAAAAAAAATCAGACCCCTCAAATTAAAAGACCAAATCCAAAAATGAGTTTTAAAAATGAATGCACATTTCTCAGATGAAGAAGTAGAAAAAGCAAATAAATATATAGAAAAATGTTCAGCATTACTGGTCATTCGAGAGATGCAAATTAAAACAACACTGAGATTCCATCACACTCCAGAAAGAATGGCTGCTATCAAGAAATCAACCAATAACAAACCCTGGTAGGGCTGTGGGGAAAAAGGAACCCTTCTCCACGGTCAGCGGTTGTGCAGATTGGTGCAAGCACTGTGGAAATTGGTGTGAAGATTCCCCAAAAAACTAAACCTAGAGGTCCCATTTGACCCAGCTATTCCCCTTCTTGGAATCTTCCCAAAAGAATTTAAAGCATCATACCACAACAGTGTATGCACACCCATTGTTATGGCAGAACAGCTTGTAATAGCTAAATCTTGGAAACAGCACAAATGCCCATCAATCAATAAGTGGATATAAAAGATGTATTTTTTATAGAGTGGAGCACTACTCTGCCATAAAGAAGGACAAACATCCATTTCTAGATAAATGGATGCACCTTGATTTTTCTTTCTTTCTTTCTCTCTCTCTCTCTTTCTTTCTTTTTTTCTTTCTTTCTTGTTTTTGAAACAGAGTCTTGCTATGTAGTTCGAGCTGGTCTTGAACTCACTATATACCCCAGGCTGACTCAAACTCAAACTCACGGCAATCCTCCTGCCTCAACCTTCCAAGTGCTGGGATTACAGGCATGTGCCACCATACCTGAGACCATACTCTTAAGTGAAATAAATAGGACACACATGTGTAAATACGGAATAGTTTCTCTAGTCTGAGAAACTGAAAGGGTAAATAAGGATCAAAATATATAGTAAATATTGTGAAACAGAAGGAAATGTTCAAGTAGGAAGGGGAACAAGAAGGGGGGGGAGTGGGAAAAGAAGGAAGGGAAAAGAAAAAAGTAGAGAATAAAAGGAAAAAATGGAAACAATCATTTGTAAATAAGGAGGAGAAGAGGGGTTGAAGGGAGAGGAGGGAGTTGGGGGAAAAAGAAGAATCAAGATATATCACGTACCGGTACTAATTCCCTATGATGAATGTTATCATGTATACCTAAAATATACCAATAAAATTAATTTTAAAATAAAAATGGACAAAAGGGGAGGCTGGCGATGTGGCTCAGTAGTAGAATGCTTGCCTAGCATGTGCAAGGTCCTGAGTTCAGTCCCCAGCATTCTAAAACAGAAAAAAGAAATATGGAGGATGGACTCAAAAGGATGCTTTGCCAAGACATGTATCCAAATGGTCAATAAATGTAGGAAAAGCTGTTCAATGTTACTGGTCATTAGGGAAATGCAAATTTAAGCTAGCAGCACACCCTTGTCACATTAAGTGCAATTAAAAAGAATGCCAGTAGTGGCGTTCACGAAGATGTAGTGAGTGAAATTCTCATACTGCTGATGAGAATAAAAATGGTAAGTTTATAATAAAGCCAAGCATGCACAGTAATTTCAAACCTAGGAATATACATCCAACAGAAACATGCACATTATTTCCACAAGACAGCTTGCACAGAGTGTTTGCAGAAGCTTAAACAGTCTTAGTAGCTTTAAATAGGAAACAACCTCAAATCCCACCTGAAAGTGAATGAGTAACCAAATAATGGTAGAAACATGTAATAGAAAATTTGCTCAGCAGTAGAAAAGAATTGCAGGATACAAACAGACTTGATTCTTGCTCTTCAAGGATTCTGTAGTCAAGAATTTGCCTACTTGCTAAAATTTGTAGCTGCAAAATAAATACTCATAGTGTTTCCTTCCCGACTTGAGGATGTGCACAGGAAGCTTTTGGAGTTGCTGGTGTACACCAGCAACTTCCTTCCAGGAAGGTCTGCAAGGTCATGCTATGTCTTCTTATTCCAGCTCTTATACTGTAAACAGTGTATTTTTTGTGGTCTATTTGGTGTTACATTTTCACATTTTTTTGTGCTTTTTGTTGGCAATTCTGCTGTTTAAAACACTTCCAAGTGTAGTACTGAGGAGTTATGACATAGCGTTCCTAAGTGCGGAAGGCTGTGAGGCTTTTTAGAGAAAATATATTTTAAAAGGTGTCTTTAAACAGAAACACTGATAAGATTATTTTGCTTTTGTCTGTACATATTGACCAGTCGATACATGATTTTTATATATTTATATGTATGGTCAGTTGATGAAATTGTCACCTGAGGCTCACAGGAACCTAACCTTTATTTTTCCCAGGAGCAAGGGTTGAATATTGGCTAATTCCGTGCCTGTGATGACTTTATAGAACACAGCTCACTGCGAACAATGAGAATCATCAGTGCATGCAGCAATGTGGACACATGTCATAGATGTCCTGAGCCAGACACAAGCATCTGTCTCATAGGATTCCCTTTAGGTCACACACAAAACAGGCCAGTTTAATCCACAGAAGTCAGCATAGCAATGGTCTCCAGGGGCGTACCTACTGAAAACAGCACTCATGCCTTCTTTAAGTTGATGGCAATGTTCTGAATCTTGATCTGTGAGCTAGAAATTACGACAGACGATGAGAATTTATTTTAATTAATGACTACCCAGGTCGAGGTAGACAGATCTATCACTTTAGATTTGTTAACTGCATTTTCTTCTATAGCCACATAGTGGCAGTGTTGTAGAAATTACCACAATTCCAGTTGAAACAAACTCCTGTGACCCACCTTCTCCAACCAGGCTTTACCTCCAACGTCACATTTAGTTGTAAACTCATCAGTAGAGCAATCCACGAATGAACATCACTCCCCCAGGATCCAGTCACCTCCCCAAAGCTCCACTTGTGAGCACATGAAGCTTTGGGTGCAAAGCATAACAGACAGAGAAACAATTTTCCTTGGCTTCGAGCAAACTGATTCCACCTAGGAGCCCTCAAGAGCCATTTCTTTCCTCCCAACAAGCAATCTCCGTGGAAGCCAAGGCTCCAATACCTTCCAGACCTTTCCAGCCCATTGCCTACCCAAGTGCAAGCCAAGGTTGGCAGCAGCTCTTCTTGGCCCTTCCTGAGGAGCTGCAGGTTGGGACTTCAACCCAACTTTTTGGGTCCATATTGCATCTCATAGTACCTACAAAGTCGCATCAACATTCAGCACCATATCACTTCCTAGATGAGCACATCCTTTTTTTAACATTTTACTGTCTCCAAACATATTTCTCCGATAAAAAACATCATACTTAAAAATAAGGCTCTTGTTTGACTCTGTCCCAGTGCTCAGAGTCCTCATGACCATTTTTAAGGCTCCAAAGGGCAACGCTGATATCCCAGATTTCCTAAGGAGAAGCCAGGCTCTCCCAGACATCTTCCTTCTTTTCTGCACCAGATATAAGAAAGAATAATAACTGAGAAGCGAAGGACTTGGTTTCTCTTTATGTCGTCATCACTGAAAGAAATTCCTTAAAACTGGAAAACATCTGTTATCCAGAAGACAGACAGATGCTGGGTGAGGTGACAACCATCTGGTCTCAGCCACTGAAGAGGCTGAGGGAGAAAGATTACCTGCCTCAAGGGATGGAGGCCAGCACGGACAACCTGGTAAGATCCCACCTCAAAATGAATAACTAAATAAATACTGTTCTAACAAGCACAATGAAAAGAACAAGGTCAAAGGGTAGTCACAGTTGTTCCCATTCCAATCTAGATAATGATAAAACATACTGATGTAGAAAGAAAGTTTTCAAAAGATAGGAGAAAGCAAAAGTGTTGAGGAACAAAAGTCAAATTCATTTAAACGATGTTCAGAGGCTGGGCCTGGTAACATGCGCCTGTAATCCCAGTACACTGGGAGGCTGCAGTAGAAGGATTGCAAGTTTGAGCCCAGCCTGGGTAACTTAGTGACTTAGCAAGACCCTGTCTCAAAATAAAAAAATAAAAAAGGGGCTGGTTCAGTACCCAGTACTGCAGTACAAAATGAAACAAAAATGAACAAACAACGACAAAAACCTGACATTCAGAGATGAGGTAGTCAGGATTCCAAAGTTTGTTATTCTGAAAGGAAAAGAACACTCAAGAGAAATGAGAAGTTCTCAAAACTGCAAAAACGATTGTGTAATCACAAGTAGTCAATATGAAAGACCCAGGGGCCTGCTGGGGAACTGAGAGCACTGGCACAGGGAGTGGTAAAATGAACTCTTGAGTACACACACACACACACACACACACACACACAGGAAAGAGAGAGGAAGAAGAGGACAGAGGAGGGTGGCACATACCCTGAGGAGTAACGACAGAAATGTTAAATCTGGAATATAATGAGGCTCCCTTAGTTTCTTTGGGCAATGATGGTTTTATCAATGAAATATGCTTGAGAACAGTACAATGACCAAGAAGGGACACGCTTGTGCTAGGAACTTTTGGGGCAATGTTGATGATCACGTGAGTAAATTATGTACCCCAGAAAGGCAAGTTAAAGTTCTAACCCCTAGTTCCTCAGCATGGACTTTACTTGGAACTAGAGACACAGCAGAGGAAAATAGTTAAAATAGGGTCCTACTACAGAGGAGAGAAAGGCACAGCGGGAGAGAAGGCCACAAGGTTGACAGCCACCACCAGATGCTAGGAAGAGGTAAGAAAAGAGTCCGCCCACACTCCCAGAAGAAGCCTGGCTCTGTTCATATTTACTTTGCACCTCCAGCCAACAGAAGTGTGGGACAATAGGTTTTTGTTGTTATAAGTCACCTGTGGGTGCCTCTTGATAGTGGCAGCCCTTGGAATGATAGAACCAGTGCCTGTTAACATGGTGACACCTCTTTTTTTGTTGTTGTTAATTTTGTTTTCTTATTAGTACATGTTTGCAATTCACGCAGTTTACAATCATCTTGGGGAGTTGTTTCATGTATATACTACAGCTGTTTTTTTCTAATTCCCTTCCCTCCCTCTCCTGCTCCTGCTCCAGTTCGTCTATCAGTTTTTTTGAATTTATTGATATTATTTGTCTTAGCTCATGTTATGGCATATAGCGTTTACATTGATTGGAGTTATTATGATCCTGTACATGACACATCTTTATTCCTCTCATTTCCCCTTCACCTCCTCATCACACCTTGTCCTTGTTTCTTTGGACCACTTCCCTGTCCATACTTTTGTCCCTTTCTAGCCATCCTATATCATTTTCTTTGTTTGTACTTTGCCTCAATCAAATGTTGATGATCAATCAAATGAGAGATATCATAGGTGTTTAAGCTTGTGTGTCTGATTTATTTCACTCAAGATTATATTTTCCAGGTACATCCATTTTCCTACAAATGCCTCAAATTTGTCATTCTTTATAGCCATGTAGTATTCCATTATATATAGATACCACATTTTGTTTATCCAATCATCAGTTGATGGGTATACAGGCTGCTTCCAGGATTTAGCTAGTGTGAATTATGCTGCTATAAACATTGGTAATGGTGACTTAAGCTCTTTGGGGAAGATATTTAGCAGAGGAAGAGCTGGGTTGTATGGAATTTCTAATTTCAATTCTTTGAGAAATCTCCATACTGATTTCCATATGGTTGTACTTGTTTACATTCCTACCAGCAATGCAGGAGGGTTTCTTTTTGCCACAACCACATCAGCATTTGCTATTGTTTGATTTCCTAATGATTGCCATTCTTTCTGGAGTAAGATGGGATCTTAGCAATGCTTTAATTTGCATTTCTCTAATGGCCAGAGATATTGAACATTTTTGCATATATTTGTTAGCCATTTGTATTTCTCCCTCTGTGAAGTGTCTGTTCATTTCTCTTGCCCATTTCTTGACTGGGTCTTTAATTTTAGGTGGTTTAATTTTTTGAATTCTTACCCACCCTCTCCTTGGTCACCAGAGAGAGAGATCCTTATAAGTCTCATAGTCCTCACATTTTCCCTTGGGAAGACCAAATCTCTGCTTATGTCATGTACTTGTGTCAGAATATGGTACCAGTTGCTTTGCTTATTATTTTGCACAGCTTTGGCTTAGGTTGAATTTTCCTCTCAGCAACAAAACCAACAAGCTTGCCACTGAACTCCTAAATTCATGGATTCGCTGGACTGAATCTCCTGGAAAGTTTCCAGCTAAGGAAGAAGAAACATCTTTTTTCTGAGTATCACCAATGTCAGTTGCTTTGGCTGTTGCGATACTGATTTAGTTAAGCCTTGAGGTCAAAGGTTAACTCCAACTCCAGGAATGCCTGAGAAATGCCAGATTGGAATGATTCCATCTTCCTGTCTTCCCGCAATTGGGTTTCACATCTTCATATTTAAGCTGAATATGGTCTTTTCTCTTTCCTAAGTAGCAGTCTAGAAAAAGGTGACTGACAGAACCTCATTTCTTTCTTTAAGAGAGTTTTATACCTAGAAAACTGTGGATAAAATGGTGCTTGAAATTATCCAGGTACTTAACATATTCTTGTGCCTAAACTGAAAATGGTATGAAAAAGGAAAATTCAATAGATTAATGTTTGTTGAATAGCATGCTGATGAGTGGAGCTATGTCAACCTGAAAGGTGGCTTCTATTTTTACGATGTGGGAATCTGTCAAGTGTCAAATTATGGATTCAATTTATCTTAGTAATTGAGAAGAAGGTATAGAAAGCATGCAGAGTAAATTTGTCCATAGAAAGACAGCACATAATATTAGGAAAAAATCAGAAAAATATCTTGACTTACATATCTTCCAATCACCATTGGAAATCACCATTGGTGCCATTTATGTATTAATAACAGAGAGGGGGACAAGTGCTGCTAGTGACACTGGGAAAAGAGTCAACTAAATTGCTAACTCCTACAAATGAGAAAGACAGTGAAAGAATTTGGTGTTCACAATGCAAAACAGGAAGACAGGCTGGTGAGAATCCCTGTGTACCTCTAACTGAAGGATACAGAAAGCAAAGCAGGCTGAAGAAACTCACTGTGAGGGATTATGGCATTATAATTAGAGTGCAGATAAATTTAACTAAGACATTTAGGGCACCAATGATCATAATACCTCTTTTACCTACTTTACAAAGGAAAAACTTAATGACCTAAAACACCATATATTTATTACTTCACAGTGTCTGTGGGTCAGGAATCCAAGGTAGGCTTAGCCAGCGTCTGGCTCAGGGTCTCTCACTACAAAGTGTGGGTGGGGTCTGTATCATCTCAAGCCTCACATGGGGCAGGATCCAGGTCCATGTTCATTTCTAGGTGCAGAATTCAGTTGTTCATGGGCTGTTGGACTGAGGGCCTCTGAGGTTCCTTGCTGGCTGGTGGCTGAACACCTTCCTTGGTCCCATGCTACACTGCCAATAGGGTGGCTGGCTTCCCTCAGCAAGCAAAAGAGGAAGAGACAACAAGCACTTCAGGAGTAAGAACCCTTTTGATGTCCCCTCCCTTTTGAAATAGCCTCTTTGTTTGAAGGAAGCCCTCAAGACTAGCCCCACTCAAGAGTCGGACTTACCCAAGGGTGCTGACTCAGGAAGTGGGGTCATTAGTGGCTGTCTTAGAAGCTGCCTCTCACATGGACATAAGCAGGATCTGATTTCGGTAAAAGCAGAAATGTTTGATAGATAAATATTTGCATTGTCATATTAAAGAGAAAGTATATATTTCTAACCTCCCTTGCTTGTGTTGAATACTATTTTTTAAAAATTGGCTCTTAAGAGTTGAAAGGTTATCTAGGGAAAGGACATGGTAAAGGAGGTCAACAGGTTGGAAAAGAAAAACCAACAACGTACAAGAAAAGTGAGAAAACTATTATTTATGGAAGGTGATACCCATCAGCTAGAGTTTCTATTTAAGCATTAAAATAATCTCCAAAAGGCTCCATGTGGACAAATGGAGTAATTTACATGGTAAACTGCTGCTTAAAGACAACAAAAAGTTCTAAGATATTTGACTCTTTCCACTGCCAAAAATTACTTGTCAAAGGGACGAAGCAATTCCTGGTACCTGAATATGCCATTTTGCGAAACATCTAGAGCTGATTGGCAATAGCTCCTTTATATTTAAGGTGGACAAACTATATTTCAAGGACTGGTTCTTTAAAAGGAGGCATCAATAAAGAAGGCAGAAAAAAAAATCACTTTTTTTTTTTTTTTTTTTTTTTTTAAGAAAAAGTCCTCTCTTCTTTAATTTAGGCAGGTGGCTCCTCTTCATCACACATTGCCCTGCTGGGTACACCTTCTTGCTGGTCACCAAAATACCGGCTCCTCTCTAAATCTTATTTCACTCAGATGTTGCTCAAATGTCACTTGCTCCGAAAGAACCTCTCTAACCAATATCTGAAACAGCATCAACCAGCCTTTTATCCTTTTATTTTTTTTGACAGCAATTATCACTTTCCTAAATTACATCGGGTATTTACTTATCGGTTTTGCCTGACTTTCTACTAGGATAAAGCTCTGCGAATTGAAGAATCTCAGCCCCTGGCTCTAGTACCTGAAAAAGCACCGTATTGGCTCTTATCAGTAATGTTATGAAGTGAATAAAAGAAAAACAAACTACAAAACAAAACAAAACAAAACCAGACCCCCGGAATAAGCGAATCCCATAAGAAACATGCTAGAAGAGGAGAAACAGAAAATAGGCAAAAGCTATGAAGAACAAATAATGCTCATTTGCTAGAACTGTGATAATACGCATTCATGCACAGGGGTAATATTCATATTTTGCATAAATGTAATTCATTTTCTAAAAATCCCGAGTGACTCAAATGAACTAAACTACTTGGAAATACTCTGGACAGCACTTAAGCCTGTTCCTTTTTTTTGTACGGAAATTCTGCAGCACAGCAACTCTCACAACCCTTTCCAGTGCAGGAGCTAATTTCTGGGGATTCTCAGGGAGGAGACTGAGCGCTCCCTCCCTCTTTTATAAAATGTATTCTTGTCTCTATTTGATTGGCTGTACCTCCTAGGCTCGCCTCTTTTATTAGTCTACCTCCCCGTCCATCACTTCCGGACTCAAGAACACTACTGGTCCGCTGTCGCAGACCTCCGACAGCTGGCTGTGCTCAGGCAGGAGGAGTTCCCCGGTGACGACAAAGATACTCCCGGCCCACATTCCAAAGCCTGGGCGGAGACTTCCCTCGGTTTTGCCTTTGTAGGCGGGACAGAGTGAAGAGACAGACTTCTGATTGGGTGTGGCAGGCGAGGAGGATGTCCGATTGGCTACTGCTCTGTAGGGAGGTGGGGTCGTATCTGGGAGTCGCAAAGTTTCTGTCTGGAGCGGTAGTGGAAAGCGAGCTTCTGGCGAAGGGATTTTCTTGGGGTGTGAGCTTATTTCTCGCCTCTGGTTTGGATGAACATCCCTGCTTAACCCCTGCACCCTCCGATCCGAGCCCTGGACTGTTTGTGTCTCCGGGATCCCTAGATCTCCGAGGACCCCAGCCAGGGGAGCGGACGTGTCCCTGCCCAGTACACAAGCCCCACGCTCACGCACACGCACGCACACGCGCGAGGAGATCTCGCCGATCCCCTCAGACCTCTGCATCCTCGGCCCGGCCGGCTCCGAGCTCCATGGAGGTGCTGGAGAGCGGCGAGCCCGGCGTCCTGCAGTGGGACCGCAAGCTGAGTGAGCTGTCAGAGCCGGGCGACGGCGAGGCCCTGCTGTACCACACGGTGAGCACGCGGGCGGGGTCCCGGAGCTGTTGCAGCCTGCGACCTGGGCCGCGGCGTCTCCAGAGGGCAGGGCCACAGTCCAGAAGCCGGGGCGAGGGGCTGTTTGTCCACCTGAGCAGAGGAAGGGGGCAGCCGGCCCTCTGAAACTTTCCTGAGAATCACGACGACGCTCTGTATTTCTTTAGCAGTTTATCGACCCCCACCCCACCCCACCCCCACCCCGCCCCAGGCCTTTCACATCTGGAATACCATTTCCGATTGCCCACGGTACTGACTTGTAGAGGAGGGACTGTGTTGGAGAGAGACATGTCGCCACCTACTTTCCTATTGATTTTTATGGGAAGGTTTAAAAAAATCTGGAGAAGCCAAAGTAGCATTTCCTTTCCATCTGTCTCGCACTCCCCTGCAACTTTGCTTTATTTATATATTTAAGAGTGCACACGTGCGTGCCTGAGTTGAAAACCCTGCTCCATCTTAGGAAGAAGAACACTTCATTTGGCTTCTTAGAATATACAGCCTAGAAATCTGCTTCCTCCCTGCTCAGAGGAAAGGGTGGCAGAGGAGTCTGGAAACTGTGAAGTAGTTCCAGATTTCAGGAAGGCTTGGGGGAAGGTAGGACAGCTCACCAGGTCCTTGCCGGGCTGTGCCTCAGAGACTTCTTAGGAGATTTTCCTGTCATCGAGCATTGCACATTTCTTTTAAAGTTTTCGATTTCAACTTTTTGGGATTAAATTTGCGAAATGAAATTTTGTTTTCAGCAGCCAGCAGTGATAAGACAACTTTGTTCTCGATCTCGTTTGTGTCTTTGGACGTTTGTAGTGAGAGAGGAGAGAAGACGTTGATGAGAAAAGGAGAGGCTTGGTGCTTTCCCTTCACGGTTCTGTTCTTGGGGTCAGTGCCAGGATATTTGAAACTTTTGCAAAATGGCCTGCACGCTCCACCTCTTTGGCCTTTGCCTCTGGCTTACGTTATTTTGGGAAAAGGGTTGAGTGTCTCCCTGCCGATCCTACTAAAGGGTTTGTGGTGGCTGAGGGAGGCTTGTTTAAAAATTGCATAGTACAGGGATGAGAAGGAGTGGTAGTTCAAGCGGGAGCAAAAGCCAGATGTTCGGTGTGATTGTCTAGGCTTTGCCCAGTGAGCCTGTCCCGAGGAGACCACGTGGCCTGAGTTTGGTTTGGGAGCCCAGATGTGATTCCTATCTTCTGTAAAGAACTTGGAGCATATTTCAGATTATTTCCTGCTTGAGATATTTCTACTGCGTGAGCTACATTTTAACCATGCGTGGAAAGGTAGTTCTTCTCTATTGTTCTTAAACATACAGTCCCAATGCCACAGCTCTGGGGTTATCTTTCAGCTAATGGTATGAAACAGGGACAGGCATCTTCACTGCTGTTCCTGGACCCTGTGGTTTGCATTGTGAAGTTTGAGGCACTACCTGTAACTCCAGGACCAGCAGCTTGGCCCTAAGGGACATCTTTATATGCAGTTTCAGGGCCAGAGACCTTACATTCCTTTGACATTAACAGCTCAGGTTTTCCATGTCATTTGGTAAAGCAATGATGTGGGATTCTTTTTCTTCTAATCGTCTTTTAAAATTTTTTTGTTTAAATTTAATTTTTTTTAAATTTTGAGACTGTCTTGCTAAGTTGCCCAAGCTGGGCTTGAACTTGCAATCCTCCTGCCTCAGCCTACCAGAGTGCTGAGATTACAGGCATGTGGCCTTATGTCTGGTTGCCGCTCCCTCTTTGTGGGAGTTGGGTACTGGGGATTGAATACAGGGTTTACACACTGAGCTACATTCCTAACCCTTTTTATATTGAGTCAGGGTCTTGCTAAGTTGTTAAGTTCCATGGGCTGGGCTTGAATTTAAGATTCTTCTGCATCAGCCTCCTAGAGTGCTTTTTTTTTTTTTTTAAAGACTATTCTCCGCTTAGAGAAGTGTGTTGCTTCTGAACAGCTCACTCATATAAAGTGAAACTCATCACTGTTGCAAGTCAGCGCAACAAACTGTGTATATGAATTAGTGTTGAAAGAGGTATTGGATTGAGTGGCACAGACAGTTGGATTATATTCCTTTGAACTAAGGAGGGTTTGGTAGAGATTTGAAAATGGACAATTTCTCATCCATTTCTTGAACTCTTTTGGGCATTCAGGTGCAGAGCTGGTTTTTATTGCAATTTTCCCATCACATGGGGTGGCCAGATCTCCAGCTAAATCTCGACATGAAGAAGGGTGGCCATATTCAATTATGCACCCATTCTTGTAATGAATGTTTACTGGATGTCTTCTATGTGCCAACACTATTCTAAGCACATCTATGAACAAAGGCAGACAAAAATTCCTGACCTTAAGAAGCTTACATTCTTGCGTGTGTGTGTGTGTGTGTGTGTGTGTGTGCATATATAGGGTAAATGATAAATATAACAAGTAATATGTGAGACAGTATAAGTGTTATGGAAAAAGTAAAAGTTGAACAAGTAGATGATATACATAATAGAGAAGTAATTGATATAATATGTTACACAATATAAGTACTTGGGAAGAAGTAAACAGACTAGGGTAATGAGGATAGAGAATTCTTGGGGATGGGAGGGGAAAATATGGTATTGAGTGAGAGAGAAAAGGAAGCCTCCCACACAAAGATTTGAAGGAGGGGAGAGTTGTTAGCTTAGCTAGATGGAAAGCAGAACAGAGGTGCAAAGGTGAGGCGTGTTTGGCAGGAGCCCGTAGCTGCACTGTCTTCTATTACAGAGTCCCCCAGTTCTGTGAGTTCTTCTCCCTGTAAATCCAGGTTTCCTCTGGACACTGTTGCCTGTTCTTGGAATGATGCAGTGAAACATTGTACTTTGAGTGGACTGGCTGTTGTCCAGGGAGAGAAGACAGATGCAAGTTGGGACAGTGTTAAGAGCTGATGATGGCTACCACCTGTGGGATGCTTTGCTACCCAACGAGGGGGCCGTCTGCCCCGCAGAGCCCCACCTTTGGTTGGAGGCTTTGCTATCACCATCTTGAAGTTTTTAATACTTTTTAAAGCGAGAGTCCTGCATTTTGCATTGGGGTTTTGCAGAAAGACATTGTGTTTAGTGCTTTCCAAAAAGGGAGCCGTTTATCCCTCTTCATGACACAGTGAGGGAGCCACTTTTTATTAGTCTCAGTTTGCACACAGTAAAACCAAGGCTTCATGAATATAAGCAATTTTGATTAGCCCCACAGCTAATTGTTGACACAGCCATGATTCAAACCCAGGTCTGTCTGCCTCCAAATACCACTTTCTTGTCTGTCATGCTTTACGAATGAGGAATCCTGACTTAAAGATCGGCAAATAGGAATGAGATGACTGTGGTTCAAAAACCACTGAGCCCCCAAACAGCTAATGTTTAACTGGAGCTGACTGGCAGCCACCAAGCCTTCTTAATGTGATCACTCTTGTTGTTCTGAATAGGAACTTAGTTACCACTCGCATAGCCAAACGATCTGTTGTAGCAAACCTGTCACATACGTGATTTTAAAAATTTGAAATGTTCAAGTTGCCTAAGGCTGGGATTATCACATTTCTCTGCACCTTCTGTGAGCCATGGAAAACAGTGTTTTTCTCATTTGGTTAGTTTAGAAGACTTTGGTCCTTGAGGACAAAGGCTTAGAGGAGAAAGATTTAAAGTCTACAATATAATGAAGCACGTGGATGGGGGAGTATGGAGTTGCTCATTAGATCCGAACTGCTAAAGATGTGGGTTTCCTCTTGAAGCCTGAAAAAGTTTTCAGGGCTGGGGGGTTGAGGGGAGCCCAGAGCTAGACAGTGTGCTTCGCATACTCAGAAACCCTGAGCTCAGTCCCCAGCTTCCCAGACACAGACACAGAAAGAGTTTCTGTTCGGAAGATGGAATATTATTTTAATTCAGTCAGCGGTGCTTTAAGAACACTATTGCTTCCAGACCAGATATAGTCCAAAAGTATATTCAGAAAAGACAGCAGATCTGAAAATAAGGAGTATGTTGTCAGTGTTTAATGTTATTATAAGGGACTTGCTTCTTTCTGCAAAGCTGCCTGGATGTTGGACATTTCTAACATCTGTGTTGCATTTCTCTAAGATTCTGTGCAAATTACACTTGTGAAAATTCTCTATGAGGTTGTGCAAATTGAAGAGCAAAATAATCCGTCTATTTTATCTATGTACATCGTACATGCACAGACTGTCTGGAGGGTGCTCGAGAAATGGGTAACTTTCTGGAGGGGACTTGGGGGCTGGAGGTCAGGAGAGGAAGGAGGCTCAGCAACACACCAACCCCTTGGTACTGTTTAAATTTTTATCTCCTGGATGTGTTTAGGAAATGAAGGTTTACATCTTAAGGGCACCATCTAAGACTGGTTAGAGATGATTTTTATCTGAGTGTCCTTGGGGCCAGAGAGGGCTTTGGGGCTATATTAGAGCTCAGTACCACTCAAGTGGCCACCAGCCTTGAATGAAAACTGGGGGAGGTGGGCATGCTGGGTAGAAAGGGGCTCTTGGGGTGGAGGCTGACAGAGGGCTTTGTACGATAAACTTTGAGAACTTGGTAACTTTCTTTCTTATCCTACCCTGTTTGGCCATTTGGAAGATAAAGTACTTTATCAAATTTTGCAATGATTATGTCTTTCTTAAAAAGTATGTAATAGGAAATAGTCTTTGCAAAGATAATAATAATAGAAGTTCTCCTTGGTTTAAATGTTTAAAAAGCAAGTTATTTATAAAATTATTTGGTGGTTACATTAGTCAAATATCATATCTGCCCGGTTCCTGAAGTGAAGGACCAGGTCTCAGACAGTGGTAGGTGGGGAGTTCAGGGGATGTTTAACCTGCTGGTGTCCAGATGGGAAGTCTCGCACTGATTGCTGGGAAGCAGTTGGCTGACCTCACCGGCTCAGTGCTTTCCCATTCCTCCTTGTGGGCCCAGAGACTGATCGGGTTCCAGTGGGATGTTGAAACTTTGGGTTTGATGTTCCAGCTTGGGGTCATCTCCTTTTGTTTCTTGGCCAGATTTTGAAAGAGTACGTGGGTCCTCACTGGCTGAGAATGTCATTATTTATGGTCACCTGACCTCGACCAGCTGAATAAGCATGGAGTTCTGGTAGGTCACAGAATTGTGAAGTATAATTTGTCTTCAGGGGCCTCATGTGACCTTTTCAAACCTTCACCCCCTTTGTTCTCACCTCTCCTTTTCAGATACATGGAGATGGGTGGCCAAATTCGATTGTGCGCCCATTCTTGTAATGAATGTTTACTGGATGTCTTCTATGTGCCAACACTATTCTAAGCACATCTGTGAACAAAGGCAGACAAAAATTCCTGACCTTAAGAAGCTTACATTCTTGCGTGTGTGTGTGTGTGTGTGTGCGCGCGCATATATAGGGAAAATAAACAATAAATGATAAATATAACAAAGAAGTAATATGTGAGACAGTATAAGTGTGCTTATTGTAATGACATTCTTTTTCCATTTCCCCCTCTTCAAATTTTGCTCTTGGAAAAGACTTAATAAGCTTATAGTAAAAATTTAAATATTAGCAAGGCTTAACATGTTACCCCTCCGTGGGCATTTATATTTAACAATTACTTAGGTCAAAAGGGTGAACCTCTAAATGGAGCACTGAAGGCAACAGCCAGGTAGGAGGGGAGGAACCTTTGGGAAATGGAAGGAGAGCCTGCCCCACTTTATTCCATACATATGGCCCTTATTCATAAGGCAGCCCCACACATGGGTTGCTAATGTATCTGTGATATAAATTCTAAAGGATTTCCATGGGTTTAGCAAAAAATATTTGCCAGTACTTTGTTGTCTCTAAAATTGTTCTCATGGAACCAACATGGATTGTGGGAAGGCAGAGATAGTGCAATCCTGAACAGTGAGGGTCAGTGTAGACTTTTGTATTTCCTTCCCTTTTGAAAACTCCAAGTTATAATATTCTGAAGATCTGCAAGGACTTTTGATGATGCAGTATTTTTTTAGGAAGGAAGAAACTTTTCTTAGTAGTCCACCAGGGGATTTTTCAGAGCTTTAGCGGTAAAGATCGGGTCACATGACCATCCCTAAACCGATGGCTGGAAAGGGGCATAAAACGTATATGATTGGCTCAGATTAATCATTTAGAGATAAAAGAGATGTTGGAGATTCAATCAGCATGACTATTAGTACAATAATCTGAGTTGATGGCTTTTTCCTTTGTCAGAAGTTGTGTGTGTTTTTTAACAAGCAAAAGGTTTTGTTTGTTTGTTTGCACAAAGACTAACAACTAGAAAAGGTTTTAAAATCCACAATGAATAGCCCTGGAGCAAAAGAACAAACCCAAATATTGTGCCACTTGCAGAATTCTGAGAACTTCAATTAGCTGTGCTGCCCTTGGCCAATGCAGGAAGACTGCAGAGACAGGAGTAGCCCCTCTGAGATGTGTGCAAAAGCTATTTAGGGAGCGGATGTCAGGGAAGGAGAATGGTTTTGTCCCGACACACTAACTAGGGCTTGTAGAATTAACTATATTATCTGGACTCACAGCATCAGGGTCAGATACTGGGGCTGGAGGGAGCTAGCTGAGCCTGTCATCTCACTCACCATGCAGGACAAGAATGACTTGTTCTGTTTGAGGTCCACAGCAGGTAGAAAGCTGAATGCCATTTTTCAAAGGAGCTATTTTTCCAGTTCCATATAGCTGTTCAAATATTGATGAGGCCATGTGTGCCTGTTGGCAGCTTGAGCTGCCTGCTGCAGCCTGGTGTGTAACCCCCACCCCCAACCTCGTCTGCCGACTCTCTTGGGACAAAAGTCCCTTGGCCTTTTCTGGGCATTTGGTATGGTTGAAGCCTGTGGCTGCAGGGCATTGGAATTGTCCAAGCAATGATCCTGCACATGAAGAGTATGTCTACATTCTTTGCTCCTGTTAAATCAAGATGGAAAGGAAATGACGGCACCAGTGATCTTTGGGGCAACCTTGAGCTAATTCTGTCTTCTTTCTGCTCATCACATGCTCTTTGGCTCTTCAGAGTACAGTTCTGAGGGGCTTTGATTTTCCCCTGATTTGTGCATGGGGAGGCATACAGGGAGTTATGGCCCGTTTTACCTATGGAAGTTTGAGACCTAGAGCAGTCATGAAATTTGCCCAGCTGGATAGGAGACATGACTGTCTTTTCGATACCTGGCTGCTCAGAGTTCCATAATAATTGCTTGATGCATAATTAATTAAGCGGAGCAGGACAGTCCTGGAAAATGGATAAGTTGGGTGCCTTTGGCCTCTTTTGCTAATGTATGTTTTAAACTCCAGATTCCTAAAAGTGCATCTGCAAATAAGAGCATTTAGTATGGTAGTGACTTGAGAAGTTCAGTGTCAATTTCTCTGTTTTGTTTAGAAAAGATGATGAGGGCAAAGTGGTTGAAAACAGTTTCCACTGGAAGCAGGGACGAAGGCAGCATCTGGAAAGCATCCAGGCAGATTCCAGCTTGAGGGCTGCTCACTCCCTGGTGACCTTTGACATGTTATCTGGAGCTCAGTTTCTTTGCATGGCATCACCTGTCCCCTAACAGATGCATTTTTCACCCTGTCCCCTCGATCAGATGCCTGCTCTTTGAGGACAAGATGTCCCAATCAGAGGACTGGGACATCATTCTGGAAGCAGAGGAGGGGGGGGGGCTGTCGTTATTCTCTCTCCTGTGTCTGAATTTCCTACTACCTTCAGCTAGAAACACAGGTCTCTGCCTTGAACATATGCTTACCACATGCCCCTTCTTGCTCATTTTTTCTTGTTTGTTTATGCTCAAGTTTTCTCAAACAAGAGATCAACAGCTGCAGCCTCCATTTCCTCACTTTCCCCTCTGGGGAAAGAGTAACCTCTGTGCTCTGGTTCCTAGTGCTGATCGTAGGTCCTCCAACCTCTCCCCATATGCTCAATCCAATAATCCTTTCTCTGTCCTTACCTGCTAGGCCTCATGGGAGTGTTTGACTGTAGTGATCAGAGGGTCATTTTGTAACTTAGTTTTGCTTTGGTGTCCATGATACTTGGGGGATTAGTTTTCCTCTTTCGCTGGCTCCCTTCGTGCCTATTGAATGTGAGCATTTGATACTTGGCCTTCTCTTCTTTCTGGGTGCTTCCCTGGCCTCCTCTATCAATTTCCTGGCAGCTGGTTCTTAGATCTTCATATCTGCTGTTTATCTGTTGATGGAAAGCGCATCTTTGGAGAATGACCCAAGACCTTCGAGGAGTCCACCTTAGCTACCATACAACCCTGGCTGTGTAAAGCTGGAGTCTCCACGATGTGTTACTCTAAGAAGAGCTGGGGACATTTTGATCCCTGTTATCACTGCGCCCCATTTATCTCAGGGAATGTTTGGTGACTCAGCTTTCCCACAGTGTAAACTCACAAGGAGCTCACAGGTCATTCCTGGGACACAGCTGTTTCCAGGATCAGTGTCACCCAATAGTTGCATAGTGTGTTTTGACTGGAGTTTTGCTTATACTTTGACTTGGGAAACCCTTTGTGGAGTTCGGTGGGGGTATGGCTCATCTTTTTTCAGCTGCTTGGAAGGTCAGTGCGAAAGTCAGACACGGCTTCTTCGATCATGTAGCACAGATTCCTCTGGTTTATATGGCTGCTGTTAGGCTCAGTTACAATCACTTTGCGTAAAATTACCTGCTTGTGAGTTGCTGTCTTCTGGTGTAATTTGTTTATCTAAATTTTGCTGACATTGAGGAGCTTTGTGTGTGTGTGTGTGTGTGTGTGTGTGTGAGTTGGGATGGATTACTCAGAACCACCCAGATCTCTACACCTGCTTCCTCTTAGCTCCTGGAAGAGAGTTTTTCTTTGGAGATAAAACATTTTGATGATGAATTCATCATAAGCCCAGATCTCAGTTTATCTGACTGTAAAATTCTGCACTTTATTAAGACATCATGAAGTCTTATTTGTATTTCATATATCACACTTGTACCATTGAAAGTCTCCTATCTTGAGAAAATGTGCTAGCAAAATAGCAACAACCACATAATAGCAGCAGCTGGGGTGGACACCTCCACTGGCTGGTACTTGTGCATTTTGTTGTCTCTGCTTTCTGACTTAAAACTTTACTTAAGCAAAACCCAGACATAATAAAAAATGGAAAAAATAGAGAGGCACAGAAGTAGGAAACATTTTTTTAGCCTTAGGAAAAAAAAAATCCTCTTCAGACTTCTTGGCAAATAAAAGGAGTCTGGGGGGGTGGGGAATCCACAAACAGTTTCCTAGTTGTCTGAGTGGAAAATCCTGGTTTTACAACATTTCATATCTTGGAAATGTTTGAATAGTTTTTGTGTGAAGGGAAATTCCTTTTGGCTGAGCAAGCGCTTGCAAGATTCAAACTGATAGGGTGATGTTTTTAGAACACTTGGAGGAAATAGAATTTGTGATGAAAATGCTTTCTCATTGGCCAATTATGTTAAATAGAAATTTAATCCAAGGCTACCAACCCTAGAGTTTTAAAGGTTCAGCCATTAATTCCTTTCTCCCTCTCATTTCCTGTCTGTGCATCCTGGGGAAACATCTCTCATAGCTGGTTCTTCCTCCAATTTGAGAAACTTTGTGAACTGTTTTTTTTTTTTTAAGCCTATATATATATTCTAGGCAGGGGGATTTACACTGTTGACCTTGTAGTTTTCCCTGTGCAGTGGGAGGGAAGATAGGTTAACAAGTCATTGAATTACAAATCATTAAATACCTGGTATATGTATTAGAGCTCTGTTCAAAATATTTCTGTAGTGCAGAGGGTGACCTGACTAATCTGAAGGGGATGAAGAGTTGAGGAACACTTCATAGAGCAGGTGATGTATTTTTTAAATTCTTTTATTGGTACATTTTAGGTATACAATACGTTTATATTTATCATTGGGAGCTTGTACCTGTACATGGTATATCTTAGTTCTTATTTTTTTCCCATTACCTGTGCACCCTGCACCCCCTCCACCCTTCCCTATTTACATAGATTTCGTTTCCATTTTTTTTTCTTTTCTCATAATTTTTCCTTTCCCTTCTTCCCTTTCCCCTTCCCCTCCCACCACCCCTACACCTTTGGATCTTTTCCTATTTCAAATTATGAATTATTCATTTTAATCATTTTAATCCTTATTTACACTTTCAGTTTCTCACACTAGAGAAACGGTTTGGTATTTACACATGTGTGTACTATTTATTTCACTTAAGAGTATGGCTTCAATATGCATCCATTTAGCTATAAATGTCTCTATTTTCTCATTCTTTATGGCTAAGTAGTACTCCGTGTTACTAAAAAACCATATCTTTTTTATCCAGTTTCCAGTTGATGGGCACTTGGGCTGTTTCCAAGCTTTTGCTCTTCAAAATTGTGCTGCTATAAACATGGGTGCACATATATCACTGTGGTATGATTCTTTTTTTTTTTTTTTTTTTTGGTACCGGGGATCAAACTCAGATCCTTGTGCTTGAGAGGCAGGCAGCAGAACCACTGAGCTAAACCCCTGGCCCACATGGTATGATTCTTTTAATTCTTTGGAGAAGATACCCAGCAGGGGAATAGCTGGGTCAAATGGGACCTCTAGCCCTAGTTCTTTGAGGTATCTCCATACTGATTTCTACAGTGGTTGCACCAGTCTAGAGCAGGTGATATTTGCAGCAGGTGTTGAAATATAGTAGAAGTTCTCCAGGCATTGGGAAAAACAGGTACAGAGTAGAAATAAAGGTAATGTGTGGTTCTGGGAATCTCAAGTAGTTTTATGTAGTATGAGAGTAGAGTGTTCTGTGGGGAGTGTTGGGAGATATAAGGTCACACAAGGTGTAAGCTTTGTGAGCCATTTTGCCACTCTTTTATAAATAGGAGGACAGGAGACTTACAATAAGAGAGAGTGGATGCAGACATGTATTTTTGAAAGGAAACTCTAGTTAAGAAGGATGGCTTGGAAGGCAGAACTGGCAGCAAGATTAGCTACCTGCTGGTGGACTGTTCCATCCATGCAGATGAACATGATCCGTACAGAGAGGAGCAAACAAAGCAAGAAGATTGGAAGCTGCACTTGGAGACATGGAGACCAACTGTGGAGGCCAGAATGGGGTAGGGGTGATTTCCTGTTTTCTGACTTGACAGGCTGAGCTGCCGTTGAGCTAGGATGGGAAATATTTGGAGACTGTGTGAGTTCGGTGGGGAAGATAAGGAGTTCAGTTTCAGACGTGGTGTTGGGACTTCCTTGCCTAACAACTACAAAGTTGGAGCCTTCCCTTTATTCCTTTGAAGCCTTCCACTGAGAATGCATCAGATGGATTCATTGGGTGCCAAAGATGAATATGATCACAGAGACATCAACAGCGTTCAAAGGGCAGGAAAATAGTGAAAACAAACCATGTGTAAATACTAACAGGGGCAGGTGAGGACAGATGACTTTGTAATAAGAATCTGAGCGTCCAGAAGGAATACTAATACAAATGGTTGTGGCTTCAAAGCAAATGTGCATCTAGGGGCAGAGCTTTGGTTTCAGGACCTACAGACGGGCTATGGTGGGACCCATGGCTGCCCCCTCCCATGCCTTCCATTTGTTGTCGCTAGATTCTGCCCTTGATGTCAGTTTCCCTGTATCCTGGTGTGTTCTTGTCAGGGCCTCTGGCTTCCCAGGGACATGAAGAACAGGAATGAGGAGAAAAGGTCTTTATATGGACCTGGGGTCAGTTGTACAGTAGCTGAAGACATAGGTGCTTGAGGTTCTGCCAGAGAAGAACTGCTCCTAGTGGAGTTTGGGGTTCACTCCACAGACCATGGGAGGTCAGGTCAGGTGGGCTTCTGACGCCTGACTGGGAAGCACATTTAGAGGATCAGTACTGGGATTTGAACCCCAAGTCTTTTCACTGAGCTATACCCCCAGTCCCTTTCTGATTTTTTAAATTTTGAGACAGGGTCTCACTAAGTCCCTAAGTTCTCCAGGCTGGGTTGGAATTCAACTGTCTTCCCGTTTACTTCAGTCCGGTGCTGATATTTGTCACATTCTTTCAGTAAGAAAATGTCCAATGAGTTTGAATCACTTATGTTAAAAACCTCTTCAGAAATATAGACTCTGTTTTTCAGAGTAGTTTTAGTGTACGTCAAACTTGAGCAGAAAATATGGAGTGTTCCTGGAGACCCTGCCCCTCAGTGCACGCAGCCTTCCCTGCTATGAGCACCTAGTTGCTACACACTTGGATTCATAAGCCAGGGCTCCCTGTGGCAGCTTTGGGCTTTAACTTTCTTTCTAAAAATTAGTTACAGGTAAGTTTCTCTTTGTAGCCAGCAAGAAGCCAAATGGACCCACAAGGGCCTCAAATGTGTGCCTGTATGTGCTGTTTTTGCTTTGCATTAACAAAAGCTCATTCAAACACCCAGCTGCAAACCTGTAGATTTCAGCAGAATGCAGTTGCAAAGTTAAAATATTTTCCTTTGTCTTTCCATTTACAGATGACTTAGTGACCAGATGTCGTCCTTTGCAAAGAGACTGGGATCTAGTGGGGAAATACTGTGCTTTCTGTAGTCAGTGATCCTGAAGCCTATCTTTGTCGTGGTGACTTTTAATTCCTTCCCCTGAGATGGTATTCATTTCTGACTCACTGCCAGGAGTTGTTTTTCTGGTTCTGCTCTGGGTTTGCAAGTTTTCTTGAAGGCTGCAGGGGAGCCCATGACCCACATTTGGGAGCTGCCAGCAGACCTAAGACTGTGACGTGAGGCCCAGACCAAACTCAGATGGGGAAGAGCTCTGCCTTAGGTTCCAGTGCATTGTGTTCTGTTTAAATGTGCCAGTGGCCATGGCAATCTTAACATATACGTTTTCGTTTATCTTTTTTTGTGGGGTAGAGGATCCAAGCCAGGGCCTTTACCCTGAGCTTCATCCTAAATCCTTTTTTATTTTCAGATAGGGTCTCCCTTAGTTGATAAATTGCCCAGGCTGAGTTCAAACTGTGATCCTCCTGCCTCAGCTTCCCGAAGTGCTGGAATTAAAGGCATGCACCACTGAGCCTGGCTGACAAGCCCATTTCCTTGTGCTGCTTTCTGGTGAGGAGGATTGAAACTCACTGTTACCTTTTGATTTAAATACAGACTTAAAGGCAGCAAGAGAGATGGGATGATTGAGTGGATTGAGCAGGATGAAGTTTTATATTTTTTATTTATATTCAGATTTTTTATTCCAACCCTTCCTATTTCTGTGGTGGGATTCTGAATGTTCTGTTGTCTGCTGATTGCTTGGCCAGTGGGGAAAGGTTGGGAGAAAGAGCAAGGATTTTGGAATCTGCGCAGCTTCTCAGCCCTGTTCACCACTGACAAACTGTGGAGCACACCTGAGCTCTGTAGAGGCAGCACTCAGGAAATGATGGTGTCCACCGGGCACGCTGAAGAAATGGATGCACTAATCATTGCTGGTGGAAACTGTCCCGGGTGTGCACAGGCTCCAGCTTCGTCTGGTTGGTCTGCTCCCCATTTCCAGGTGCAGGGAGCTGGAGACACTGGATGGAAAACTCGAGATAAGTGTGCTTGATTGGAGTTTCCTCCAACACAGTGTGAGCACCAAGAAAGCAGAGATTTCACCTGCTTTCTCCACGGCTGGGTCTTCACCTTCCGGAAGAGTGTCAGGCACACTGCAGTGTCTAGTATAATATTCGGTGAATGTGTGGACAAATGAGTGAATGAATCTCCTCTTACAATCTGGTTTGACTTTCTCTGCTCTTGAGTATTAGAGATTATTTCACAAGACCACTATAGAGGATGCATGTCGTGATATAAATAAAACATCTATTGCTAGGTCTGATACCTCACCTCTACTTAGGAAATACTCAGTTCCTTTGTTCCATATTTCTCCTCCAGTAATTTTATAGAAGCACAGGAAGAAAACGCTTGCTGAATTCCGAACTTACAGAAATGAATTAATAAGTACCATAAGGGCCCTGTTATTGTGGCCTACTTATGACATTTAGGGAATAAGGTTTCTTTGGCTCTTAGCTGAATCCTTTTAGGCCTAGATTTGATGTGCATGACTGAATTCACACTTCCATTTTTCAGGCACCTGCTTCTGAGGAACTGAAATTCTCTGTCAGTTTGGAGGGGGATGGTTGATGGCAGTTGCTGTGTGTCCCCAAAATAAGACTTAACTGGAACAATCAGCCATGAAAACTAGAGATTAAAAGTGCCAGCCCCATCAGCCTATCCTTCACTCACCTGCCTCACAGAGCAGCCACCAAGCAAGAGGATAGTGATGGCAGGTCAGGCAGGTCAGGCTGATGGGGCTGGCATTGTTGATCTCTAGTTTTCAAGGCTGACTGTTTTCCAATTAGGTCTTATTTTTGGGGACATAGGGTGTTAGCCTTCTTCAAAACATACAAGGGAAGATGAGAGAGGTTGGCCCATTCTGTGTCTCTGGTGTTTCCTGAAACAACTGTCTATCACTGGACACTGAGATGATTCCCATTGTGTTTCTACTATAAATAGAAATAGCTTTTATGCAGGTGGTTGCAGTATATTCAGGGAGCTGTTCACCCAAGGAGAGTGGGGAAGGAGCTGTAAGCGTGGTACAGCTGCCCACAGTGTCATAGAGAAGCAGTGGCCTCTCCATCAGTGGGACACTGCCATCCCCTGGAGTCCCCAGCAGAGCAGCTTTGGGGTGCATGCAGTCGGGGAGCTGCAGTAAAGGCATATAAGCCACATGCTGTTCCTCTGACCCGTGGCCTGAATGGCACGTAGCCTTGGACTTTCCAAAACTGTCACTGTACACAGAATTCAGCCCAGGAACTTTCCCTGTGACCTGCCAGCTGGGCCAGCAGGGTCCTAGCTGGTCTCTGTACAGTCCTGTTCTTTGGACGAAGAAGCGTTCTCTTCAGCAGAGGTTCACAGAGATTTTGTTTTTGGCCTGTGGATGGACCCCTTCCATAATGTCTGTTTCTGGCAGCTTCAGAAGGGCTTTGGAGGAAGCGGTTAAAAACTGTGCCTAAGCCTCTATCTCCTGTGTAAATCACACAGTTTTATTTTAAGCAAGAGCATCACTGCTGAGAGCGGAGTTGAATGTGAAAGAGTACACTTTCTCAGTTACAGGGGGTAACAAGTTCAAACAGGTAACTGGAGCATTCTGCGCTGCTGAGCTGCGTTGCTACAAGACAGCTTGCAGTTTTGCAGGCATTTTGATGTCTTTGGTCTTTTAGGAAATACAAGCACCTTTCTTGGAAAAGCTTATTCTTTGGTATTTGCCAACTGAAAGAAAAGTAAGCTTATTCTTTGTTGTTTGGCAACTGAAAGAAAAATATCCTGGTAGGTAGAAATTTTTTTCCCCCTCATTGCCCTTTTGAGAAGTTATCACCTGAGCCAATTTTGCTTTTAGAATAACAGACCAAAAAGCAGTAACAGCAACAATAAAAAAGAGACATGAACAGAAGTTTAAAAATCATAAGCCTGTGTGCTATTTGGCTTTGAAATACAGTAATTTAAACATGTAGGGCCCACTTATGTCATGAACCCAGAAGTTTTGAGGTAGGCCCCCAGGACTGCTGAGGTAATTGACCACTGCTAATGGGCCACTGCACTTTCTAACCCTTTCCATTCTGCCACTTTAGCAGATAGACTTTTGTCCTCATGACTACAAGATGGCTGCTTGCCCTCCAGCCTAACACTCACCTCTCTGTTGGAAGAAAGCAAGAGTGCAAAGCAGGAAGGGATTGTGCCTGTATTAGAAAAGCCAAGGCTTCCTCTGAGGCCTCCAGAAGAATTTCTCTTAGATTTCACTGGCCACCGCTTCCTGCTAGAGGGGCCAGGAAAGTGCATGTTCTAGTTGGATACCTTCCTACCCTGAACAAAGGTGGTCTGTCTGAGAGTGAGAAGGGACCCCTGGGTGGGTATTGAGTGGCCAAGCAGCAGAGGCTGTCACACCGCTGAAGAATGTTTCTCCAAACTTGCACAATCATCAGTCACTGCTTTCTTTCCTTCAGTTTTTGCTCAGTGGTCAGAAACCTCAGTTGTACTTTGCACTCATGAGCCAGGGTGCCTGTGTCCCGATTGGTAAGTGGGGCCCTGAATGTGAGCGGGGTCCCAAGTCCCTTTCACTGGGGAGCAGAGTGGCAGGGAACAGGCCAAGTGAGTATGGGAATCAAAGGGCCTGATTATGCTCTCGCAGGAGAAGCAGCTGGCCAACAATAATGACTGGGCCACCTCTGAGTGCAGACCCTGGAGTCCGGCCTCCTGAGATCACAAAGGTGTCGAAGAGGAGAACACACCTCACAGGGCAGTGGTCACGTCGGACGGACAAGCAGAGGTGCAGATGAGGAAGAGAGTTGAGCGCAGTCAAGTACCCGGCCAGGAAGGTGGCTCGGAGGACTTGGCCTTGACCAGGGGTTGGGAAAGGTCTAGTATTCTGTGGGGAGCACAGATTGGGGAGTAGGCAGCTTTGGCTGGCTGGGACAGTTGAATAACCAGCCTGAAGCCTGGGTGTTTTCCTGAAAGGAGCAGCCAGAGAGGTGCCAGCCCTGATGGGCTCCTCGTGCACCCAGGGTTATCAGGACGCGGCGGGGGGGAGGGGGGCGACTCTGCTACCGCAGTCCCTTTGGGTTTTGCATTTCAATCCCATCTTCCTATCCCTGTCTCTGGCAGAGCCTGACCTTTCATTTGCGCTCTGGCGTCTCCTGTTTGATTGCCTCTTTGGGGACCCATGGCCTGGCCAGTGCTCCAGGGAGTGTTCTCTGTGAGTTTGCCTTATGGTCTGGAGGTGGACGAGGCAGAGAGGAGGGGCCTGCTGTTTTAGGCCCACTGTGAGCCAGCTGGGCTCTGTGCTGACGTAGAGCCCTTGAATGGATTAGTCTGCTTAGGATGCTACAACAAAATACCATCAAATGGGCGGCTTCAGCCACAGATATTTACTCCTTGTAGTTCTGGAGGTGGGGCAGTCTCAGATGATGTTTGTTCCTGGAGACAGCCTGCTTGCTGGTTTGTCATGGCCACCTCTTCTATGTCCTCTCATGGTACAGAGAAAATAACCTTTCTTCCTTCTTGCCATATCTTCTTCTAAGCCCTGCTAACTGCATGATGGGCCTGAGACCCTCCTTACCTCATCTCCAGATACCATCACAGTGGGGTGAGGGCATCAGCATCCGACTTCACCAGAGACATACATCAGCCAATGGCACTGAGGCCACCTGAGAATCACAAATGGCGGTGAGCAGGGCACTGTGCTTTCCTTTGGAAGAAACTTGTGAGAGTTGCAAGTACATAGAGTAGGGGAGCTCAAACTGGATCCATGAGCTTAGGTGGGACTGCGACTCTCCAGGATGTGGAATGTGGAATGTGTATCGTTCATCACATTTCCAAACGGCGCACATGAGCCAGACCAGGTTCTGGAGATTGTACAGTGGGGTGATGACCAGCATGCTGAGTACATAGGTTGGGCACCCTACGGTGCTGCTCTCTCCTACCCTGCTTGCTTGCTGCTGGGCCCTCGTTAGTCCCGAATATTGACAGGCGAGCAGCAAAGTTCTAACGGGAACCCTCGGCCCCGTGCTGGGTGTTTATACCTTTGCATCCCACACCCAACCCTTGCCTTTACTTTTTTGGAGCAAACTCTTTTTTATGGTGAATGCATGAAATGAGTGGCTGTCTTGCATCATAAGCCAGAAAAACCATCTTGCTTATTAGAGACATTCACAATATTCACAAGATTTGGACATAGAGATGACAAAGGTTGAAACGGACATTTCTGACCATAAATGAAGGGCTCTGACCACACGTTCATTCAAACCTCCCCAAGCAAAGCTGTAGCTTGTCCACCTGGACATCCTGGCCGGGTAGCTTTCTAAGGTCAGTGATGGCGAATCTTTCAGAGATTTCAACGATAACAAATAGCCCACTTCGGCCGTGTGCCACGGGTTCTCCACCACTGATACAGGCCAGCTGAATTGAAGGGCCAGGGTGGGGCTTCAGGGTACACATTTTTAGTCTGCGATATTTTTTCCCTAGTTGATTTCTGTGGGGGTTGGAGTATTTTAGGAGGTTTGTATGTGTGTGTGTGTGGTACTGGGGATCAAACTCAGGACCTTGGGCTTGCGAAGCAAGCGCGGGGCCACTGAGCTAAATCCCCACCCTGGGGTTGGAGTATTTTTCAGCCCTGTGTTTATTTTTCTCCTTTTCTACTTCTTGGTGTTCCCACATTGTTAGTCCTTTTCTACTCCCATTTTGAATGTTATTTGACTTCGTAGTTTAGGTTTCCTTTAAGTCATCTAAATCCTTTTTGGAATTTAAAGTGCCCAGCTTGGAGATGGGATGCTGCTGTCCCTGGCACAGTCCTTGAATGATGCTGGTGGCACTGGCCAGGGTCCCTCCCTTTCACTACCAGCCTCCTATTTTCTTCTGCTTTTTGCCTCCCTCTTTTTATGTACCTTTGCTCTTTTCTTTCTTTTTCCACACTGGCCTTTCCCTTCTTTGCCTCTACCCCGCCACTATTCCTAGTGTTCTGTGCAACCTTGAGCTCAGGCTTTGGCATCAGTTCAGAGTCTCCTGCTTCATTTCAAGGATGTGGGTCCCTCTCAGATGATGGGGTTCTGGAGGGTTTCACCCTCTGGCGATGCCAAAAATGAAACCGGTGTGGAGAACCCACTGGTTGGAGTGAGCGTTGCTATTCAGGGTGGTCCCCTTCACCATCACCCCAGGAATTTGTCATGAATGTAGAATCCCAGACCCTGTTCCTTGGAGCTGGGGATCTCAGAGCCACTGGCAAGAGTGTCCTGCTGCCTCTCAAATGTGGCCAATGGGACGCCCAGCCCTCTGTAGCATACCAAGTACAAAGGCCAGGTCACAGAGATGGAGCTCCAGAAACTGACTCATCCCAGGAGCCCACCTTGGGGGTCAGTTTGACATCGAATCAGGCTTCCTGCTCCTTCCACAACTAATTCCTTATGTTCCTGTCCCTCAGAAGTCCCAGCATGTTCCAAGGCTGGGATCCAGACAGTGTTCTTATTTTGAAATTAAGGTCTGGAAGGACTTTTGTAGTTTGGGATACTTTGGCCTGATGACCTGAGCTTTGCTCAATAGCCTGGTGGATTTGCCTTTTCCTTACTTGGGAGGTGGAAGCAGAAAAGTCAGACTTAGAGGAAATTTCATGAGAAAAAATGGGTGAAATTTGCTTTCAGGAATAGCTTCACAGAGAGAGGGCAGGTACAAGACAGTGGTGTTTTTTCTCCCTGCCTCTTGCTCCTGCAGATGGCCCTTTGTGAACACAGCTCTTCTCAGACTTGACCCAAGAGAGGTTGTCTCTCAATAAGGCCTTCCAGGCAGGCACAAATTACTCAAGATAGAACTATTTTCACTGCTCTTTTCCCAAGAGTAAGATCATTTATCGCTCCCATTGTGATTGTTGAATTCTGTCACATGTATTTGAGTTCTCAGTCTCCTCCTAGATGCCTGCAGACCTTCACTCATCCATCCATTCTTCTGCATCTTGGCCTCATAGGCATCTGGGAAATGAGTGTGTCTGCCTCATCCTTCCATTCTGGGGTTTGAACCCAGGACGTTATACATATTAGACAGGTGCATCACCACTGAGCCACTTCCCCAGCCCTTTTCCACAGGTATTTTGTGGAAATTTGTGGTGTTTTGTGGTACATTGTGCTGAGCTGCCATGGGCTGGGTGAGGTGGGAACATCAGATTAGTGGGAACCCAGCTTCCTTCCTTAGCTGCATCCTTGCTACCCTCTCTGGAGCAGCCTGCTCCCTTAATCCCTCAGGATGGGGTGGGAATAACAGTGGACGAGTCATTCTGCTTCTCCACCTCCAGTGTTACTGCCCGACAAGGCAATGTCCCTCCATATTATTTGAAAATAATATGCTGCATCTTACCAACCTTCAGCGGGCAGCAGAGCTGACTGTTAGCACCGTGCTGGACTCTCTGCCCTTGGCGTTGATGGAGCCCAGGAGTCAGCCAGGTAGAGGGGTGAAGTTGGCCAGGGAGCTGGGGGACTTAGCACTCAGGGTCTGTTCCCAGGCAGCAGCAGCCACTCAGCTCCAACAAGCCACAACCATCTATGCATTTGGGTCCAGTGCTGCCAGTTGACCTGAGAGCTAAGGAAGCCGGAAGTGCTGTTGTCTGGGGTGTAAGATCTCTTTGTTTTTTACAAATTGCCCTCTTAATGCTTGGCAAGCTAATTAAAGAATAAATCATGAAGTAGATACAGGCTAATCAGGCATAAACCGTGAACTCACAAAATTCACAGAAATTTATCAAAGGAGATTTGCTCAGCCTAGGCATGGCCTGTAGTTTGTGTTTCATAAAAAAAAGATACTGAAGGGCCAGGGGTTTAGCTCAGTGTTTCCACCACCTGCCTCAAAAACACTAGCACCCGAGTTTGATCCCCGGTACCAAAAATCAAACAAACAAACAAACAAAAGATATTTATCTGTGTGACTCTCAGAAATGCTTCTGAACTTAGAACTGGAGATGATATTAGGGCATTTTAGTAGCTTTGTGCTGAGCGCTTTTCTGCCATGAAATCCTTTCAGAGTGATCTCTTTACTTGACCTTGATTTCAGTTTTTCTATTTTTTGAGTTCAGAAAAAGATGGCCAAAAGTCAGGACATTTTCACTTTTGGGTTTTTTTTCCTAGCTCATTAGTTTCTGATTTAATTTTAATTTTGACCTCATTTGTTTCATTTCAAATGATAATAATGATGTTGATTTTACAAAGTTGATATGAAGACTAAGTGAGATTACTTATGTGAAACCATTTCAGAAAAGGTTAGAAGTTTTGCTCCATTATTAGGCATTGTTAAGGCATTTTTGGAAATGTCTTCTACATGCCGCTGTACACAAATCAAAACAAAGTTGGTTGTTAAATATCATGATTATCTATTTGCCTAACTTTGCACCTCTCTACCAAACTAGATCTAATCTGTTCATTCTTTGTTGCCTTCAACATGAAGCTAATTGTCCAGGCCTTCCTGAGACAGTAACTATTTGGTTATCTGCCCTAGGGGTTATGGGAAGATTCTTCAGAGTCATTATTTTCATCCTTATTCTGGGTCCCTAGGAGTGTTGCCAGGTCAGTTTTGTTCGTCATCTCTGTGTCACCGCATGTCCGAGTCACCTGTGTGCTCCAGGTCTCCGAGAGGACAGCACTGGAGTCACTGTGGCATGGGGCTTCTGCTGCCAACCTGGCTGGGACCACGTAGACTAGGACGCCTGTGCTGGGTTCACTGTTCACCCCACTCCTCCCTTTGGCTACATTTTGAGCAGCCTCCCACCTTTGTTTCCACATGTCCTTTATCGATGGGTGGCAGGCAGTGTAAGAGGTGAAGGAACCCGGCAAGAAGGAGGGAGGCCACAAGGCAGGGGCTGCATTCGAGGATGGAAGCTCAGGAAGGGTCTATGGGCTTGAATTTCTCAGGCTGCAGTCTCGGCCCCAAAGGAATAAGGGGAAGTCACGCTCTGTCTCTCAACTGTCTGCTCCTTGGTGGTGGAAAGCAAGGGTTGGTGTGTACATCCTGAAAGCTGGGCACTGCCGGCTGTGTGACTCAGAGCCTATGATGGCCCTCAGTCACTGTCACCCCCCCACCACCAGTGCTGCAGGCCTCCTGGGAAGCAGAGCTATCTCACCCATACCTTTGGCTGCACATTTGAATTACTTAGGGAGATTTTTTCTTTTAATAGAAAAGCCTTAATCTCATTCAAGACTAAATTCAAATTTAGTCTTGAGATGGGACATAAGAATTTTTAAACTAGTCTCCAGGCTCGCTGTGTGTTTATACTGAGGTCTGCAATTTACTGTGCAATGTACAAACAAGAAAATGGAGTGATAGCTGAACAGATCAGTGACTAGACAATGAGTAGGTTTGTGATAAGCAAGCATAACAAACCGTTCTTGGTAGTAGTTAGAGGGTAGGCATACAGTGTTCATTATAAAATTGTTTCAGCTTTTCTGAGATTTACATTTTCCAAATGAGAATATTGGGGGTGGGGGGAAGAACAAGGCCTCAACAGGTAACTGTAAAATGCAGCCAGGTTTGAGGGTTATTGGCCTGAGGAATAAAATACTGAATGACCATTGCAATGAGATGCTTAGGGCAGGAAGTCAGTGGCTTGATGCAGCAAGTTAGATATGTGGGAAGGAACCACATCAGAACCAGGGGAAAAGGACATCTGGTCAGCAGGTCTTATTTAGCACACGCATGGTGGCTGGATGGCCATATATCTAGGAGAGGAACCTAAGAAAGCCCTTGAGAGAGAGTGGATAAGAACAGACTCCTAGCTGATATGATAACCACACTGAATGAAAAACTTGATCACTCAGTTCTGAGTGCTGCAGGTTCCTGTATTAGCATAGAGAAAATAGATGTTTCTGTAAGATCTCTGTGGAATATCTGGTTCTCCATATGAGAGCAGAACTGTGGAGCAGAAGCCCCTAAAGGTTGTCCAGCCCAGCTTCCTCCCTTGTGTGCCTCTCAGCAGCCGAGATGAATTGCACTTGATGTATGCAACTGGGCGGAATGATTCTAAGGCCGCTGTTTTGAGAGTGAAACTCCTTCCAATTCTAGCAAACAAATACAGTTTAAAACAGTTTTCTTAAGAGAAAAATGAAAGCTGGCTTATGTAAAGCTTGATTGCCTCTCTCTTTCCTGCTCTCTTGAAGTTGGATGTTGCAGAGGAACAGCACCCCGAGGCAAAGCGTGTCCTCACTGACAAGGGCTCTGGCTGCCCTAAAATGTGCAGAGTGGAATCTCTTTCCACCTCCGGGTTCCCCAGGCATCATTCTGCCTGTGCAGAGTGCAGTAGCAAAGGCCCCTCTGTCCTGCCAGGAGGCTGGGGAACAAGTGACAAAGGCCCTTTAAGAGAGGGAGCTGGGCCAGCTTTGTGCAGATGTGAGATTACAGTGTGTCCGCCTGGCCCCCTGGAGCTGCAGGGCTCACTGTGGGTTCTGGAAAAGAAATGCCCTGCTGATGATTCATAACCCTAAGACCCCTTCTGGGGCCCTCCTAAGAGTTGGAGAACCAGACTATCTGTTGTCCTGGAGCTTTGATATGGATCAACTCTTGCTGAGTTTTGTATAACTTAGGGCCTCCTTGAGCTTGATCTTTAACTCTCTTTATCAGTGTCTATGCTTATAAAATACAGGGACATATCCATCTGAAAGCCCTTTCGGTTTTGAGGGTAAAATGCTCCAGAGTTCAGAAAACACATTACCTCCTTTGATTCAGACAGCCTTCTAAAGGGTCTGCGTATCTTCAAGACTCAAGGCTGAAATGTCTGCTCATTTTGTAACCTTCCAGTGGGCAACATCTGTCACTTCAATTACCATCTTCATGATAATGGGCCCCTCATCTGGACCTCAGCCTCCACTCCAAGACCTGATTATCCAATTGCCAGCTTGTCTCTCCCCGAGGCTGTCTCAAAGGTTCCTGAACCAGGTCTGTCCAAGCCTGAGTCTATGATACTTTTCCCTCCTAAACCTGTCCCCTACCTCTGGGAATAGTGATCCATCCACTCGGGCTTTATACTGCTATCGTGCTTAAAAACACAATCCCTTACAAGGCCTGCAGCTCCCTCTATGATTTGATCTCTGTACACTTATCCCCTGGCAATCTGTGCTCCAGTCATAAGAGCCCTCTTCCTTTTTAAAAGTTCTTTAAATATATTCCTTCCTGCCACAGAGCCCTGCACTCACTATTCCTCTATCTGGAACACTCTTCCTTCTCTCCTCCCTTTTCTCAGCAACTGATACTTATCCTTCAGATGGATTTCAAGCCTTTAACAAACTCTTCCATGCAGTTAAGTGTCTGGTTTCACTTATTTCAGGGAAATTATAACATAATACATTATTTTGGTACATTATTTTGATATCTGATTAACCTTGTCTTTCCTATTGGTGTAAATTCCAGTACAGCAAGAATCGGTTTGCTTTTCATTACCTTTGTACTCCAGGATTCAACTCTCAGAAATATTTGTTGAATGAATGAAAGGTAGGTAGGACAAGTACTTTTATTTGATTTTTTAATGTAAAATATTTATTTATTTATTTAAAAAGCAGAGGCTTAGCCTTGTTTCTTTGATTTCTAATTGTATAATGTAGACATATCTGCTTTGGATAGCTTCCTTCCTCTGTCATTTCTCTTTCAAGGCTGGTTGCAGTTTTGCCCCAGTTGCCAGTGATGAGCAAGTACTGGGTTAGAGCTGCTCCTCAGAACACGCAGTGCCAGTTCATGCAGTGTTTTCAGATTGTTGGAAATCTGATGAAAACCTGCACAGTAAGCTTTTGGAGAATTTAGCTGTCAATATGGAAGGGGGCTGCCTTAATCAGAAGCTCTGTATAAACAGTTTATCAAACAACGAAGGTCAGTTTTGAAGAGGAGAGCTTCAAGGTTGAGTTGTTAAGCCTTGCTGACTAAGGTCCCTCTTGCTGTCGTCCTCAGCTTAATCTTGGTGTGTTTTCCTCTAGCTCACGAGGCCATGTGATCTCCATTGTGTCAAAGCAAGCAGGTGCCCGTGGGTCTTTGTCTAGCAGGCTGTTCACGTGCTTTGCTGCCTACCGAACCTGCTTCGTCAGAGCTTGCCAGCTTTGAGCACACACTCACTGTGAACTCCTGGGGTCCTCTGAGGACCCAGACGTTTTACACAGAGCAGATTGTATAGGGAAGTCCAGAACTATGTCCACCACGAGCTGAGAGATTTCAAGCCATTTTAATTGTTTATTACTTGTTTAGTCTTTAATTTCCTGGGGTGGGTTTTGGAGAAAGAGAAAGCAGCTTTTCTCTCTCAGGTATAAAAGTTGTCATGCGGGCCCGAAGCTTATTTCCTACATCAAGGGTCATTTCCCACGTCAGCCAGAAGGACTGTCTGACCAGCGTGTCCCTGTGAGTATTGCTGCTGTGAAAACACTCTTGTGTTAGCCACACAGTGTATATCCACTAATGCTACAGATACCCTGGTGTTTAATTCCATTGGCTGCATATAGAATTCAAACTAAGAATTCTACCCTTATTCTAGATTCATTGTTTTCCTTCTTATCTAGAAATAATAATTATTATTGTTCGTCACAGAAGGAGTATTACCTTATTACAAATCTGAAGAACAAATGAAAAAGCACATATCTCACAACTCAATATCAGCTTCCCCCAACTGCTATTAATTTCTGTCGCATTTGCAGCAGTCAGGCACTTTTCTGTGAATCTTTCTTTTGCATAGCTGTAATTTATAATCTTCCTATCACTATTGTGTCATGCTTCTTTATATGGTGTGATAGACTTTAAATTTTAATGCTGCCCCATTACTTTTTAATGGGTGTGTGTTTTATAGTTTCTTCACTCATACCCAATCATTACAATTTTGGGTTGTTTTCCAATTTTTCCTCTTTTAAATGGGTTTGTTTAGGTTTTTGTTGTTTTTTTTGTACCAGGGATTGAACTCAGGATCTTGCGTTTGTGAGGCAGCCGTGGTGCCACTGAGCTACATCCCTGGCCCCTAACCTAGTTTTAGATTAATAATTTTAGAAAGATGAGAAAAGGCTGACGTGATAAAAACATCCTGGTGTGCTGTGGCTCTCCTGAGAAATCCAGCAAGAAGGGAAGAATGTATAAGGTGGCTTGTAGCAGGGAGAGGGATCTATGTAGCTTTGATTATTTTCTTTTTAATTTGTGTCTAGTTCTTAGAATTCATGCTCATTTAATTTAAGGACTTGGTTTATCCTGATGTTGGAAGGATGTGATTCTCCTGGCTTTTTTTTTTTTTTTTTTCCCCATCCTGGGGATTAAACTCAGGCCCTTTGCACTGAGCTACATCCCCAATTCTCTTTTTTTTTTTTTTGTATTAAATTCTTCTTTTTACCTTTTATTTTGAGACAAGGTTTAGCGCAGTTGCTAAATTGCCCAGGTTGGACTCAAATTTTCAGTCCTCCTGCCTCAGCCTCCCAGAGCACAGATAAAACACCTGGCCTAATGAGTATTCCTAAGCCCAACAGCCTGAGGCCCACAGGAATAAAGGCCCTGGGAAAGCTGTGTCTGCTGCAGGCACAGTTCTGTGTGCTGAGGAGGAGCTGGAAGAGAAAGCTGTTCTTAGAACAAGGCACATGCTGTTAGTTCCAGACATTCTTTCTTGTTGGAGGACACAGAGTGGTGCTTAACTGCTGCTGGCCCCTGGCCCACCCTCAGCCCCATGGAATGTGCTGTCTGGGCCACCCGGCCTCCCCGCCCTGTAACACTCACTAGGGGGAGGTGAAGCCGCCACTCCAGGGCAATCCCACAGCTTCTCTTGCCAAAGGAAGGATCTGTTTTGAAGACATCAGATTCCCCAACTCGCCCCAAGCCCTGCCCCTCAGTCCACAAAAGCCCTGCTTACAGAGGGAGGCTCATTTTCCTGTCTTCCAGTTGCTGTTTCTGCACTGCAGTGCTTCATCCTGAATGCAAAGTTAAGAACCAGAGTTTATAAGAAGCTGGTAGAGAAGGCGTCACCTTGTTCTCCCATCAAAGACACAGTGTATGGAGCGAGTCCGTTTCTGTGGGTTTTGGCACAAACTGTGCTTCTGAATCTGCTTCTCTATGTCATGTTTAAGAGGGAGAGAGGAAAAGAATCTTCTACAGAAAACAAGCAGTCAGTTTATTCTTTGAGGTTCTATTGGCCATTTTAAGTGGGGACACTGTCTTATATTCTGTCCTTTCTTATATCAATAAAATAATAATAACAACTTTTGTGAATTGTCTCATTTAAGTCTCACAATCAGCCTTTTGAGTTAGATGCTATTTGGGTCCCCATTTTACAGATGAGGAGACTGAGGCTTGCAGCAGGTGAGTCACTTTTGCCTTAGGAGAAATCTCATCATACCCACGCGAATCCAGAGCTGCATGAGTTCTGATGTCCATAGTACTGTTTCAGGGACAGTAGCAAGGACAAATTGTGCAAGTAAAAATACTCAATAGATTGGGGCTAATTTATAATTTTTTCTTTTGAACAATTTCAGACCCAAGAAAAGTCATAACGCTAGGACAAGGAAGACACATATCCTTAAACTAAATTTGGCAATAGCTGTTGTATTAGCTTGTCTCTCTGCTTTTCTGCATGGATGTGTGTGTTGGATTCTTTTTGTTTTCCTTGATGACCCATTAAAAGTTAACTGGAAAAAAAGTTAATTGAGACATTATGGCATTTCTTCTCTAAGTACCTCTGCAGGTAACTTTGGAGAACAAGGACATTCTCCCATACAGCCTCAATGAAAGTCATTATGCTAAAAAAATTTTTATATTGCTATGCTGTAATCCAGTATGTTCATATTCAGATTGCCCTAGCTGTTCCCAAAATGTCCTTTATAGCTGCTCTTTTGATTCAGTATCCTAAGATCAAGCCTTGCTTTCATGATTTATAATCTCCGTAGCATGCAGTTTTCCTTCTCAGGCACGGCACAGTTTGCTTTGGCTTAACCCAGACCTGCGATCTTGCCGCTGTTCCAGAAAGTAGCAAGCTGTCTTTCCTGAGCAGGCAGCCCAGTGTCCTTACTTGACACCTGTTGCTTTACTGGCCATCGTGTCTTTTATCTGCTGTCTCTTCTTTTCTACTTCTTCTTTACCATTGTCTTTCTATCCATGTTTTCTTTTTTCTAGTTCTCCTCTTTCCCTTTCCTTTTTTCTAATCTCCCCATAGCACACATAGATGTGTGTGTGTGTGTGTGTGTGTGTGTGTGTGTGTGTGTTACTGGTGATCAAACCCAGGACTTTAGCGCTGAGTTACATCCACAGTCCCTTTAAAGTTTTTACTTTGAGACAGGGTCTCACTAAGTTGCCCAGGCTGAGCCGGAATTTTCTGTCCTCCTGTCTCAGTCTCTTAGAGCTCTTGGATTACAGGCATGCACCACCACACTTAGTTAACAGCCATGGAGTTACATGTGATTTGTGCTTTCTTAAAAGGACAGCCAGCTCCAGTCTAGGGAGAATTCAGCAGTGGAGGACAGGAAGGATGGGGTGCCCAGAGATGGTGTAGAAATGACACTGTGGTGTATTGAAAAGTATGTGGACTTTCAAGACAGACAAACAGGTTAAAATAGAAAGTTCTTACTGAGAGCTGTATTGTGTGATCTTAGGAAAGTTACTTAACTCCTAAATCTTGTGTTCTTCCCCACAAAGAGAAAGAGTAATCTTGACCTTGTAGCATTGCCCTGGGGGTTAGGAATAGTACGTATTAAGGCAAAGATCCTAGATCCCTACAGTTGGTGCTCAGTGAACAGTAGCTGCTGAGTACTTGCATGGTGTCCCAACAAGTGGATGGGCAAGGGGAGTCCTAGGCAGATGGTGGCCGGAAGTTCAAGCAGGTGGCCAACATGAGGCTGACCTTTGGGATGGAAGTCAGAGCAGCCTCCTGCTACCAAGTGAGAAATGTGTGAGGCAGGTTCCAGCAATCAGAAGCAGAGGCCAAAGAAAAGCTTCTATTGGAAGGCAGGGGTCTTGGCACTGGGAAGAGAACCCATGAGCCAGAACCACAGTCCCTCCAGGCTCAAGTGAATACCTGGAGCTGAAACTGAGCCTGGCATTTATTCCCTTTTTAGAACTCCCTAGTGTTGTGATGGCCTTGATTCTGCGTTGAAGATAGGACAGTTTTCACTTGGTAGGTGATGATGCCTTGATAAAGAACTCAGAGCCAAACTGTGGGCTTGATCTCAGTCCCTCTGTCTCAGTCTACTCAGGCTGCCATAGCGAAGCCATGAGCTGGGTGGCCCAAGCAACAGCTCTGGAAGCTGGAAGCTGGAAGCCTAAGCTCAGGATGCCAGCATGGTTGGGCTTTGGTGAGGGCCACTTCTGCCATGCAGATGGCTGCCTTCTTGCTGTGTCCTTGCACGGCAGCAAGGGTGCAGAGCATGTGGGGGGCTCATGCTCTCTTGGTCCCTTCTTATGAGGACACAGCACTCATGACTTCATCTAAACCTAACAGCATGTCAAAAGCTCCACATCAAGATACCATCACTGTGTGGTTAGGGCTTCGACACAAGTTTCAGGAGGACACAGACATTTGGTCCACAGCCGCTCCCTGTGTGCCCATTCCCATCACAGGAGAACCCGAGTGTAATGCAGGTGTTACCTTGAGCCATGTGCTACTCATGTGTGCTATGTGGAGGCAGAAATGGGACCTTTTATAACTCCCATATTACATAGGCCCTTTCTTTCTCCAATTTTTGTTTTTCTAATTTCCTTATTTTTATTAATTCTGCATAAAATGGAGACAGAATATGTTAGTGCATGTTCTCTGTAAAACCTCTAAATTGCACTTTTTGTAGCCCAAAGTGAGGCATGCTTTCCTTCTCTCCAAAGGAGTCAGTTTTGAGTTTTCCTTCTTCTCTCTCAGCCATTCCTAGGATCAACACATGCTGCTTAAGTACTACATGCAATGCCAGGGACAGAGCCTCTCTTTCCCCTGAGCACTAGTGTGCCAGTGCAGTGCTAGTTTTCTTTGTTGACCAAGTTTACTTTTGTTTTTACCTGTTTTCTAAAAGAGCAGCACATTACCATCCAAGCTTATATTATAGAACATAGTTTTTAAGGTACTTAAGCAAGCTGTATAATCAAAATAATATATACTCTATATTATGAATTATATAGGAATATGCATTAAGGTATAATTTAAGAAGATGCAAACAGCCCTTATTTTCTCATGTTCTGGGAAGATTTCACAGCTATTCACATTTGCACCTCCTTCTTCTGGTCTATATCATCTTTGGCACCTCTCTTTCAGTACCCCTCCTGGCTCCTATTTTCCTAAGACCCCAGTCCCAGAGTAAATTCAGGTTCCTTGCTTGGAGGCCATTGGTTCCACACATCTGCTGCATGGACCAGCAGCAGCATATAAGAACTGTTAGAGAAACAGATTTCTGGCCCCATCAGAGACCTACTGAATTGAGAACTCTGGGTGTGGAGGGTGGGATATAGTATCTGTGTTTTCATAAACTCTCCAAGTGGTTTTGATATACCTTAAAATTTCAGAATTCCTGCACTAGATTAGAAACCTGGGTCTTATGGATTTATCTCCCTAGTGCCTATTTTGACATAAGAAATAGCAATTTACTTTGCTTCTCCTTAGAGAATCTGACCTTTTAAGTGGGGTGAGATTTTCAGTGGAAAGCACCTGCCCTGGTCAGTCCCCTTTCTAGTAGTGCAGAGCTGTGACTTGAGCCAGAGCTTTGCAGATGGTCATCGTGTTGAGCTGGGAAGCCAGGGCTTCCTTGTTTTAGTGGCAGGCTCAGGAACACGGGCCAGGCCACTTCTCCAAGATAGCCCACTCCAGCTTTCTGAGAACACGTTCTTGGTAAGGTGGGGTAGGGAAATATTCCAGAAGAACCAAAAGCCTTGACCCAATCACATGAGGGTTCACCTAACATTTTAGTACAGTGATATCTTGGTTCATGAGTGCTTTTGTTTGTGAACAGTGGGTTCGCAAACAAAAGTGTTTGGCAAAATTGTTTTTGTTTGTGAACTCTGCATCAGGTGATGAATACCACCATGGCCATCTTTTCCAGAAATGTGGAAAGAATTAAGTTTGTGAACTGAGATGCCATTGTATACTAATAATATTCTAATATTTCAGATGTAGGTTTCAAAGCCTGAGAATTAAGGAGCTTTTGCCATTGACTTAATTACTGGGAAGGGGACTATTTAATGCCTAAATTAGTAAATATACTTCTGTCTTTTTGGCTTTTTCTCCCACTCTAGTGAGTGCAAATGGATTTGCACACAGGTGTAGACATGCTGTATGTTTGAGAAACAGAGGTAGGGCAGACTGAATTTCTGTTTACTGGATGTATCAGTGATCTGAGGAAGAAGTGGCCACCAGAATGAGGCCCATACACTGTCGTTTCCCCTGGCTTAGAGGTAGCTGCTTTCAGATCCTTGATGCAGCAGTCTCCTGTCTGGCTCATTTCCCTACTGGATAATCTCCACAGCAGAACTAGCTTGTAGTCCTTGCTGGCTTATGACTCTGCATTCTAAAATAAAGTGTAAAATGTGAAGAATTTGGAAGCAGTGTGCCCACATAATTCATTGTCTGCCTCCCGTCCATACCACACCTGTTCCCCTGCCTCCTCCCTGCCTGGATGGCTTACAGTTCTTGCATTTGGAGTGCCAGGAGCCTCAGGTGCTTCAGAGTCTGTGCCTGGTGCTGGAAGAAGCATGCAAGAAACTTGCTCCCTTCAAAACCTGACTGCCTGAGGGCTGACAGTTGTGGGCCCCAAGACCTGCTGGTGGATTGGTGAGGCTCTCTTTAACATGGGAGCTTTGAAGGGATCAGAGGGACTATTTCAAGCTTCTAAAGTTGATTTCTGCTGAAAACAGTTGTTATCCTTACTTTGATGTTCTTATTATTTGTTCATTCTTACTTTTTTTTTCTTTCTTGAATGGATATACCAAATACTGTTCTAACCACTGAGCAAAATAAGGTTTAAAAAGAACTTACACCAAAACAAAGAGTATAATCTCCATTTCTATTTTCTTTATAAAACCAAACCAAGTAACACTTGGATATAACGACTCCCGTGTCAGCCATTAAAGGAGGAGAGTTTCAAGAGGACCAGGGCCCCATGACCAAGACTGTCCCGATTCGTGAAAGATGAAGTTAGGAGAAAGTTGAAATTCAGTGTATAAAAAAAAAGAAGAGTAAAACAAAGATGGCAGGGGCGGGGGTGGTAATGACACCAGAGATTAACTGAAGAGATTTCTGATGAGCTCGGAATTGGAAATAGTGTATCTGGAAGACAGAAGGCTTGATGTTTATCTTAGGCTCAGTATGAAAGTAGCATTGGTTACCAGAGACCAGGGTGAGGGTTGCTAAAGTCAGCTAGGAGGTGCCTCAGAACTAGAGGTGAGTACAGTGCTGATTTATGACAAGTGACAAGTTTGACATTAATACGTGGAAGACTGTGGAGCTGATTATTAAACAAATCCTTTGTGGATAGCAACAAACCTGACCAGAGATCATCAGGTGAAAGTAGATTTCAGCTGGAGCTGCAGGAAGAGGGTCTTCAGAAGGGATTTTTCTTTCTTACTAGCAGACTCGTGCAGGGGTGTGTGTGTGGGGGCTGAGATCCTCTTGTCTCAGCTTCCCAAGTAGCTGGGATTACAGGCCTGTTGCCACAGCAACTGTCTCAGAATCCTTATTCAAAATCACATTGTTAGTTAGGAGACTGGGATATGTAGCCAGTGTATGAGAAAGCAAATATGTAAGTCAGTGCTGGGGGGAAGGGTATGATCATGGCAGGGAAAGGAGCCATATCTTGAATAAATATTTACACAGTACATACTTTATGCCAGGTAACGTCTTCTGGGTGCTGGGGTTACGGCAGTGAATCAAACAGACCATTTCAGTCCCCAGAGAGATGGTATGTAGGGAGGGAGCAGAAAACAAACACAAAAATCTGTGCTTTCTCGGGGAAGGGCACGTATTCTGGAGAAGATTCAGAGAGGAGGGGGGAGAGAAGGTCGGGAGGTAGGGTGATGCCTGCCGGGGTGGGTGGGAGGGGCAGGAAGGCCTCTCTGCTGTTGAAGGTGGCAGAGGAGCGTGCAGCTGGAAAAGCAATTGCCATGGTCAGGTGCAGGGATGTGGGGAGCTGTGAAGAGGACAGGTTCCACCTGAGCAGGGTGGGGGGGAGATTGTGAAATTGATGCTCATAGGAGATGCTCATAGGAGATGAAAGGGCAGCGGCAGGAGGGCTGGGAATCAGCTAGCTGTGCTTATGAGTCAGGATTTTGTGCAGAAGAGAAGATCTGAGAAGAAACACTCAAAAAGTCTTTCTTTACGATAGTCTTCAAATATACAAAGGAACAAGCCGGGCTGACAATCCAGCCAAAGTTATGAGATAGCTTTGAGGTCCTGGATGACTGCTTTATAATTCAAGTTGCTCAATACTGGTCTCAGCTACTAAATGGGCTTAATGTTCCTGTTTTCACAGTTGGAAACCTCCCAGATGCTTTCTGTGTAAGCAGTCACTGCTCCCCTGACTTTGGCCTGACTTGGGTGGGACAGCAGATAGGGGAGCTGGAGTTGAGGAGGTCAGAATGGAGGGCTGGAGTTGATGGGTCCAGGGCTCATGGATCCCAGGATCCATGTGGTTCCCAGATGGCAGAGCCTGTGGTTTAGAAATGGCAAGGGTCAGCCACAGAGACGCTTGAGCTGTGGGCACCAGAGGAGGATGTGGCATAGAGAGCAGGGGAGAGTGGCCTGGCCAGCTGCTGGGATGCTGAGGGCTGTTCAGAAAGAAATGAGGTGTACCTGAGGGTGTCTGGGGACAGGAGGCCCAGCTGATGGTGCAGAGGCTGGTGTGGTCCCTAGGATGGAGAAGGGAAAGCTTCCAGGGGTGGGGGTGTTGCTCAGTATTTTAGCATGCTAGCTTAGCATGTCCCAGCCCCTGGGTTCAATCCCTAGTGCTCCACAAAAAGAAACCAAAAAACTCCCATGTTCCCCCAAAAGCTTCAAGCAGGATGTGGTGCTTCCCCACTATAGTCCTAGCTACTGAGGAAGCTGAGGCAGAAGGACTGCTTGATACCAGGACTTTTGGGATCTGGGCAACATAGCTTCCTACGTTGTCTTAAAAAAAACAAAAAACAAAAAGTTTCAGTTCTCCAGGGACCACAGGCCCCTGAGAGAAAGGGAGAGAACTGCTTGGTGTAGAAACAGACAGAAGTGGTACTAGGGGTGGAGAGGAAAGGTATGGCTACTGGGAAAGCTGGACTCAGAGTGGTTGTGCTGGGTGTGTTCTCTTCTGTCCAAGGTGGAAAGAAAGGGCTCCCCAGGGAGGGCCAGGCTGGGGGGAGGCCAACCATGCAAAGCCTCTGACTCAGACTGTGTTACAGTGCTGTGGGGGCTGGGTTTTCCCTCGGGTTTGAACTCAGGGGACTTACCCCGGAACGCTGCGTATTTATATGCTGGCCCGATTGCAAGGACAAAAAACTAATTAATTTAAATGAAGAAAATTAGGGACAAATGAAAAATTTAAGAATTTCTCATCTCCATTTTACAGTTTGGAGGAAGTGAATTTAATGAAGAATAAAAAACTTAGTTTTCTGCTACAAATACAGTTTTATTTTGTAAGTCCATTTTTTTTTTTTTTTTTT
>NW_004624765.1:18197322-18230470 GCF_000247695.1 Heterocephalus glaber | reverse complement strand
AGTCTGTTTTTGAGGCTTGTTTACGTGTCTTCTCATTTCCATGTGGGGGTGGGGGCTGCTTCTGGTGCCCAAGTGGCTCACCTTCTCTGCCCTAGGAGCTTGGGATGGCGGTGGGGGAGCTTCCTTCTGGGTGCTGGGACTGGCTCAGTTTTTCTGCCCTAGGAGCTTGGGATGGCAGCGAGGGAGCTTCCTTCTGGGTGCTGGGACCTGCTTAGCTTCTCTGTGCTAGGAGCTTGGGATGGCAGTGGGGGAGCTTCCTTCTGGGTGCTGTGACTGGCTGAGCTTCTCTGCCCTAGGAGCCTGGGATGGCGGCGGGGGAGCTTCCTTCCAGGTTCTGGGACCGGTTCACCTTCTCTGTCCTTGGAGCTTGGGATGGTGGTCGGGGAGCTTCCTTCCGGGTGCTGGACTGCATGGTCCAACTTTCTATGTGAGCTTTCTAGTCTATGTAAGGGACCACAGATCTTTGACCAACTGAAAGCATTAAGCACCTGGGCTGTGAAACACAAATTGAAATAAAATAACTGTCGCTGTTATTCTGTGCTGTTTCCCTGTGGCCTGTTTGTGCTGTGGCTTTGCAAATATTTTCAGCATGGCTGTGTGTGTGGATTGCCAGGGCCCAGCAGACTGGAAGTGTAGTGTGAAAGAGCAGATTGAAAGGGACTGAGGTGGGGTTGAGAACTTTGAGAACAGAGAGAACACAGTTCTGATTTAGAGGAAATTTACTGCGAAATTATTTCTGTGCCAGGAAGCCTGTGCTGGGGAGGAGTTTTAGCAACATACAACTAACACTGGGAAACGACCTCTTCTGGTAAGAGTAGCAGTTTGAGTTTCAGCTAGATGCTGGCCCCACATACTCTCTCAAGTAAACTGACTAAACAATTATTTGAGAAATGTTTTATAATAAAACCAAATGTTTAACCACATTGAAATTGTCATCTACTAGTTATGTCTTATATCGATTGCACAGTTACCACCTTTTGCTCTTGAGTTACAACCAGCCTGACATATGAACAATTTGAGTTATGACCGGAATTGTAGTTTTAACTTACAACTAAAGTCTTGAGTTATGACCCAAATACTGGCTGCTTGTGGTTTCAGATGGCCTCAGATACAGATTTAACCTTTAAAGAGTTCTGGAAGGAAAATGACAACAGCCTTTCCTGTGTGGGGTTGAGAAATCCTTCGCCAGTGTCTCTCTGAGGACACTGAGATCTGTCTGTACACAAGAGAGAGACTTTGAAGGCTGTGTAGAGGACCCTGAGCCTTCACTGATCAACTTGAGTTAAAACCAGCCCTCAGGAATGAATTGAGTTTGTAAGTGTCCACTGTATCACTTTTTCTACCTACCAGTGGGAAACGACTGTTAACCAATAATTTTTTATCAATAATTATAAGGCCTTTAGGGTACTTTCTGATTCAAAGCCTTTGTTTCATCTTGCCACCAAATATATTTGATGCCTACGAGAAAAGAGTGGTAGCAAGATTTGCGTCCTGAATCTAGTGTCTGGGTTAGTGTTTGAAGCATCAAATCAGGAGTATTTCCAATGAATTAAAAGCACCAGGAGAGAAGAGAAATTTTACATGCACCGCAGTTTGAAGGTTCACAGTAGCCCTTCCCATGTAGTCTAGGGAAAGTTATTTAATCTTTCTGACCTGTCTTGCTGTGAGGTTCTCATTTTATCGGTAATATTTCAATTCTTTTTAAACAAAATTCGAGACCAAGGTAGATTAGTGTTTTAAAAATCAAAGCAGTGGCTTTGCTTTCAGGGGTATCTGTTCAATTCTTCTCAGTTACTCTGTATTTCAAATTATTTCCTAATTTGAATGAAATTTTAATCACAAATGAGAAGTGAAAGTGCTAATTCACCTCACGCATATTTTTAGGCTTCAGGAATATTTTTTTTTTGTCCATTGAGGCATTTTATTTGTATGTTTTACATCCCTAGAAAAAGAATCCAAGAATTTTCTCTCCTGTGTGATTTTGTGTTGTTTCTTCATGGTCCATGATGCCAGCTGAGGTTGCCCATACAATGAAACCAAACTGACAGGGTGGGAGCAGATTATTTTACCATTTTTCCAGGACTTTTCAGCTGTACATCAAACCTGGGGCCAGTCACTCCACACTTGCTTAACCTGCCTATGAGGTTCACAACAATTTTTCTATCCCTGTGGTCATCAATGATTTCAAATTCGCCAATGTAACCATGCTTCATCATCACAGTTAGAAACCGGATGATGAGTTTGGAGCATGGCCTAATAAGGACCTGGAGTTTGCCTCTCTTTTTGGCATGTTGACGCTCTTGAGTGCATCAGCCAGGACAATCATGCGCACCGTTATGGCAGCACAGAAAGATGCCAGACAGAGGACAGAAATATTTTTGAACCTGGTATCTATGTTAGGCCCGCCAAGCTTAACAGGAGATGAGCCAGATGGCAGTACTGAAGGACTAATCTTAACATAGCCATCGCCACTCTATTCGTATCCTGTGGTGCTTAGCAGATCAAGATACCACTTCACTCCATTGGGCCCACTGCTCCTGGGATACCTTGTCTGTGCTGTTTGGTGGCTTCTTACTCTATGCAGACAGAAAAAGGGCCAGAATTTCTAAGGGCTGTCTGATGATGTTGTGACTGTGTATCTGTAACCACTTACCAAAAGGCTAGCAGAGACTGTTGGTTTATTGTGGTCATCCATTCTTTACCTTAAAAAGGGGTAGTGGCAGCTTGGTTAGAGGGATGCTGCCCTTTAAAAGTTTATTTGATGCTAAATGAGAACCCAGACTGCCAGGGGAGGACAGGGTGGGGTGGCTGCTGGCTGGCCGCAGTTGGAGAGCTGCATCCACTGCTGCAGGGCTTCCTAAGTCTGGCTGGGCCTTCAGTGACTTCAGCGCTGAGTGACTGGTGACGTCCATGTGAGGCAATGTCTGCAGCCTTCTTCCTTCTCCTGTGTAGGCTGAGAAGTTGTCCTGCTGTGTCTGGGACTGAGGGGTGCCCAGAGACAGGGGCCCCGAAGAGGGAAAATCTGGAGCAAGCGGGGGCAGTGGGTTGTCCTGCTTTCCAGCCTTCCTGCCTGTCTTTTTTTTTTTTTTTAACTGTCCTCGATTTCAAGGCTGAACAAGATAGGGAGATTTCCAGGGCCTTTCTTCCACTGATGCCCAGAAATGTCACTCATATGGACCTGGAAAGCCTGGCAAAAGAAAATAAAGACAGGGATGCTCCTTAAATAGTACAGATGCAGTGTGAGGTAGCTTTGGAGAAGGTGACACTCCCTGTCCTGCTCCTGACTCTTCCTTTCGATGAAAGCTTTTTGATAACAGCAAGCTGAGGCCACAGCAGTCAGAGCAGGGAGCAAACACGCCCACAGCCCCTGCCTGGCCACCCCTACTTCTGGGGGAAAGGAGAGGGGTATGTGGAAACTGGGGATTATGTCCCCTGGACCATTAATCTTTTCCGAAAAAAAGTATACAATTAGAGCAAAACATCACCATGCTATTGAGTCCCCAGTAGTCACAAGTGCTGTGGGTCATTTCCAGTTTCAGTTGTCATTGAGTCATTTCTCATGCACAGGCAGCCGGGGATTTAGTTCAGTGGTTCCACCACCTGCCCCTCATGCACAAGCAGAACAGATACACCCCATATCTCAGGGTCATAGGGCAGCATACTGGTTAAGCTTGTGTGGCTTCAAAAGCCCGGGCTGAAGCTCTGCAGGAGCCACTGAGAGTTTGATCTTTGTGTGATGGGGTCAGGGTTTCTCTGTCTCCCTGTGTATGATCCTTCAGGAGAGTTCCGTCTGTCCTTCCACACCTGCAGTTTTTTATCTGCCTGAATCTGCAGACCTGTGTGATATTACTCTCTGGTGTGAAAGACAGTGATGTTCTTTCCCTTCACAAAGGTCCTTTTTTTAATTTGACTACCAGTGTCATGAGAGCCTCTTCTTCGTGCGGCTATCCAGCTGCAGCTGTTTGTAAGGTGCTTTGCATCAAGCATTGCCTGGGAACCATCATGAAAACAAGATTAGGTGAAGCATTTTTTTTCTATATTACAGTTGTTTTCTGTAAGGCCTGCCATCAGAAACAGCTCAGTGTGTACCCTTCTCGGCCTTAACTATGAGGAGGTAGGATGAGGATTGTTCCTCGGAGTCCAAATGTCTTCTCCAGAGTCGCACTCTGGGATAGTTATTGCCTACCCATACCTGCTTCCTCCACAACCCCTACAGTCCTTTCTTTTCAGGAGAATTGTGGATTGGGGCTTGTTGGCCCCTTTTAAGAACATTAGCATAAACCAACAGCAAATCACAGACACTATTATTTATCCATCAGCTCTTCCAAGCTCTGCCAGACTGGAGTGTGACTGGAGCAGTGAGAAGGCTGTCTCCATAATTGGGTCCTAACGGGGGACTGTGTTACATGGCATGGCAGCTCATCAGCTGAGTGATGAGCAGGTTTTCAGCAAAACACCCCCAGGAGCCAGTCTCAGTTTCAGTCACCCACAGTGACATACAGGGAAAACCTCTAACCTGGAGCTCTGCAGTTTTCCAGGAAATAAATCAGGAAAGAGTCAAGTACATACATTAGGGGTCTTATTAAATGGTAGACATATTTGTCCATTCCTCCTGGAAAAAGATAGACAGGCAAAGAAATGACTACAGCTGGACTTGGGGTCAAAGGAGATAGAAAAATTAGGAAAACCTTCAAGTCCAGAAGTCAGCAAATTATTTGTCAAGTACCTCCCAAGTGACAGACAGGTGTCTGGCTAGGCGTGCTGGGTGGGGTTGCTGTTGACCAGTGAGACAGACAGTTCCTGTGTATTCCAGTGAGGCAGGGGCAAGGGTCATATAATAAAATCCAGAACAGATGAACCAATAAGCTAATTTTAGATAATGGCAAAAGCAACGGAGATGACAAAACAGCCCATGAGTCCAGCTGGAGAATGGGCACCGTCTTTCCAAGCTGGGCCTTGAGATGGGGGGCTGAGTCCTAGGATTTCACTTCAATGGCAGGGAGGGTTGGAAGGAGGCTGAATTTATAGACAAGATGGTTAATAGAGATCAAAACACAGAGATACTTTGATGAATTTAGATGATAAATGGAGTTCATGTTAGGAAGATCACTTCCAAGTTTCTCAGATGGTTTTAATTGCCTTTTGGGGAGCTGCCTAACGTGGTATTAGTCATAGAAATGACAATAAGAATGTTTAGATTTTTCTCACAGATACGAATGGATGAGAGTCTGCATTTGAAATCTTATTTTTAAATTATGAAAATGTATTGCCAATGTTAGAGGAAATAAAAGAAAAATCACCTATGTTTCCACTCTCTTACCAACATGATTATCTCCCCATGTTGTTCACATGTATGATTTTAGATAAAGTATAGCCTTTTAAATGGATGACAAGCATTTTCCTCTACTTCCTTCAACTAATATTTCATACTTGCAAGTTTTGATGACTAACTACTGTCCTTTCTCATTATTTACAGTGATGAACACTGAATTAGTGAATAATGGACTAGGGAAAATATGGAGTTAGATTCCTTTGAGCCTCTGATCATAACATTTTATCAATCAGTTAGTAATAACCTTGTTTTATGTGTGCTTCTGTTTAGAGACACCTTATTCAATGTATATTGTGGATTTATTAACAGGGAGCCATGGCCAAGAGCATGGTAACTTTTGCTTGAGCAGAGTTTTTCTCATGCCTGGATGCTTTGTGTTAGGCACATTGCAAGCTTCTTGTGTTATCGGTGCTAGGTAGCACTTCAGTACTGTGCATGCGGGGGGGCAGATTGCTAAGAAACAGCACAGAGCTGTGGACAACACAGCACTAAGCAGACTGAGAGAAGGACGCTTGTTTACAGTATGAGGGCTAGAACCAGGCAGAGCGTCACCTTCTTCAGCTCTAGCTGGGACATGTCCTTCACTTGACTCACATTTCTCACTGCTTTGCACAGATTTACAAATGACCACAAAAGTGCCACACATATTGATTTGGGGGTTACATATAAGTTTTGGCAAGTAGTCGAGTCCACAAACAAGGAATCTGTGAGCGATAAGGACCATTGTACTGTTCTACTGACTGGCTCCACATACTTAACTAAATCAGAAATGCCTTGCTTTGCAAGTGAGTCTGGTGTTTGTGTTGCATCCTCTTCACTCCCACCCCAAAGAAACCACATTTTAAAAGCATCTTGAAAGGATCGGTGGTGGGGAAGAAACAATCAGGCCTGATGAGCCTCAGTAGGAGATCATGATCATATTGCCTTACATTTAGGAGTGGCTTTCGCATTCATGCACTTTTGTGATGTGGTCTAATCTTCAGAAAAATAGAAGTGTGAATTGGTTGTAATCATCCCTAGATCTAACTGAAATGCCTTTTAGACCATCTACAGAAGCTGGGGTGAGTCTTGAACCTTTGTTTGACCAGTGCCTGCTTGGTGAGAATAGATATCTTATGAGAAGACACATGTGTCTTGTGCGGCTCACACACCCATAATAGTACCCACGACGGAGAACAGTGTGCTGAGAAGAGGGAGGTTTTCATAGTCAAGGGGACTGCTTTTGCTTTCCTGGCTGCATCCTTTCCTTAGATGTGCAACTTTGGGTAAGTTGTGAAATCTCTTTGGGCTAGTGTTTTCTCATTGGTAAAGGAGTGTAATAATTACCTAATTCATACGCCTGTTGTGAAGGTTTAATGAAATAACACATTTAGTTGTTTCCCCTCATTATACCTCTGATGATAAGACCTATGTTGACAAGGAGCTTATTGATGGATTCTTGGATAAAATCAATGAGCAATCCTGACAGTGCCCTTGATCTCCCAGCAACTCTGCCTGGAGATTGCTACTCCCAACAGCACCATTGTCGAATAACCAGTGTGCGCTGGCTTTTGTGTCTGTGAGTGTCTAAGCTAATGATATGTTTACTTTGATTTTTCCCAAAACACATTATTTTTTTCTTGGTGTGAGAAGCACAGATGCTCCAAAGCAAACAATGAAGAGCTCCTTGGATTTTTTTTCTGACCCTGGGGGAGTGTTGTCAAACTTTGTGTATGTGTCAGCGGTTGAATAAGGTGGTTTAAGGGGCTGGCAGGGTATACAGACCAAGGTCAAAGGACTGGTGAGGAAGATTCTGGTGCAGATGTGGCACTTATTTTATCAGTGGTAAGCACAAAAGAAGGAAATGACTTTCCCAGGAGCATTCTGAAGCTAGAGACAGCCTTCCCAAGTCTTTGGGTCCTTGGACCTGAAACCCCAAAACATTCCTTTTCTCCTGATAATTTTGCAATTAAATGAGAATATGTGGTCCTTCACATAATGTCTGCTTTGAGAGGCAGCTTCATCTAACAGTGATACAGTTTCCAAAATGTTCTTTTTAAAACTTCTGTGGGAAGTTAGCAGACCAACCCCAACTACAAAGGTGCTCTTATAAGGTCACTATGACCCTCATAATAGTAAAGATGATGGGGTCAGCAGTCTGAAGTGGCTATTTCTCTCTGAACTTTGACATCTGGTATCTCCCTGAGAGGGAAGATATTTATTTGTGCTGACTTGGCCTTTGAGATTACTCTGAAACCATGATCTCTGGACCCTCATGTGAGCCAGAGACTCATTTCTCAACTAGAGACAAGGACACCTTCATGCACACCATATTTTGAACTTCTGTCTATTCTTCTGCTAATGTCCCATCATATTTCCTATTATATCTGTGTGTCTCAATTATATTTCACACTCATAGGGCATAAGCTGCTGACATACAGCCACCCTTAAGCGTGGGACAGAGTCACACCAGATGAAAGCAGTGCTCAATGATCCTTCCATTGTTGCTGAAACCAAAAGTCCAGATTCCATTATTTGGGCAAGGCCAGAGGACAAAGATGACAAAATGTCCGTGCTGTGTCTTCTAGAAGCCTGCAGAGCTCCTGGATAGGGATGGCCAGCTTATTTTCATGTGGCTGATTTTCAGTAGTGCACAATTATTCACTCTGTCTATTCAACAGGAAGAGTCAAGCTAGATGCTTTGTGTTTTGAGCCCAGCACCCTTGGGAAAAGGCTAGAGGACCTTGTTAAAGATTTCCAATTGCCTTGGCCAAAGCGAGTCAGTATCCTGTTTCCTCCTCTTACGTGTTGTGGGTATCTGGGATAGTGAACAGTCTAACCGTGAGAAGTCCAGGGGGAGATGGAGCTGAGACACTGAAATTCTAATAAAGTTGCTTTATTCCAACTTTATAGAGGTGGAGGAGAGAGAAACTTCATGTGTTTGGTCTCTACTGAAATGTTTTTCTGACTGCTAAGATCGAGCTTATGCATTATGTGAGAAACATAGTTGGATCCTGTTTTAAGTTTTGGCAAGAGTTAGCACCAGCCTCAGTAACGGATAAGCCAGTGTGTTTTAAATAGTCCTTGAAAGCTTTTAGCTGGAAGACAGCATCTCTGTATCTCCAGAACTCAGTTACATGATGCATAGTGAATTCCTAATGTATCTTAGCTGAATTGAATCTGGAGTTGTCAGACAGCAAGGGTGGGATTGAGGAGTGTGGAGACCTAAAGAGAGCGAGTAAAGCAGAGTGTAGTGTTGCAAGATCCCCAGGGTTAGGTGTAGAAGAGGTGCTGCTGGGTCAGGTAAGGAACCTTGCTCACTCATGGAACCAGAAACCAGAGTGGAAGGTCTTGCTGCACTGAGCAAGGGTGGGAAGCTCCACAGCTACAAAGGAGCCAACTACAACTGGCCCGAGAGATCTTGGCCCACCATAAACCTCCTGCAAAGGCAGGGCACAGGGAGGAAGTGGCTGTAGAGATGAATATTCAAGAAACATAACCAGCCAAGCCAGGCTTTGATTATAGTCTTAAGTGAGAACCCAAAACATGTCTTATGTGAATGTGTCCATTTCCTGTATTTCAAAAATTCCTCCTCCTTCCATCCCTCAGTTTTCTTGTAAGTTTCTTTAAAAAAAAATTCTTGGCTTAGACCATCAGGAAAAAAAGAGACCTACTCAACCTAGGCCAGGAAAGAACCGCAGACCTGCTACGCGTGAGGCCAGGGATGCAGTGTCAGCCATCATCTTACACTGTAACCTGACTTCTCAGAGAGTGAGCAGAGGGAAGAGGGGCAAGCTTCAGGTTCCAGAGACCACCAGTCCTGGAGGAAGAAGAGGAGGAAGAGGGCCAGGGCCATGCTGTCCCGAGTGAGGCTGGCTGGCAGGGTCGTAGCTTTTCCAACTCTCACATTTGTCCTCAGGATTCATTTCTCTCCCAACCAGCAGCTCTCAGAGGGTGAACACCAAGAAGAGAGAGTGTAGGCCAGGGAGTGGACAGTAGGGGGCCAGCTGGTAGGTGTATCACTCTCCTATTGCTACGTGTATTCATCTGCTTCAGCTGCCGGAACAAAGCACTATAGATGGAGTGGCTTAAGCAGTGGGCATTTATTTCTCAGTTTTAAAGGCAGGGAGCCTCAGATTAGGGTGCAGAATGTTCAGATTCTGGACCCTTGTTTTTGGCATTCTAGACAGCTGCCTTCTTCTGTCCTCAGAGGACATGAATCCCATCATGAAAGTCCTACCCTTGATGACCTCATAAGTCAAATGATCTCTCCAAGCTCCATCTTCAAATACCATCACAGTGGGGTTTAGGGCTTGAACATATGTATCTTTTTTGGAGGGGGCACAGTTTAGCTGATAGAACCACTAATAAATTTCTGCAAATGTGGTGGCTTAAAACACAACATTTACTCTCTTTAAAGGCTGGGCACGGCCCAGCCAGATGCTCTGCTCCCTGATCTTGCTCCAAGCCATAGTCAGGTGTCAGCTGGGGCTGCAGCCTCATCTGAAGCCCAAGGTCCCCTCTCAGGCTCACCTGGTTGCAGGCAGAGTTGAATTTTATGCATCTGAATGACTTTTGGTGGCTTGCCTTCTCCAGACTAGCAGGAGGAAATCTCACAGCCTTTTAGATCCTCTTTTGAAGGGGTCTCCTGGGGAGATCAGTCCCACCCAGGATATCACCCTGCTTTATGTTGCTGGGGATTGAATATAGGACCTTTGTACTGAGCTATATCCCCAGCCCTTTTTTGATTTTGATTTTTAATTTTTTATTTTGACTCACTAAATTGCTAAGTGGCTTAGGTTGGGATCATACTTTTGATTCTCCTGCCCCAGCTTCCCCACAGTGCTGAGATTAGAAGCATGCACCATTACACCCAGAGACAATCTCACTTTTGATGCACTCAAAGTCGACTCGTTTGGGGCCCTAATTACATCTACAAAATTACCGCCATGGTAAGGTAACCCAGCCCCCACAGGCACACCATCTACCTTCCTTCTGTGCTACCTGCCCACACTCAGAGCACGGGGCACAGCCATGGCTCACACAGCAGAGAGCATGGAGCTCAGGGGATGTCGAGGAACTCAGCCTGCCCCTGGGCAGGAGAACGAGTGGCAGTGCTTGTCTGTTCCCTCCATCAACCAAAGAAGATGGATTTAGCAGACTGTAATGGCGTGTGTGTGTGTGTGTGTGTGTGTGTGTGTGTGTGTGTAGGGGGACTGTTTAGATTGAGGGATCAAAATATTTCAGGTGTTTATGGCTGGTGGCTACAAGTCATGAAAAACAAAATCACACTAAATACGATCCATCACGATTCTCTTGCTAGGTGGCTACTCTGTAAGACAGGTGAGGGAGGAATAGGTTGATGGGGCTGGCCTTGTTGGTCTCTAGTTTTCAAGGCTAGGTCTTATTTTCAGGGAAACATGGTTTAACATAGGAGATAAAATCGGAGAGCAGATTTCTGTCCATGTAATATTGAAAGTGTCAGGAAACACAATTGATGACTTGGCGTGTGATTGTCCCATAGACAGGTCTGTGTTGTAAGATGGCACCTTCCAGTGGGCTGTTTATTTATTTAACAGGAGCGGAATATCTAACAGCCATTTTCTTCAGCTAGAAAATGTGGCATCTAATCAGCTTTCCTCACAGTTCTTTGTTCCTCAAACTACTTAGACCAGGTCTCACTTAATTCAATTAAATGGAGCCTGTTGTTTTTCTTCTTATTATTTTAAGAAATGACTTTTTCTCCTGTTATTAACTCATAGATTTTCACTGTAGAGAATGCAGATAGAAATAAAAAGCACTTATACCATAAATCTGTCCGTGTTTCTATGTTCCAGTTTTTTAGAAACAATTTTTTATTTTATCACTGAAATTGTAAAGATGAATCCAGTTGTAATTTAGATATATATTTTGGACATCTTTATGTGTTATGAACTAACTATGCAGTAGCATTTTGAATAGCCACTTCCATACATGTTCGTTTGTTTGGACAGTCTTGTAGGAGCCATTTTGGAGTTCAGGCAGGGATGGCAGGCAGGTCAGGGTTGTCCCCTTTGCTTGGTAGCTTGGTCTGTGTGATGATGAATCTGAGTTTTCAGCCATTCTCTGAGGTCCAATGATTCACCGCCTGCAGCTTACAGAGGCCAAACTTGTGCTTTGTGTTTACTTTTTCCCTGGTCAGTTCCCAAGGCTGAGTGTAGAATTTTTAAATACCTCTTTTGTGAGCCAGCACCCCTAATAAACAAACCGCTTTGTCGAGACTGGGAGTATTAACACTGGCACAGGCTCCTAATTTGACCCAGCATTGCAGGCCCACTGCACCTCCCTTCTGCACACAGGCCCTGTGTGCAGCTTTGTGAATTGCTGTTTTTCTTTCCCCTTGCCTTCTAAATGGGCTGCTGGTGGCAAACATCTGTTTAAGAAGGATCACTTTATTAAAGCCTAAATTTTAAGAGCTAGTTCCAAGTTTGGCCTATTAGCAACCAGACCCTGCAGATGTGAAGAGCAGATTGTTGGGATGAATGAGGAGAAGGAGCTGAGATACTTGGGGGTGGAGTGGCAGGCAGTGGGGACTTACAAGTCCGTGATTGAGGCAGGCACCCAGAGAACTTTTTGGCCTCATGCTATATCTCACTAAAATAACGGAAGGACTGGGATTGGCATAGCAATCCCCAGTGGTCCAGCTGAGCCTATGTTTTGAAAGCTCACTCCTTTGGATGTATATGGGAGCAGTTCTGGTGGTCATTATGATGGGGAAGGAGAAGCGGCTAGTGTTTAGTGTCCAGAGATCCCGTGATGTGTAAGTCAATCCACAGCAAGGAAGAATCTTTTTACCTAAGATGCCTCATGATCTGATTAAGCACCTCAAACTACTTTAGGATGTTTTGAATTTTTTTTTTAGGAATGGTGCGGAGACTAAGGGAGTGTGACCTTGAATTTTTCTGGTGCTTCTAGAAGTTGTCTAGCCCTATCGCCTCATTTCCCATAGAATTTCAACTGAAATAGAAGGGTCTTGGTCTATGTTTGCAGAGTTGTGTCAGGAAAAACTAGTATAGGACTTTTGAAGACTGATATTTTTTTCTCCATCTGTACTTGGCCTGCACAGCTTGAGTCATTTTTTTCTGATAAAAGCCTGTTGGGTTGTTCGTCTTGTAGACCAGCTGTGGAAAGGGTGGAAATCATCCAGTCCTGTCCAGCTGTCAGCTCAGCCATCCTCGGGGGAAAGAATTCTTTGCCAAAAGAGTCTCGGAAAAGTCCACGGAGAGGGGGTTTCAGGGAACACTGACTCAGGCTGGAGATTTGTTTCCAGGCTGTTTTATTCTCTGAAGTGTGAGAGGAGGCGGCCTCAGTCATCATTGGTCTGTGAGCGTCAGAGGTGCAGGGAGCCTGGGAGCCATCTGGCTCCACTTCTTTATGTTGCATTCTGAAAAAGAGACCAGAAGAGGTTCAGTGACTTGCCAGAGGTCACAGACCCAAGTAGGGACAGAGCTAGTTTTAAAATCCAAACCTTTTGATTCCTCATAAAACATTCTTTCCACTAACCAGCAGGTTCCTTGTATTATTAACTATTGAAGCTTTCCTGACTTCCTTTCTAGAAGATTCCTCATTCCCAACAAGGCATTCCATCGTTAAAATATTCAAACCTCATCAATTTGCTAAGACTATTGGCTTCATGGGTTAGAGAGAGAATCTTTTATGGCCACAGGGCAAATGCTCCTTATTCCTGCTGCAGTAAGCAGTTATTGTCAGTCTTGAAAAAAAAAAAATCAGAAACATTGTTTTACATTGTCTTTTAGGAGAAAATTACTCAAGTGAGCTATTTGGTAACAAGTGTTAACATGTGGAGGTTGCATATATTTTCCAGAGGGACTCTGCAGAGTATCTTTTGTTTCCTTGTTTTCATAAATCCTAAAATCACTAGTCTCCATGCATGGCCTTTCTTAGAAAGAGAATGTCATGGGCTCTTTTTGCCTTTTTGCCTTTCCTAGACATTCTGCAACTCTCCTGATTTCAAACTAAGAAGAATGGCGGACTGTAGCTAGGTGATAGGGAGAGGTTATCTGCCTAATGACAAGAGCACTCAGCGGCTTACCTTTCAGCATACCTGGGCTCCACATCCATGGGAAAATTGGGAACCTGCTATCTGTGGCGAAAGGTTTGACTACTGTTTGGGACCAGAGTGCAGAACCTGTGTATTAGGATGTTCCTTCAACCCGTTTGTTCCATTTCACATCTCTGTGCTGGCCTCTGTCAGACTCTCAGCTGCCTTGTTAGTGATGATCTCATTTTTCACAGTGGTTACTTTGGGCTTTTGGGGCCTTTTTTTGCTAGCAGTTCTACCAAAACAGGGTCTTGGTAATTCTTCGGTTTAACTCTGACCAGTTCCCTCATAAAAGTTTGGGTGAGAGGTTTACATACAAATTATAATTGCTGGTTAAAACAGAAGAGCACTGAGGAATCATGTGGATGTGGTCAAATCTGATGATTTACGGAAGAATCATAGGGAATGAGGCAGTTGCATTGAGACTGGAGATGAAGGCCTGATTTTCAGAAAAGGGGAAAGGCAAATCTATCAGTTATAATTGGTGAACTGAACATTGAGCCCTTTGGTAGGGCACATTGGAAGCTTGTATGAAGTCACTGAGGAAAAATGGAATTTGGTGAGCCTTATCAACTTTTACAGTATGAATAGGATGGTAGATCAACAAATGCTTAATATCATGTCCCAATCCTAGCAAGTAATAAAAGCAATAAAACTGCTAATATTTATTAAGCTGTAATTGTGTGGAAGGAAGGATTCTAAATGGATAGAGAAATATCAAATTCTGCTTATTTGGGGGATGTGGGTAGTACTTTAGTGCACCTGACTTCAACTTGAATGTTTAAAATCATGGAGCTTGCTTTTCCCATCTCTCATGTCTAGGAGTGGGACCGGAGTTAGTGACTTAGCCAGAGGCCGGTAGCATGGAGTGACAGAGCTAAAAGGTGGCTCCTCACTCCCCTGTGCTTCAGCATAGTCTGTCCTAAGCAACTATGGAGCTTTCAGATTCTCGGAGCATTTGGAGGTAGAAGAGAGTTCATTACTTCAGTTGGTTTAGTTCATAAGAGGGAGAAGCAGGCAGGAGCAGAGTCAGTGGCTGCGGTTGCTAACCAGCTCGCCGAGGTAGAGGTAAGAGCTAACCATGTGGGTGACTGGGAAGCAGCCTTCGTATCTGAAGCCCATACACATTTTCTCAGCTAATTTTCATCAACAGTACCATTTCCTATCTGGAGTAGACTAGCTGTGAATTCATTGTATCTTCACTGCAATTTTGAACAGAAGATCGTATTTCTCAGTTTTCATATGGGATAGAAAAGCATGAGTGATTTGACCGGGGTTATTGCTAATAATTACAGACCTGACTTAGAATCCAGTCGTCCTCTGGTAGGCTAAGAGGTTTGGTACCAGGATCCCCATGGTTATCAAAATCTGCGGATACTCAGGTCCCTTATATAATGTGGCTTAATATTTGAATGTAACCTACGCACTCCTTCTTATATACTTCAAATCATCTCTAGATGATTGACAAGATAAGTGCCGTGGAAATATTTGTTATAGTTTACCTTTAGCAGTAATGACAAGAAGAAAGACTGTACAGATTCAGCACAGACACAGGTTTTATTCAAACACCTGCAATCCATGGTTGGTTGAACCTGCTGATGTAAAATCTGCTGCTGTGTGTGGTGTCTGACGCACATGTCCAGTGCATACAACACCATGTCACTTAGCTCAGGACTCCTGGTGTGTGCAAGCTGTCATTCCATAGAGATGGGGACACACGAGAGGTCTGACGGAACAAGGGTGTAGGTGACTGTAAGCCAGAACCCAGCCCGGTCTCCTGGTTTAATGACCCGTGGTAATCCTGTTGCTCTTCTCTGGGGTGAAGGCAATGAATCACTCCCTGTGCACTTACACAAGACAGAGAGTACCTTGTACTTCTGAAGCATTTTCCTTTTTTCCAGTGTGTCATTCTAGGATGAGATTATCTCAGTCGTGCGTAGGACATCATTGGCTCCCGAATAAAGCATAGGTTTCCAAGAGGTGTGCATGCCATGTTTTTTTTTGCCCTGAAAACTTCATGTCTTGGTTACTTTCTTGTTGCTGGGACAAAGTACATAACACCCACAAGTTAAAGGAGGAATGGTTTATTTCAGCTCACAGTTTGTAGAGGTTTCAGTCCATAGCCAACTGGTTCCAAGGTAGGGCAAGATGGCAGAGGAGAAAGAGCTCATGGCATGGTAGGAAGGAAGCAGCACATCTTCTTTCTTCTTTCCATTTTTATTCCATCCAGGCTAGAAGCCTATTGGTTGGTGCCACCTACACCCACAGTGGGGATTCCCTTTTCAGTAAGTCCACCATCCACACCCAGAACAGTGCTAACCTAGTCAGTGGACTAATCTTGTTATCACACCCATGACCCAGCCACCTCTCAAAAGCCCCACCTGTGAGTGCATGAGGCTTCGGGGGACATCTAGATATAAGCCATAACACTCATGACCCCTTAATTTTCTCCAAGTGACATCTTTGACATTGGATCTTGACTTGGAGGCAAAATTGCTCCATTGCAAAATGTATGTTCTACTCAGTGAATCCCATAGAGGTCACCTGTGGGAGCCTCTTCAGTTTCTCATTTGGAGACACTCATGTTTAGTTTCTCTTGTTATCATATCTGTAGGGTAAAGAGCTCACTCCTCAACTCGGAGTTCATGTACCACTTTGGACCTTAGTTTTCTCAAATTGGAAGGACCAGGTTGGCCTAGACCCGTAACGGCAAACCTTTTAGAGACCAAGTGCTAAACTGTGATCCCAAACCACTTATTTATCACAAAGTGCCAACACTACAATTAAACCTGAATGCTGAGGTTTTGATTTAGAAAAAGCAACTCATACATTAACATCTGTTGTCTTAGAAGAAAAACACAATAACACATGTGCCATAGGTTCACTGCCACTGGCAAAGACAATTTCTCGTGTTTCTTCAAGTTATACTAGTCTTATGATTTGGAGGCTGCTGCCATAATCCAAAGTGTTGGGGAATGTCAAATACCACTCTTTAGTTCTTCGAATGTAGGACTCAACAGGGAGCAAACAATGAATGTCTTGGTTTGCACCTGCTGGGCTGATGATGTGTACTGGGGATGCTTTCTGTCGAAGAGAGTAGATGGAACAGAGAGAGGAAGCTCAAATCTGCACTGATCCTATTGCAAGAGATCACTCCCCCAAAATCTCCAAATTAACTTACAGGGTGAGGATGTAAAAGGCTGAAAATTGCGAATTGAAGGATAAAGGACACAAGGAATATCAACAAGAGATAAAGCACTAATCCAGGATAGCCTCTTTAGGGAATTGAGCTGGAAGATAGTAAATAAAAAATTTACAATTATTTTAATTCTGACTATGGGGAGTTTGGGCTTACACTGTATTATGTTGGAGGCTCTTAAGTGTGTGAGGGTAGAGGGGAAAGGGATGAAAAAAGAATTACGATTTGCTGTGTACATGTACCAGCTCTCCCTCCACGAGGAATGTAGTCATTACTATGTACTGCAAACATGTACTGCTAGAAAATAAAAATTGAAAAAAAAAAAAAGAAGCAAACACACATGTTTTGTTGGCTTTGGCATGTAGCGCGGACCAGACCAAGAGCCCCACTGTGTAGTCAGAAGAATCTGAGGTCAGAGTCTAGACTTAGTGTTGGAAATAGAGAACGGGAGAAGAAAGAATTGGCCATGAAGATGGCAGCTATTCTGTGTCCCAAGTCTCTGTAGCTTCCCTACTGTAGATGTAGAAAAGAGAATTGCAGATGGGAAGTGGTGAGCTCCGTCGGGGATTCACATTTCTCGGTGAGATTCAGCTGCCTGTTGTGGCAGAAGGAAGAAGCAAGAGCAAGACTCAAGAGATGGTTTGAGTTTCTCAAAATAAATCAAAGAGGACTCCTTCATCCAACATGGGTATTTCTGGCCAGCTCCACCTGCTCTAAAACTTCCCCTTCCATGAGTATGAGGAAGTTGCCCTACTCTTGAGTCCAAATTAAAATTCCAAGAGCATTTCTTTTGCACAGTTAGGAATCTGAGCCCTGAATTCTGTGTGTTAGTGACTGGGAAGCATAGGGCCATGCTAGAAGTGTCTGGGTAAGGGTGCTGGAAACCAGGGATCTTGTCCCACCCCTCTCTACTCCAGCATCTCTACCCTCTGCATAATTCTCAGTCGTGCAAAGACCAGTCGCAGTAACGGTGTGGAAGCGTTTGTCCTGGATAAACCACTTACATGGAAAGTGATATTTACTATACAATTTTTATTCCTGTGGGGACTGATTGGATACCTTCAGGCCATGGAAGTTGAGGCCCTCTATTAGGCAAGAGTCTAGTTTGGATTCAGAAAGAATCAAAAGGTCTATTTTGGCGACATTTGCAGCTGTAGCTGTAAAGAGCCAAGAAGTAAACAGATGGGATTTGTTGGTGTTAGCTCATCGGATCTGTTAGGTTTCCTTTGCAACTAGAAGCCACCTCTGGGTTATTTCTCCCTTAAACCCATTAATGATTTGTTTGTATTGTGAGAGGACATTCTTTCAAAGAAGCAATGGATTTTTTTTCACATTAAATTGCAAGAACTGTGGTGGGCCATTCAGAAATGGACGGCATTTGGAGAAAGGTCATACTTACTTGCTTTACGATAAAAAATTATGTAGTTTTAAAGGAATTTGTATTGGTGCATAGCCCTTGAAGCAAACACTGTATATATAAATTCATGTTTATATAATAAGTAAGTTAAGGAAAACTTTTAAAAAATTTAGAGCAGTTTGAGAGTCAGAACAAAATTAAGCAGAAATTATAAAGATTTCACCTGCATCCCCCACCTCCACACATGTATAACCACCCCATTACCAACCTCCCACAGCAGAGTGGTCCATTTGTCACAGTGGGTGGACAGACACTGATGCACCATTACCTCCCAAAGTCCATAGTTTATACTTAGGCTTAACCTTGGTGTTTTTCTTTGTGTGAGTTTGGGCAAATGTATAATGATATATATCCAGCATTAGTTTCTTTCTCTTTTTTCAAATTTTAATTTTTACCAGTACACATTTGGAGTACATAATGATTGCATTCACTGTTGGGAGCTGGCACATTACATAACATCTTCATTCTTTTCCATCCCCTCCTCCCCAGAGTAGTTTCATGGCCCTAAAAGTCTCTGTGCTCCACTCACTCACACCTCCCCAAAATGACTCTTTACAAAACATAAAATATATCCTATAGGTGGATTTATTTTATAATTCCTTTTAGTAGCATATAGCACCCTTCAATGGATTTGATTGAACTTTTTTTTAACATATAGAGAATGGCACATCTAAACACAGATATTCCTTGTTTAACAGCCTGTTGGTTTAATTACTGTTCAGACCTAAAATCTGATGCTTGGACTTATGATCCACATCTGGATTTACAACTCGGGAATGTGAGCGGCAGCACGGCCTTATGGTAGCTTCTACAGCACAGTACTGTGATTTCTGCTGATTGAGCTGTACAGTACAGTACCGTAGTTTTATGCTCTATGCATCACAGCACTGCACATAAGAGTTATGGAAATAAAAGCAAAGCCATCGAGCTGGAGTTTCCTTTTACCATTTCTTTGTTCTGAATACTGTAAACTATATACAATTCTTCATTTAAGGGCCCATTCACTTAATGACCCAGTCACAGGACCAGAATTCGATTGCTAAATGAGGAGCATCTGTACTACAAACCAAAGTTTGCATATTTTGGGATAGGACTGACTCTAAAAGACAAGTTCTGTTATTGCTCATGAGATTTCAGTAAAACAAATAGCACTTCACCAAAGCAAAACAAAACCAAGAAACAACTCCTCCCCACAAACCCTCACTTCTTGTGTAATAAAAAAATGCTCCAAGGCTCAGCCCTAATGTTTTATTTAGAGAAATATGCAATAGACAGAAGATCCATCTGTTTGGCTGGAGGGAAGTGTTGGTTTGTAAAGTGAATTTGAGGCATGTCCTCTAAATTATTTCTTGTCACCTTGCCCCCCCACATCACCTACTTCTGTGTCTCCAGTCTGTGGAGTATCCTGAGCTCCAAGCAATGCTTCTAGCTGAGATCTGCACCTGAGAGCAGACGTTTCATCTTGAAGTCCACAGTGGGGAGGTTCCATTTCCAGACAGCAGGGCTGGGCTGGGAACTTGGACATTTGGGGAGGGTAGATGTGGACTCTCGCTGCTGGCTGCAGGGTTCCCTTACCTGAACCTCATTTCCTGCTGAACCCCATCCCTCTCCAGGACAGGAGTCACACAGCAAACAAACCCACAAAGCAAAAAGAGGACATTTTTTTCCTCCTCCTTCTTCCAAGAGGGAAAGTTTTTGTAGTTCCGTTTTATGTTGCCTGGAATATTTTAGAAAATTACAGGGCTTTGTAGCTGGGTAGGTTGTTAGCCGTGGCCTATAAATATTCGTGTGTGATTACTGCTATCTCTGCTGGCTGTACTTAAACATTGGAGCCATGGAGTCCCCTCCCATTTGTGACAGACTTTGGAATGGTGAGTAGGGCTATGTGTATGTGCCTGCCATGTTGCAGGCAGGATCATGGAGAGCATTTATGATATTCTCCACAGGGTCCACAGATCAGAGAAAGGGAATAAATAGCTGATCAAGTCTGAAATATCCTCCACCACTCCCTTGACACATGCACTAATACATACACACATTACTTTACAGGGAAAGAAACTGCGTGTGTAGAAGAGGTGAATGCAGCCAGTGGTGTGCAGGGATAGGAGCAGAGTTTGCTGCTTTGCTTTTGCCCTCTAAGGCGGCCTGTTGAGTGATCACAAGATGGCAAAGCTACCTTAGAATGGGCTCGCTAAGCACCGTGGATAATGGGGGCACAGGATGTACATTATGGATAACTTGTGCCTTGGGACAGTCCTTTTTACATGGCTTCCCTTTTTCCGTAGTTCTGCCCATCTTCTGCCTGGCACAGTGCTTTACCCAGATTGTTGCCCCTGTGTGTGGGAGGAGTGGACCTCAGGCACTAGTACTGTGAGAAGTTGACTTAGTAACTCTAGGCACCAGGGCTCTGAACTCAAGTGTTACAGACCCTTCATTTTCTCCTCACCTTATTCCCTTTGTTCACCCCCACGACTTCACATCTTGACACACTTCTTAGCAACAGATCACTCTGCCACTCCACCTTACAGGTTGTGTTTGACAATTTGTTCATGATCTGCAAACATAAGTTTAAATGCTTCAGAGATATGGTAATTTTTTTAACAAAATAAGTAGTCGTTTTTCCTAATTTATCTGATTTGTAAATTTGGAAATGTCTTAAACATCTAATGGCACTTAATGATAATTTTTTAGGAGGCCCACATTTTAATTCACGTTTGCTCTCTGTTTCACCAAAATGCTATCGAATGATCACAAATCCAGATGAGACTGGTTGGATGCTCAGAAGGGGACAGGTGAAAAGGTTTACATTTGGGTCACAGATTTTTAGAAGGCCTGATGATAAAATTTAAATAAAGACAGCAAGGAAAGGAGCATCAGGAAAAAGTAAAAACATGTTAAATGAAGAGACATTTATTCTAAGGGCTGTAGCTGTCCAGGAAAGGTCAGTTCAAGCTGTGTCTTTCTAGGGTTACTTTATAAAAGAAATAGATTTGTTTCATCTTGGGTAGTTCCCTGATGGGTAAAGAGGAACATGAAAAAGACTTTCTAGGAAAAACAGTGTGAGAAATTGGTGAGCAAATAGAAAACACCAACACTTTATTGTTTTAATTGAATTAGATTTTTCTTTTCTTTTTTAAATAGAGATCTTTGTAATAGAGTGCTAGCCAGTGAAGCATTAGGTGCATCACATGCATTATTTAGTTTAATCCTCCCAGCAGAAAGCTGGTACTATTGTTAACCTGACTTTACAGGAGAAAGAAACCAAAGCCTAGAGATATGTTTTCTTGCCCATCTTTGGACAACTGAGAGCCAGGATTCAAATTTGGGGCTATCTCCCATGCCATATTGCTACAAGGTTATGCTGAGTCAATTAGGATTAGAATGGAAGTCTCACGTATAAGAATAAAGGGAAACAAGACTTTCTAGGATGATTGGAACCACATGGAAGGATATTAAATGCAGGATCTTTAGATAATGAGAAGAAATGGTCTTGACACCATTCTTAAATTCTTAAGGGAAGTTGCCCAGTTTCTTCACTGAATTGTGTTAAAAACATGGGTGTTGTAAGGTAGGGGTTTAACCCTGTTGGAAGGTTTATTTGGCAGAAATGCACATTTAGGGTAGGTAGATATGCCTATCCTTATTATTGACGGACCACAGAAAGTGTTGCCAGGAGCCTCCTCACCTAGCGAGCTATGGCACGTCTACACTATTAGTGAGGAGGACCTTGTGGTCTTAGTGGGTAGACTGCCTGTGTCTTTATCTAACTTTAGAGGCTGACCCCAAAGAGGCCCAAAGTGCGTGGGATTTGGAACCCAGTGAACTTGAGTTGGAATCTCAATCCTTGCTTTCATCAGTGGAACTCTGGGCCAAGTGCCTAATCATCCTGAGCCTTGGTTTTCTCATCTCTCCACAGAACTCCATCTCCCTTACAGGAGAAGCATCAACCCATCTTCTGACAATCTGAATTGTCAAGCACTCAGTCCATCTTGGCACCTAGTCCTGTCAGTGTCTTCAGTGAGCGTGGACATCCTGTTTTTATGCTCTTTAGAATCTCGACAAGCAGCTGGTTTGTGAGGCTTAAAGACCTCTTTCCTAGGAGAACAATGTGAGAAAACCTGGTCAATTTGAAATAAGAGAATCCTAGATCTTGAATCCTAGATCTCAGTAGGGAACTGAAATTGTTGACTGTGGGTTAAAAGCCAGTTTCATGAGATTGTTGTAATCATTACATAAAGAAAAGTCTATGAAAGTATTTTGCAAACCAATAGGCTTGATTAAAATACTCGGCGGAATGACAAAATGTTATCATGCCACCGTCTTTGAAAGAACTAAGCTAAAATTGAGTATTTTGCAGAAGTGTTTGCAGGATCCAGAAGGGCTCCCTTTCTGAAGCTCACTTTATTCCCTTCTCTGGTTTTTGGCCACCAGAACCATAGTGGCTCTCTCTCTCACTGGCTCGCATGAGTGAAGGCCTCAGCCCTGCACCTGCACCTGTACCTGAACCTGCACCTGCATCTGCAGTAGGATGCTGACCTCTCTACTGAGTCCTGGACCCCACAGTTCCCAAGGAGACCCAGACCCACCTTGAACCATTTTGCTTGACTGAGTCACAGCACATAGTCAGGACTGGGTGGGCAGTGCTTACTTTGCTAAGTTCTTTTGTGTGAGTGGGTGGTTAGGCACAATTTATCCTTGCTTCTGGGGAAGGTTTTTTCCTTCAGAGGAGAGGTTATGATAACACACTTGGTAACAACTGTGAACCCTTCAGTACTGCCTATCAGTAGGGCTAAATTGTTTTGTAACATGATAATTACTATCTCATCCAAAGTACAGGGAGCTTGGGGAAGGGTAGCAGAGAAAGAGAAGGCTTATTATTGGTTATCCAAGGGATGTTCATGAAAGCATTCATTAGTGCTGCTCAGGAGAAGGAAAACGGAATGTCAGCAGAGTAGCCCGACCTAGGCAGCGTTGCCTTGCCTGAGGATAGACCAACATCCTGGAAGCTTACCGGAGCAGCGTGGTTGGCCAGAGTTGACCTTATTATTCAGGGGACAGAATTGTGGCTTGGAAATGGAAAGTCTGTGAGTTTAACTCTTATTTTTTGCCTTTTACACTCTGAATTACATATTTCTCTTTCTATTTCCTTAATTTTGGTCTTAAAAAGAGCTCCATCCAACACTTGCAAACTATTCACCATCAGTCAAGCAGTAAGTGTGCCTTCAGGGAGCCACTTAGAAAATCAAATGCTGACTGCAGGTTCCTCTACAATCAGGAAATCTGGTCCTAATCTTAGAGATACTGCTGTTCTGCTCCTTGCTCTTCAGAGTATGGTCCAGATTAGCTGCTTTCCCTGGCAGTTGGTTAGAAGTGAAGGATCTGGGGCTCGATCTAGACTCGTGAATCAGAATCCATGTCTTAGATTCCCAAGTACTTCACATGCACCTAACAGTTTGAGAAGCACTGACCTAAATGGTAACCTTGGGGAAAGCATGAGATTCTTCTGTCTTGTTTTCCTACTCTACTTATTTTGCATTCCTAGGGCCTAAGTTTAACATTTGACAGCTGCAAATCTATGAATTTTCCTCTGACCTTGGGAATATCAGAGCCTCCAGGGACTTTGTAAACCTCTGATATTAATTAAAGTCATGCAACATGGTATAGGAAGGGGGTGGGGAAACATAGAATGGCAGGTAGTGACGGGGTTCTGTTCTCCTTTGACCTACTCATTTAAAAATCCCCAAGGGTGACTCCTAGACTGTGTATGTCTCAATGTCTAACAATGTTTATCACAGTGTTGTCTATAATAAAATAATTTAAATCCAATGAAATACAAACCAGATATGGATGAAATCAAGCTATGGGTATCAACAAGGATTAATATAAAAAGTGTATTTGAGAGAAGGCTGCAGAAGGATGTTTCAGTACGGTATCATTCGTTTAAAGTGTGGAAGAATCATACGTATTCAATGGAAACATATGTGTAACAAAAGTATAAAGACTTGGATAGGAACGTTAAAAACCAAGTTCAGACTGGTAGTGTTGAGAAAGAAGAGGCCATATGGGTGGGAGTTTTAATGTTTCTTTCAGATATTTTATCTCTTCAAAAGGAAGGGAAGAAGGGAAGGAGGGAAGGAAAGAGGGAAGGGTAAAGATAAAAAGATTGCAGAAGAAAACATGGAGAAGTAAAATTTTTTTAAAGGAATGAATACATGTTACTCTTCTCCATAACTTTTTGAATACTTAACAAAGTTCACCGTAAAATATCAGAAAACATCCCTGGTAACTGAGGAAGCACACTGCATTTGGGAATGACTACCTGACATGTTTCTAATGACCTTCCAGGTCCAGCCTTGTTTGGGCTCAGAGTTGTCTCTCCCAGCCACCCTCTCTTGCTCTTAGACACCTGTGCTCAGGTCCCACAGTGTCCCTGCATTCTGACCTAGATGTTGTAGCCGTGTCCTGTGCTTGCTATGTGGGTGGAACCCACCCTTCTGACCGCTAGGGACCCATCCTGCAGGGACTTCCTTTCTGCTGTCTGCCTCTCTCCTCTAGTAAAAGAGAATCTGTCCTAAACTCTTGTGATCCCAGAGCTCTACCCTCCCTTTCTGGGTTCATTTTCACTGCATCATTGATTCATCAATTCCATGGTGGGACTTGGTTGGACATGTCCACATGGATCTGTTAATCCCCCAGATTTTCAGTTTACCCCACGTTTTAGTTACTTTTCTCATTGCTGAGACAAAATCCCCAACACCCAAAGTTAAAGGAGAAACGGTTTATTTAGCTCACAGTTTGTAGAGGTTTTTCAGTCCATAACTGGATGGCTCCAAGACAGGGTGACATGGCAGACAGGCATCACAGAGGAGAAAACAGTTCATGGTGGGCAAAAGAGAGCAAAATAAGCAAGGACAACTCTTTCTATCCCTTATATCTTACCCAGGCTACTTAGGGCAGGTAGCACTCACACCTTTAATCCTGATGCTTGTGATCCTAGCATTGCACCATGAATCAAATCCAGCATCACACATTCTAGATCCAGCCACTTCTGAAAAAGCCCCACCTATGACTGCATGAGGCTTTGAGGGGATGTCTAGACACAAACCATAACACTTCAACTGTCAATAAGTGAGACATGTTTGGTTTCACACCTGCTAGGTTAGTGACCAGGATGATGCTACATACCCTAAGTCCACAGAGTGACCCCCCCACACCCCACAAGGAATTGTGCAGCCTTGTATATTACTAGTGCCAAGAGAGAAATCCTGCTCCTTGGGGCCTCAGACCACAAACACATCCCTGTCAAGGAGGGAAAGTGGAGGGGACTTCAGGTCCTTTGGAGAGGAATAGTAGAACAGGGGTTTAGGACTCCTACAGATTATAAATAGACTATCACTTATCATGCCTGTGGCATGGTGGGGGTCAGGGAGTGATTATGGAGGTTAAGGGACAACTGGAGAGGAACTGACTCCAGACAGTGGGGAGAATAGAAAGAAGATGCCTGTGTTAGTCAGCTATCTGTTATTGTAACAAATGCCAGACTTAATGTTTATGAAGAAACAGAGTTATTCTGCCTCATAGTTTTAGGGTTTCAGTCCGGAATTGTGGCCCTATTGCTTTGCACCTGTGCTAGTACATCATTACTATGTGGGCAATGACACAGCACAACCTCTCACCTCATGGCTGAGAAAAAATGGAAGAGAGAAAGAAGAAGAAGGTGGTTCCACGATTCTTCTCAAGGGCACGCCCCCAGTGAAGGCTTTCTACTGGGCCCTGGCTTTTTTTTTTTCCAAAGGAGGAAAGGTTTATTTCATCTCAGGTTCGTAGAGGTTTCAGTCCACAGTGAGCTGGCTCGAAGGCAGGGTGGCATGGCAGAGGGGCATCCCAGAGCAGGCAGAACGCAGCAACAGATGAGCAGCAGTAGCAGCCTGGGCCCTGGCTTTTAATGATTCCACAAACTTCCAGTAGCACCACCAGTGGGCTGGGATCAAGCCTTTAACCTGTGGGTCTTTGAGAAACATTCCAGATCTAAACTATCGCACTTCTTTTTTTTTTCTTAAATTCTTTTATTGGTACATTTTAGGTATACAATACATTTACATTTATCATTGGGTGTTTGTACCTGTACATGATGTATCTTGGTCTTGTTTTTTTCCCCATTACCTGTGCGCCCTTCCCTATTTACAAAGACTTTGTTTCCATTTTTTAATTTTCTCATATTTTTTCCTTTCCCTTCTTTCCTTACCCCTTCCTCTCCCACTTCCCCTACCCCTTTAGACCTTTTCTTCCTATTTCAAATTATCAGTTATTCATCTTAATCCTTATTTACACGTTCAGTTTCTTACGCTAGAGAAACTATTCAGTATTTACACGTGTGTCCTATTTATTTCACTTAAGAGTATGGCCTCAATATGGATCCATTTAGCTATAAATGTCTCTAGTTTCTCGTTCTTTATGGCTGAGTAGCACTCCATTTTATAAAAAAAACACATTTTCTTTATCCAGTCTCCAGTTGATGGGCATTTGGGCTTTTTCCAAGCTTTAGCTATTACAAACTGTGCCGCTATAAACATGGGTGCACATATATCACTGTGGTATGATTCTTTTAATTCTTTGGGGAAGATACCCAGCAGGGGAATAGCTGGGTCAAATGGGACCTCTAGTCCTAGTTCTTTGAGGTATCTCTATACTGATTTCCACAGTGGTTGCACCAGTCTGCACTCCCACCAACAATGGAGAAGGGTTCCTTTCTCCCCACAGCCCTGCCAGCATTTGTTATTGGTTGATTTCTTGATAGTAGCTATTCTTTCTGGGGTGAGGTGGAATCTCAGTGTTGTTTTCATCTGCATCTCTCGAATGACCAGTGATGTTGAACATTTTTTCTTATATTTATTTGCTGCTTTTACTTCTTTGTCTAAGAAATGTCTCTTGATTTCAGATGCCCATTTTTGAATTGGGTCTTTGAATTTGAGGGGGGTCTGATTTTTTTCAGTTCTTTATATATTCTAGACAGTAGTCCTTTGAGGAACAGCTGGTAAAAAATTTTTCCCACATTGTAGGTTGTCTCTTAGCTCTGTTGGTGGTTTCTCTTGCAGTGAAGAAGCTTTTTAATAAGATGAAATCCCAGTTGTTGATTCTTTGTGCTAGTTCCTGTGCTACTGAGATTTGTTCGTAAAGTCTTTTCCTATGCCAATGTCTTCAAGAGTTTTACCTAACTTATCTTCTAGCAAGTTTAGTGTTTCTGTTTTGATATTTAGATCTTTTAATCCATTTCAATCATAGTTTAGTGCATGATGATAGATATGGGTCTAGTTTTAATCTTTGGCAGGTTGAAATCCATTTTTTCCAGCACCATTTATTAAATAGGCTATCTTTCCTCCAATAAGGGTGGTTGGCTCCTTTGTCAAAGATGAGGTGGCTGAGTATGTCTGTAGTTGTTTCTGCATCTTCTAATCTGTTCCAGTGATCCTCCGATCTGTTTCTTTGCCAGCACCATGCTGTTTTGATCACAGTAGCTTTGTAGTATAGTTTCAGGTTGGGGATTGTGATACCCGCTGCCATGTCTCTGTTGCTTAGAATTGCTTTTGCTATTCTAGGTCTCTTCTAGTTCCAGATGAATTTTATTATTGTTTTCTCTAGTTCTGTGAAACGTATTATTGGAATTTCAATCGGCATTGCATTAAATCTATATAGCAGTTTTGGAAGTATGGCCATTTTCACTATATTGGTTCTTTCTACCCAGGAGCAAGGAATGTCTTTCCATTTTCTTATATCCTCTTCAATCTCTTTTTTCAGAGTGCTATAGTTTCCAGTGTAGAGGTCTTTTAGTTCCTTTGTTAGACTGATTCCTAGGTATTTCATTTTTTTGGATGCTATTGTAAAAGGAATTGTTTCCCTGACTTCTCTCTCAGTGAGCCTGTTATTTGTGTATAAGAAGGCTGTTATTTTTTGAGTGTTGGCCTTGTATCCAGCTACTCTACTGAATGTCAATTCAGTCTGGAAATCTTTTGGTGGAGTTTTTTGGGTCTTCTATGTAAAATATATCATCAGCTAATAATGACAGTTTAATTTTTTCCTTTCCTATCTCTATTCCTTTTATTACTTTCTCTTTTCTAATTGCTGTGGCTCATGTTTCCAGAACTATATTGAACAGGAGTGGTGATAAGTGGGCATCCTTGTCTTGTTCCTGATTTTCACGTGAAAGTTTCCATAAACTATCATGCTTCTAATGCCTTTGATCTTGGAACCCTACATAATGACTCCTGCATGCTGTAGAAAGACAGGATAGCTTAAACATTTTACCCACGAAAAGTGTGGCAGATCATTACACCAACGCCCCACTGTGTCACATCACCCTCCACGCACTCTTTTGTGAGGTAATTCTGCTGTTTTTGTCCTCAAGAGATGGAGTCTGTTTTCCTATCCCATGAGTTTGGGATGGCCTTATTACATGCCTTGACCAAAAGACCATGGAGGGTGTGGTGTTGTATGTCTTCTGAATCTTTTCAGCTTTCATTTTCTCTTTCATGGAGCATTTCTGCCACCATGTGAAGAAGCCCACCCTGATTCAGCCTCCTTGGGAAAAGGGCCCAAGTGTCCATCTGTCCCAGCACAGCGCAGGTCCTGACTGACTCATCCGATTGATATGACTGTGTCAGGAAACCCCAATAGATTCGACTCACCCACCGAGCCAACCCACAGAGTAGCAAGCAGTGATAAGTTATGGTGATTTTAAGCTGCTAAATGCTAAGGTGGTTTTACTAGACAGAAACATAAAACTGGTATTGTGTATAAGTGACGACACATCAGTGGTTGTTGTATTTGCCTTAGAGTGTGCATGCAGAATAAATATCAGAACTTGATTAAGGAAAACTGACTTTCTCTTCCTTTGTTTCCTCCAGCACTTCTCAGAACTTCTGGATGAATTTTCCCAGAATGTCCTGGGCCAGCTCCTGAATGACCCTTTCCTCTCAGAGAAGAGTGTGTCCATGGATGTGGAGCCATCCCCAACATCCCCGGCACCTCTTATCCAGGCTGAGCATAGCTACTCCCTCTGTGAGGAGCCCCCGGCTCAGTCCCCATTCACCCACGTGGCCACCAGCGACAGCTTCAATGACGGTAAAAACTCAGACTGGGGGACACACCTGGGACCCTGATACCTTTGATTTTGAGCTCATTGAAGGGGTGAACATGGCTCATGTTATCATCAGTCCCCACATTAACCAAATACCTGCTGCACATAGCCCTGGTGCATGAGCTGAGAAAATGCTAAGAGGTGCAGGGCGAGTTTCTGTATACCAAACTGTGTCCCGGGGAACTTGCTGTAACTAACTCCTACTAATTACTTTCTTTGAGCCTATTGGCTTGGGTGACAGAGCAGCCACTTGCAAATCAGGCTGGCCTCTAGTTGATAGTTCCTACCAATCCAGTAAGTCCATTCTTTCAAGAAATTGTGTTTTGTTTTTTTTTCTGAGAAAGACTTTTTATGACCATTCTTCTCCGTAGAAGCTTCTTGGGGCATCCTCTTAACTCATTTCCAGTGTGTTCTGTTGGCCCCATGTGTCTGTGACCTTAGTGAACATTGCTAGACTTTCCTGTTGGTTACCCTTTCATGTGCATCAATAATGCTGTAAGTATGATATTTGTTAAAGGTCTAGATTTTCCGCCCTTAGAAGTGCTAAGTAAGATGTTTTGACATCACCGTACAGGCCTTTCATTGGTATGTTATATGTTCCAAATGTCCAAGCCATGTATACCTTTCTTATTGAACTGTATTTTGTTTTCCTAGAGGGATGATCAGCTGCTTTAGTGTTCTGATAACTGTTCAGAATTCTCTTCCCTACCCTTAGCCTAGCATATGACTTCTTCATAGAGGATGACAGAGTGGACAATGGTCACTAATTTGTCTTCCCCTGATTCTGACCTGAACATTCTTCTTCCCCTTAAACCACTGTGCTCATGTTACAGGTGGCTACTACAGAACAAGTTTCCTCATGCTTGCATTTGGCTAAAGGCCTGTAATTCCTTGAAGAAAGAATAAGGAGGGAGAACCTTTCCCCCAGTGGATCTTCTACTGGCCTCTGAAAGAAACAGCTCTGGGACCTTTAAAACATCATATTGTAGGGTAGAGAATGTTGTAGGTGTTAAAATTTTTCATCTCAGTACATTCTCCCATTGAATAGAGTTACACTAATAAGGACCCCAGAAAATGTAGCCTACATGCTCAGGGAAAGGAATGCCCCAGTCTGAGCGGACTCTCTCTTAGTTGGACCTTGCTGGACCCTTAATTGTAGACTCAAATTTTTTGTCCTGTCTGAAGTTTAGGAATTTCATGAATGCCTTGATCCTTCTTGTCTGTGGTTTTCCTACTTTTTCTACTTCAGATCAATAGAATGGGGGAAGGGGAAGCAAGAGGAAGAAATAGAACTAAAATAATTTGAAGACAGAATTGTTGTGGGGAAAGAGAATATGTTTAAAGAGCTTAGGACAATGTCTACCACATAGCATTTCAACAGATTCATTTATTCTCCCATCCCTGTCTTCCACCTCCTCTTCTTCCTCCTCCTCCTCCTTCTTCTTCCTCTTCATTTTTATTTGTATGTATTTGCCATACATAATGATCACGTCCATCATAGGGGGTTTGTGCCTCTACATAATCTCTTAATTCTTCTTTTGTTTGCGTTCGCCTCCCCTCCTTTCAACCCTTCTTCCCTTCCCCATTTACAAAAGCTTTGTTTCCATTTTTTCTCTTTCCATTCTCTTTTTTAAAATCCCTTTTCTTTTCCTTTCCTTTCCTTCCCTTCTTCCCCTTCCCATTTGAACATGCTTTTTCTACTTCCCATGTCTGTTGTCCGTTTTGCTTCTTTTTTACCCTTTGAGTTTCTCACATGAGAGAAACAGTACGGTATTTCAGTTTGTGTATCTGGTTTATTTCACTTAACATTAGGTCCTTCTTCTTCCTCTCTTCCTCCTTTCCCTCCTCTTTCTGCTTCTCCCTCCTACTCTCGCTCCTCTTCTCCCTCAATTTCATATTTAAATTGCTTGGAGGAATGACCTCAGTTTAGCCACAGAATATGGCCTGTGTTACGACTGCAATCCTTCTCCCTTCCACTCATAGCAATGAGTAGTATTATAACAATATGCTGTAATAAAAGTTATTTTGAACATGTGAACTGTTTATATCTGGAATTTTTCCGTTTAATACTTTTGACCATGGTAAAAATGAGGATGGATAACTGAAACTTTGGAAAGCAAAAGCCACGGAAAATGGGGGACCACATAATTTCTCATTCCTCACTAAATGAGGGAGAGCTGCAGGCAGTCAGTTTTCTAGGTCTCAACGTTGATAAATTCATACAATCCTCTGGCTTAGTTTTATTATTTTATAAGTGGTCTTTAGCATTTAATGAGTGATTGGACTAAAGGACCCTTAAAATTTCTTCCAGGTCTGAGGTTCTTTGTGGGATGGTTCTTCATAACATTTGTGTTTTCCATTTCTTTTTTTTCTTTTTCGTACCAGGGATTGAATTCGGGACCTTGCCGCTTGCACAGCAGGAGCCAGAACCATGAGCTAAATCCCCGGCTGCATTTTCCATTTCTTACAGCCCCCCACCCCCGCCTATTTTATTCCCACAATTCCTTTGATCCTTCTATTTCCAGCCCTACTTTTGTGGAATTCATTCCCAATGTCATATATTAGTTACCTACTGCTGCATAACGAATCTCCATAATTGACGGCTTAGAATAATTATAACCATTTATAACCTCCCGATTTCTGTGGGTAAGAACTTAAGAAGTGGCTCACTTACCTAGTTTTGGTTCAGGATTACCCACGAAGTTGAAGTCTGTTGCTGCCTGAGGTTATCCTCATCTAAAGACTCTTTCTGGGTTAGAAGGTCACTTAACTTGATTGGCAGGACAGTGCTGATGAATTGCTTTGGCCTCTCCATGGAGCTGCTCAGTTGTCAGCACAGCATGGCAGCTGGCATTCTCACGAGGGAGGGAGCCACTCTAATACCTTTTCTGACCTAGCCAGGGAAGTCTCTCTGCTGGTCAAGCCGAGCAGGGCTGACTCCCTGTGGTAGGGGTCTGTATAAGAATGGGAATACCATCAGGTGAGGTATTCACTCACTGGTGGCCATCTTGGAAACCGAGTACCACACCCCTCCTCGCTGTGATGCCTGTAAAGTGGCTTTCTTCCTTGTCATATCTCCTTTACCCGGTATTATCAGCACCTTACAAAGCTGCCATTCATTCACCAGGAAGTTCTTGGGTTCATATGTAAAGCACCAAAGGAAATACAAAGAAAACATTTGTTCATTGCTCTCATAAAACTCAGGTATGTGGAGAAGATTGGAAATGTATGCAACAGGTTGTAAAGATGTTGGACACAGGCCAACGGAAAGGGCTCAGGTTCTGTGCTCTGCATTCACATCTCGTTTCAAATTTGACTTCACCACTGAATAGCTGTGGCAGATTACTGAACTTTCCCAAGCCACAGCTTCCTCAGGTGTAAAACTAGGATGATAACAACTACTTTGTCTTCTTGATAGAATTAAATATAATATATTTCGATGTGTAGCTCAGAATCTGATAGTACTGGTATTGTTCTAAGCTGTTGCAATTATTATTACTTAAAACCAAGATAATAATAATAATAGTAATTATTATTATTATTATTATTATTATTATTATTGGATTTAACCCCAGAAAGATAGGAAGCAAGGGCAAACAATAAACAAATGTGATTTCATTAAATTTAAAAGATTTTGCACAGCTATTAGTGGAATGAAAAGAAAAATTCATGGAGTGGAAAAAAATATTTGCAACCCATACATCTGATACATATGATATTTGAGCTTAACATCTAAAATTATATAACAAACTCACATAGTTCAATAATGAGAAAATAAATAATGATTTTAAAATGGGTGAAGAACCTAACAGACATTTCTCAGTAGAAGACACATGAACAATCATCAGGTATATGAAAAAGTGCTCACATTTTTAGCCATCAAGAAAATCCAAATTTATACCATAATATAATATCACTTCATGCCTGTTAGAATGACAATTATAAATTACAAAAAAATAAAACATAAGTGTCAGTAAAGATGTAGA
>NW_004624765.1:18133774-18197052 GCF_000247695.1 Heterocephalus glaber | reverse complement strand
TAGAGGATTTCCCAACCTGTGTTCTACCATGAAATGCAGTGGATCCTCAGCTGTTCCACTTATTAGTGGGTTATCCTACTTTTGTAGTTTGTTCTTCATATGTCAGTTGGGTTCAGTGAAGCTGTCTGATATTGTAATTCATTTGAGGGCAGAGATTGACTGACTGAAAGCCTGAACAAGCTGCTTTTTTACACCAATGAATGGAATGTTTCTTTAGATAGTAGGATGATTATATGGTTATATAGAATGAAGATATCAAACGTTTCAAGAAGTTTGTTATTCATTTTTGTTCACGTTATCGGCCCATTATAAAATCTCGGCTAGCTCCCCATTGTTCTCTAGAATGAAGCTGACCTCTGACACGTGGCTTTTAAGAGTGTCTGAGGGCTGATGTAGTCATCTTTTCCCATCCTGTACCTTTCCTTCCCGTGTGACTCTAGCATGGACTGTTCTGCTCCATGCTTTTTCTTACCCTCTTGCCTCTACCCATTGCCTCTACTCATCAAAGTTCCTCCACCTATCAAGACTCAGTTCAGTTTCCCTCAAAAGCTGACTCCCCATCTAGAAGGTGTCACCATTTGTCTATTTCCATACTTTCTTGCTGTTTATATTGACACTGATACAGTTATCCTTCTGTTGCAGCCATCCATGTAGTTGTTGGTTCTCCTCTCCATTTTGAGCTGATGGAGACAAGCAGGAATCTGTGTCACTGGCACCTAGCATGGTGCTTGGTTCTTTGAAGGTGTCTTATAGACATTTATTCCATTGAACTGATTGTGCTAAGGGGAAAGGTATAGAAGACTAAGCATGTCCCTTCTTTGGTGATGGCCTGGAGAAGACATCTCTGCTGTCCCATACATTGCTTGTCTTCTAGCATCTCTGCCTGTGGAGACACACTGGACACTGTATTTGTGATCAGAATAACATTTCTTGCCGGATAACAGTTGTCACTTACAGGATCAAGCACAATCCCAAATAGAAGTAGATGTTTTATAAATTCATTATGTTTCATTTTAAAATCAATTTCATAGCTAGTTTTAGGTTCCTGCCTTATAAATCTATCCATGCTGTATAGCAAAATAAATCAGAAAAAGGGATAGGGAGTTGCTAGGGAAGGCTGGAGAAAGAGAATTTAAATTTAAATTCAGAGAGACAGGGAAGACCTTACATTGAAGGGGACATTTGGTGTCTGTCTCAGGAATAGGCTTCTAGGAAGAGCAAATAGCAAGTGCAGAGGTCCTGGAGCAGAAGTATGGTGAGGATATATAGATACCCACATAATATTAAGAGACGCAACACCTGGAGGAGGCAGCCATTCCAGAATATGCAGGTTGGAAGTGGCCTAAACAGTCTTGGCAGACTCTCTTTTCCCTTTAATTCCACATGTTTGTTGAGCAGCTACTGTGTTAGCACTGTCCAAGATGCAGTGGGACCCAGCAGTGAAGCTTAGATCCTGCCTATAAGAAGCTCAGAGTCTGGTGAAAATGCCGGTTACCCAAATACCTTTATCAGACAGAATGTGAGCAGTATCCCAAGAGGAAATTGAACTGTAGAAGTTACTAGAATAGGGACCATGACATTGAAGATTACAGGAGAAAGTGCCTGAGTGAGCTGGAGTTTCACCTGGATCTTGGAGCACTGGGCAGTGTTCATGGCGTGGAGATGGCTGGAGGCAGACAAGGCAGAGGGCTGGGACACTGATTCTTTTCAAACACGACCCCTGGTGAAACAATTGCAAATAATCAGATTCCCAAAAGTTCAGGGTTCCTGCTTCTTCTATGATGTCACTATTTTTAGAAAGTTTTTATTCCAATCAATTTAAATGCAACCTAAAGGAATCATGGGTAATACCTTGGTGTAGGGAGAAGTATCAGTAGATCTTTTGCAGAGAGCTTTTCTTATCATGAGGCCAAAGCACAAACCTCTCAATTTCCCAACTGGTGCCTTGTTCTGTTTAAAGATCCTGAGCCGCCACGGTCTATGGAGATCCTGTGCTATGAGTAGGCAGGCACAGGAGGCCACAGAGATTTTGCAAAGTGTTCCTTATGGCCTACAGTTCACCTTTGTTAGTGTGGCTATGTCCTCAGGAGCAAAAGCTGATTTCCTGTGCTGGTAAGGGCATTTTATAGCAGGGGGTAATAAATACGGCACAAGGACTGCTTGAGATGTAGGGCATCAGAGTTAGGCAGTGGGAGTGAATGGGCAAGGATGTGCCCAGCAAAGTCTTGTCTTAGCTTCAGTTATTTTTATAAGATTTGAAAATGGGCAAATATTGGGAATAGAATTTTATTCATTTGAACTCTAACCTCCTCCTCAAAGGGGAAAATCAGTCCCTCCCAGTCCAAGTGCTGTGTCAAAGCAGATCACCACTCTGATGGGGCAGCCTGAGTGTTCTTTAGGCAACATATAAATACATAGCATTTGGGAGTAGCTGTTTCCATTAACTGTAAAATTCTTTACTCCTTGAAAACAGCCTAAGGAAAGTTAGGAGTCCTTGCCTGTGTTGGTGAATAGTGAGTGAATTTTCCATTATGCTTGGAGAAAGGCAGTGATTCAGATCCTCTTGTCCAGTTTTACTTAGATAAATACAGCTCTCTGTTTTCTAAGTCTGAAGAACGCGAAGAAACTGCTAAGGAGAGACAGTGTTACTCACATTTTTCTTCTCCCTTTTCTTCCCCTTTCATGTCTCTCCTCCTTCCCACTGAACCCTTCTCTTTTTCCCTCTTCCCTTCTTTGTTTTTTCTCTCTCCTGTCACTATTCCCTTCCTTTCTCTGCTGAACTCCAGAGCGATCATGTAGGGCAAATGCAGAAGTTCTTAGCCTATATTATTCTATCATAAGCCTCAGATGGTCTGTGGATCCCAAAAAGTATATATAGAATTGTGAGTTGTCTATATTTGTTAACTTTTTTGATGAGAAGCTTTGTAGCTTTTTTTTAGATTATCAAAAGATGCTATAGCCACCCAAAAGGTTAAGAAACACTGGTCTAAGATTACACAGGAGTCATCTGTTTCTGGGCTGACTTTGACTGTAGACTTTTCTGAAACACTAGAGAACTTCAATGTGGCTTCACAACCACAGGGCCACGCCTAGGAATGCGGCCCTGTCCTTCCCAACCACCGAGCAACAGCCCCATCCTGGGCATGTGCTTGTCATCACGGTCCAGGTTGGCAAGCAGATGCTGAGCAGGGCTTTCTGTTCTACCAGAAAGAAAAGGAAAAAAACTGAGGGAGGTTAAAAGAGATAAGCAGAAATATCCCAGTAAAATGCTTGTGGATGTTTTCCTGCTTTGAGAAATAAAAGCTTATCATTTGAATGACCAAGAATTGTGCTTGGCCCCATAGAGAATGCTGTTCCTACTAGATTTTAGTCATGTTCCTTTGTGAATTGGGCCTGTTGCTTCAGGCCTGCGACAAGGCAGCATCTTGTGGCAGATGCATGTGGCAGAACAAAACCATTCACCTTTGTAGCCAGAAGGTGAAAAGGACAAAGAGGAAGAGATGAGGATCCTACAGTCCCCTTCAAGGGAGAAACCCCAATGACCTAAAGCCCCCACTAGGCCCTGCCTCTCAGTCTCCACAGCTTTCCAGTTGTTCCACAGCCTTAACATGTTCGCCTTGAGCACATGCCGGACTCAAGCTACAGCACTATTGGACATTTGATTGTGCTCTAATCTCAGTGTTCTTCCTAAAGAAGAATCCACATAGTGCTGCACTAGGGCCATTTGGGAGGAGCTGGACATGATCCTTAATGATGATATAAGAAGAAAGTTAAAAAGTACATGAAATATCAACAGACCTTAGCATGAAGTAGTAATTGCACTGTGCACAAATCAAGGTGATTTGTTTGGGGTGGATTAAGGGCCTGTATATGGCTGGTGCAGGTCTACGGAGGATGGGCTAGGGATAGGAGTAGTATCCACCTTCCTTTCTATGAGTCTCTCTGAGCTTCTCAGGCTTTCAGGGGCCAAGGGTTGCTGAGTGGGCTGACCTCAAATGAATCCCCTGCATTGATGAAGCTATTTTCACAGGTGGGAGTAAGAACAGTTGTCTGTGAGCTGAAGGTGAGCAGATAGTGTGAGGTCACATGGGGTAAATGGGACAGTCTGGAGGAGGGTAAGGAGTTGGGGTTTGATCACCAGGTAATGACAAGCAGGACCTGAACACACTGGTAAGATGTTTTTTGAAGATTAGCAGAAGGGAATACTGGCATGTAGTTGAGGAAGCGGGAACAGGGAAGGTGAGCACAGTTATCCAGGGAGAAACAGGAAGGGGTATAACATGGATTTTGAAATGAGTAGAGAAGCCTGGGGCAGAACTAGCACAGGGCTCAGTACACTGGGAACAGGATTTTAGGGCTGAGTCATAGGTGACTTAGGTTTTTGCTCTGTAGTGTTGGAGAGAATTGTTGACATATTCCCAGGAAGTGGGACCTGAGACAAAGTCAAAAAGAGGAGATGAAATGTGTCTTCCTCACATTTAACTTGAGCTGATGACAAGAGCATCAGTCTGAGATATCTTCGAGGGACTATTTTCAGGGCTGGAAACACTAGATGTGTTCATCATCTACGTGCCAACCAGGTCATCTGCCGTGGGTGGGCCGCGGGAAGGTCCTCATTGTGGCTGGGCAGGAGATGAAGAAGAGCACAGGTGAAAAAAGATAAGGATGCTACCTTTCAAAAGAAAAGTAAGTAATGACCTCTTTGTCTCCCCAGCCATTGCTATGCTGGGATGGTTAAGATGCAATGCTTACAACTATAGCAGTTAAAATTATTGTGAGTATTTATGAATGAGAGTTATAACTTCAAGGAAGAAAAATAAAACTTGGTGAGTTCCCTGTGTATGGATTCCCTAAATAAATCTTTTGAAATTAATTACTTGCTCCATAAATATTTATCTGATTCTTACTCTATAACCACAGCATCCTGCAGGAGGACCTGAGATGCTAAAACAGTATATCTCGTGAGCACTATGTTAACCTCTAGAGATAAATTGCATGGATTTGAATCTGGGATCTGCCACTTACTAATAGTGTGATCTTGGGCGAGTTGCTTAACTTTCATGTCACACTTTCTTGAACTTTAAAATGGGAACAATCATAATACATACCTCACAGCATTGTTGTAGGGATTAAAATGAGTTAATACTTTTTTTTTTGAGGCAGGGTCTTGCTAAATTGCCCAGGCTGAGCTTGAACTTGTGATGATTCTCCTGCCTCAACCTCCCAGAGTGTGGAGTTACAGTCCTGCGCCACAACGCCTGGCTGAGTGATTGCTTGTTGAGCACTCAGAAGAATTCCCGAACACTGAATAAATATTAGCTATTATTTTTATTGCCTTTAGGTGAATTACACATAATTAAATATGTAATTTACCAAATGGTCACAATAAGAATGACAGGAGCCAGGGAGAGACACAAGCTTCTTAGGACACAAGCACATAAAGAACATGTAGTAAGGGAGCTAATAAGAGAAATTGTGTGGATTTTGTCTTACCATCACCTAATACACTATGGATACTTGCTGTTTAACAAGCACTCAACACATTTTAGCTAGTATTGGTTGGCCTTAAACTAGGATTCTTCATCCCAGAAACACTGGATTAGAAGTCTGTATATAAACTAAAGTGAAAAATAGAGAAGGAACCAAAGGAGATCAAGATAACATTAATAGAATAATTACTGTTGGCTAGAGATAATTTAATCATTGTTGTGTTGGCAACCATATGTAAGTTAGGGAGTGGATCATGGGCTGGGGAGCTGGTTTGTTTGGGTGTGAATTCAGGTTTGCCATATACCACCTGTGTAACTCTGGGTGAGTTATTTAATATCTTTGTTTACTTGCCTATAAAATGAGAGTAGGGCTAGCACTTACCCTAGATGGATACTCTTAGGACTAAGTTAATTAGTATATACAAAGCACTCAGAACAGTACTCTAGCACATAATAACTACTTATGCTAAATGCTGGTTCACTAAATGCAGAGTCACCGTTCACACAACTCAAGACTGAAAGTTATTTTAGGGTTAAGTACTCGGGAAGGGGACCCTGAACAGACAAGCCTCTAATGCCCATGTTTTGCACTATAGTCTCATTGGGATTCTGTCACATTCAACTGAATTCTCACTCAGCCTCCTTACCCTCCAAAACCAAGGTTTTTTTCTTTAACTCATTTTTATAAGAGAAACTGGTCATGATTTATTAACACCTTTGAAAATTAAATGCCAAACAAATCAAATGCTGACGGATTTAGATGAGGCCTACGTATTTACAAAGTTTTCTCTTCATTTTAGACATGTTATTTAAATAGTAAATGGTTATATATGCATTTTTATCCTTTAAAAGTTGTTCACCCTATTTGATTTCTCTTTTTAAGAATGTATTCCTGTTTTTCTATTCATTATGTGTGTACCTATTGTGTTTCTCCAAAAGTAGGACCTAGCTGGAAAATAATCAGCCTTGAAAACTAGAGATCAAAACTGCTAGGCCCATCAGCCTACCCTTACCGGAGCTGCCTTACAGAGTAGCCACCAAGCAAGAGAATAGTAATGAGACAGTGGCCTGTTCTCATTTCCTTGCTCATAGGGTTAGGGTTAAGGTTAGGATTAGGGTGATACTGAGACACTGGGCGTATTTGAGTTTGAGTTTTGACGGGAAGTTGTTTAAGTAAAATAAGAGGATAATGAGGTTGTTGTATGTGTGGACTGCCAAATTTCCTGGGGAATGTTTTTCATCTGAAATGCAACTTAAAGGGTATGTAAACACCATTCAGGAAAACACTATTTTCTCACTTAGTATCTGAGCTTTGGGATATATATAGAGTTGGAGAATATAGTTGTCTACCAATTCTTGCTTTTTCGTAGTGTAGGCAGTTACTTAAATGCCCAAGGATAATTCTAATTCTAAACCTTTGGTGCCCCTACTGCTCATTTTGCCAATAAAATTAAACTATAAGTGTAAAATAATGTGGAAAAGTTGCAATACTTACTCCTCTTCTTCGTTCATTGTTATCCCCCTAACTCATAGAGTACATTTGTCATTTTGTTTGCTCTAATTTGATATTTACTTGTACAAAACAACACCCAGTAGTTCCAAATGAAAGCACTTTTCTCTAGTTTCAGCTACCACTGGAATGTTGTTCTCACCAAACTACTTACTGGCTGACTTTCTTAAATTGCAATCATTTATTTTATGATGTAACTGGTAAGTCTAACAGCCTATCTAAAGAATATTTATTAACATCACCATTGATCTTTAAGAGAATTATTTTGGAAACCAACACAGTTCCTAGTTGCAATAGATTCAGATGTAGTAGATTTAATTTCTAATTCATACATTCAGCCACATTGTATTAGCTAGAAGTGTTGATACATAACAAACCATGTCAAACTTCATGACTTTAAATAAAAATCTTTTTGTTATTATAGCTCACTTGTCTGTGCCTGGCTAGGATTTGATTGGTTTATGTGGACGTTGGCAGGGTGACTCTACTAAATTCACTTATGTCGTCAAAGCCAGCGGATTGTTGGCTGTTAATGACCAAGCTCATCTGAGGGTGGCTTTGACCAATATGCCTGTCATCGTGCTCTTGAGATCAGTAGATGATTGTGGTGTATCCTTCTCATAGTGATGATAAAACTACAGGAACGTAAGCCCACTCTTAACAGGCACATCTCAAGAAGCTACTTGTGTTAAGAAGCTGACATGCCATTGGATAAACTAAGTTATGTGGACAACAGGGGGTTACTAAAAGATTCCTTGGAAAAAGACACAGATGGAGGGAGAGTGAAGACCTGAAGCAGTAATGAAGCTTATCTGCGTGTATTAGGAGGCATTGACTTGTTGAATCAAGAACCTCTAGCTGTACCCCTTGGGCCATTTGAGTTTCTATCCAATAAAAGCCACCCTACAGCATAAAGTAGTGGAGGCAGAAGCAGCCTGTGTGCATGGGTGCTCACCCAGGGACAACAGTTCCCTAATACAGACAGTTTGTCTGTAAATACCATAAAATATGAAGAATAAGAAAAAAAGACACAGTTCTGAATGATTGTCCAGATGTGTGTTTACTGTTTTGGCATATATCTCTTTTACACTATATTCATTAATGGTATATTATTCTCAGATTTTTCCTTATTATTTTCCTTATTATTATTTCTTCTTATTATAAACCTTTCCTTTATTACTGCAAAGGCCTTACAAATGTAACATAAAAGTCTAGGTAAATATTCCATTACACAGATGCACCATAATTGATTTAACCTTTTCCTTGTTATTTAATATTTTGGTTATTTCCAGGGCTTTGTGATTCAAAATAATGACATAGCATATTTATGCATAGATCTTTACCCACATGTCGAGTTGCTTCCTGAATGGATATTGGCAGACATGCAGGCATCTGGGTTCCACTGCTAATTTCAGTGTGATTGGGGCTTGCATGTCCGTTTCTACTCTAAAGTGATTCTTCGAGGTTATTTGATAGCCTTACACCTCTTTCTAACTCTGAAACATCTTTCATGATAGAGGACTACATTGCCAGTTGGAGTGGTACATGTTTTCCTCAAAAAACCTCAGGGAAGGGGAGGCAGCTTCCTAAGACCTCTTACATGGAAGGCTCCATTGTCTTTGTAAGACCTTTCCTTTTGCAGGTCAGGTATCAGTGTGTGCTCTACTGCCTCTGTGCCCTGAGAGAGCAGTGGTTACAGAGCACTGACCGTTAAGAACCTATAAAGTCCTGACCTGCTTTATGAGTGTGTGTGTGCTTTGAGAATGGTTCACAAGCATGGAAAAACTGACTCCGTTGCCCATCTTCATTTTGTCTGATGACTTCGTATTTACATTTCACATTTAGTTTTTGCCTTTTCTTTTGTTTGCCTTGTGGATTAAATTGGATCTCAGTCACCTTAATTACTCCTTCAGATTAGGGGGCCTTCTCATAATTTCTTGGTAATTGCAGGGGACTTTTCTCAGGGATGTTCCCTTCCTTTGGATCTCAGTATGCACTGAGGCCATACTGCATCTTACTGTCTCTCTGCCAGCCTCTGCCTGAGGTAAATATTGCTCAGTTTGGATGGACTTGGAGTGCTGATTTCAGGAAGCAGAGGCATGCATGTCTTGGTGGTGCGTGGAGACAGTGTGAGCTTTGCCTTCGCGCTCCACCTCTCCTACTCGCCAACTCTCTGGTCTGCCCCAAGCACGTCTCCCTGGGAGCAGACAGCCTTCTAGGTCCTGATCTCTTTTTGGGAGAGGCCTTTGTCTGCCTTTGGTCCATGGTCCAGTTGCCCCTCTAAGCTGAGTTGAGGCTGCCTTCTGGGCCAGCAGAATTTTGTGCAAGTACAGTGTGGCCCCCCTCCTCTGGCTGATGTCAAAAGGCCCTTTGTTCCCTGACACCCCCTCCTTTGCTAGGATGTCACCCACACCCGACTAGTGACGGAAATCCCCCCATCCACCACAGTGCTTGGCAGCCTATAGAACTCACTCTAAACACAGCATCACATCATGCATGTGAACCTGCTTCTGTGCTTGAAGGAAGCTGCTTCTAAAATGCAGTTTTAGTAGTTGTTAACTTTAGCCTTTAGCTCCTGTTTTCACTGTTCCTTCACCACCTAGCTGTTCTGAATGGTTTTCATAAGAAAACTGGAGTCAGGTTCTTGAGTGTGGGTTCACAGTGTCAACAGATTTGCTTCCTTGAACAATAATGTGTCACTAAGCCTGTGTGGTGTGTGTTTAAAACATTTTTATAAAGGAGAGGAACTTCTCTGCGTTATTTATGCTTCATTTTTACTAAAATTGGTATCAGGCTAGGGGTGTGGATTTTGGGAACCACTGGCTTGTGTTTTCTTGCTCTGTGTCTATTTCCAGGCTGCTTGGCTTTCCTTTCCTGTGCCTCCCTGCTTTGCCAGGGCTGTGCTGAGGTGCTAGCTCAGAAGTAATCTGGAGTCCATGAACTTCCAGGAGGACATACGCTCGGTGATGGAGGTTTTCTGTGGGGTCCGTGTGGCTGCTTGGCTACTGTCTGTCCCCAGTCCTAGTGATAATCATGATGGCCTGGTAACAAGGCAAGACCCAGAGTTGCCAAGATCACACCCTCTGCCCTGGAGGTGTAGTTCCTCCCTTTCGGCAGAGGGTAGATGTTTTTACAAACTCTGAAGATTCCCAAAAGCTGAACAAAGTGTCTAGAAGTGTAGTTCGGATTGAGGCATAAAGTGGGATCACAGAGAAAACAAGAGGGCAAAACTAGGGAGTGGAAGAAGAAAAGGAAATTGTCCCTGCCGCAGTCCTGGGATCCTGGGTGCCAACCATTTGCCTCTTTTTTCTTTCTTTCTTTCTTTCTTTCTTTCTTTCTTTCTTTCTTTCTTTCTTTTTTTAAATTTTGATTAAATACTTTTCAAATTCTGCTGTTTATTGCATTTGATGTTTTTCTTTTTGTTTTTTGTTAGGACATGTTTTGCAGTACACAACGATTACATTTATTGTGGGGAGATTGTACATGTCCAAAACACATCTGAATTTTTTCTCCCCTACCTGTCCCAGCCCTCCCTGCTCCCTCCAACTCCTGTTTCCCTTCCCATTTACAAAAGCCCTATGTCCATTTTTTTTCTGTAATTCTCCCTATTTAAATCTCTTTTCCCTCCCTCCATTTCTTGTTCCCCTTCCCATTTGAAAAAGATCTCTCTACTTCTTATTATCTTTTATTTTGCTCTTTATTTATATTTTGGGTTTCTTATATAAGTGAAACCATGTAAAATTTAAGCTTGTGTGTCTGATTTATTTCACTTAACACTATGTTCTCAAGATGTGTCTACTTACCTAGGAATGTCTCAACCTTATTCTTTATGGCAGAGTAGTACTCTTTTGTGTATAAATGCCACATTTTCTTCATCCATTCATCTGTTGATGGGCATATAGACTGTTCCCAAGATCTAGGTATTTTAAATTGTGGTCTTATAAACATGAGTATGTATATATCATTGTAATATGATGACTTGAACTCTTTCAGGAAGATAACTAGATGAGGAATAGCTGGGTCGAACAGAATTTCTAATTTTAGTTTTCTGAGGAATCTCCATAGTGATAATACTAGTTTACACTCCCACCGGCAGTGCAGAAGGGTTCATTTTTCTCCACAGCCTCAAGAGCTTTGGTTATAATTTGATTTCTTGGTAATAGCTGCTCTTTTTGGAGGAAGATGGAATGTCACTGTTGTTTTTGTCTGCATTTCTCTATTGGCCAGCGATGTTGAGCATTGCTTCATGAATTTAATGGCCATCTGCACTTCTGTGTTTATTCATTTGAATTGCCCATTTTTTGATTGAGTCTTTATTTTGGGAGTGTCTATTTTTTAAAATTTATTCTTGAATAAATAGCATACGCACTTGGTTTTAAAACCAAAAGGCATGACTCATTACACATTGCCAATATTGTTTCCCATCTTTTTCCCCACTACCTAGTCTCTGTCTTGCTTTGCCTAGAAGCCAAGTTTCTTTCTTCTATCTGTCCCCCTCCCAGTGTCTTTGGCATAATGTAATGCAAGCAGAGACCAGTGAGGGCTCTTACATTGCTACCACTGTCTCAACTTTATTCTTTTTCTTGTGCAGAATAGTACTCTATTCTGTATAAATGCCACATTTTCTTTATCCATTCAACTGTCAATGGGCATATAGGCTGTTTCCAAGACCTAGCTATTATAAATTGTGCTGCTATAAACATGGGTATGCATGGATCCATCCACTTATCTCCCTCTCACATGCTTTATTTCCTTGTATCCTCCCCTCAGTAATTCTTTGTGGAGCTTTGTTCTTTAGAAAGGTCAGTGGTCATTAATTTTGCTTGCACCAGATGCTCTAGCAAGCTCATGTGTGTGCTTGTCTTCTTTCCACAGAGGAGGCAGAAAGTGAGAAATGGTACTTGTCTACTGACTTTCCTCCAACAACCATCAAGACAGAGCCGATTACAGAGGAGCCACCCCCGGGACTTGTTCCCTCTGTCACCCTGACCATCACTACAGTTTCTACCCCTTTTGAGAAGGAGGAGCCCCCTCTGGAAGCAAATACTGGGGTATATTCCATTTTCTTCCGTATATTAAGGTTGGGTCAAAAGATACTGAGCTCCATTCTCCAATAAGGCATTTATTCTAGTGATGGTACATATTTAAGGGCAGGCCTACAATTCTACGTAACTATACAGAACTATATATATATATATATATATATATATATATATGCACACATACGTATACATATTTGTTAATATATCTATACATATGTATACATGTTTATTTACATATATGCATATATAATGAATATGTTGATTTGGGGTCAGCATTGATTATATTACAAGATTTAAAGGAATTGTCCAGAAAAATTAGAAGTGAAACTTAATTCATTTTTATTGTTATCGCAAACTGAAAACACTGATAAATACTCATGGTAAAAAGCTCCTCATGGCACTGATTTTTAAGCCAGTGGGAGGGCAGTGGATAAGATGTTGGTCTAGTTCCTGCCTCACAGTCCCATGGCTGTTGGGGGTGCTACTTTTCTGTACAATATTTAATTTTCTGGGGCACTGCTCAATTCTGGAATCTTCCACCTACTGATTCATGTTGTGTTACCTATGAAAAGTATGAGAAATGAGGAATTTATTCCCTGTTCATGTCCATGCCTCTAGCAAGTAGAATTGAATTCTATTTTGTCTTCTCTCTGGATATTTTCCAGTGTCTGACAATTAACCAGAATCATCCTTGTAAATCTTCCAATAGAGGTTGGAAGCCAGTCCTAGTTTTCAAAGCCTCAGCTTATAAACATTGGCACCATTAACATCCATGAAGTCTAATCTTCTATGAGCAGGATGTGTTGTCTCCCTGTTTGGGAAGAGGTGACAGAATAAGTAGAGCATGAACACACCACGGCCTCTTCACTGTGTAGATGAGGGGCTATAGACAGAAGACCTGTGCCCCGCCTCCTCACACACCTTTCTCATGAGCTGCCTGGTCTGTTTGCTCTCCAAGATTTTAGCTCGGCTGATTCTTTTTTTTTTGGTACCGGGGATCAAACTCAGGACCTGGGACTTGTTGTGAGGCAGGTGCAGTGCCACTGAGCTAAATCCCCGGGCTTCAGCTATTTCTTGAGTATGCATGTAACTGACTAAGCTCAGGCTCATGCACAGCCTTGCTCACTGTGTGGCTGAACAGCTCTTTTCCTTTCCTTGCTGGTAATTTCATGGGTAGAGGTCATTTGGGATCTTGGAGAGAAGGGATGTGTCTAGGTGTACAAACCAAAGGACAAACTGGAGGCCTTGTGACCTTTTAAAAATTTATGAATTATTTCATGATAAAATGCCTTCAGATTTCCACAAAAGCAATAGAAAGAAACACTGATAAGTGAGCCTTAGCTTTCAGGGTTAGAGTTTAGAGAACTCCATTAGCTGTAATGGCAAACTTGGTTGGAGAAGATTGGGAATTCAAATGACTCTCTGGTAAAGAAGCACCCACATCCCCCTGAGCTCCAGAGAGGGGCTGGCCTTGGAGGCAGACTCTGAGGACAAACAGCTTTCTTATCTTTAAATACCATGTTTGAAATTCTTCCTGCAGGTCGACTCCTCATGCCAGACGATTATTCCGAAGATTAAGCTGGAGCCTCACGAAGTGGATCAGTTCCTGAACTTCTCTTCTAAAGAAGGTGTGTCCACTTGGCCAGCTGTCCTTCCTTTACCTGTGTGGTCACTTGGTCTGCAGAGAAGGGGTCAAGGGCAAGAGCATTTGATTAACTGAGTCCACAGGTGTAGCTTGCTTTGTGGAATAGCTCTGTTCTTAAAGAAATCTTGGTTCCAAATACACACATTTTAAAATCTATAGATTATTTCCCTTAGGCACACATAATTCCCAGCTAAGTGTTACCACACTTTTGTTCCTATCCAGCGTGACTTTTCAAGCCCTTTCTAGATGGCTATGAAGTGGGTACGGGTGACGACACCTACTGTCCTTATGCCCTCCTTGTGTGAACCGCACAAATACTATGCAACATGCAGTGACACTTCCTTAGTGAAAACCTCTGCAAAGTGAATTCGTACTTTATCTGCCTGGCAGTGTTTTAAATGCTGATACTGGGTGACGACAGCTGAAAGGAGCCTCCTTCCTCTTCAGAATTGTTCATGGCCTCTCTTTGGTTTCTTGCCATCTGTTTACGACTAAATGATGACAGACTCGAAGTCATTTGACTTTGCTCTTTCTGTACATCCTTTTCACCTTCTTCCCACCTTTGTTCTCCCCCCGAAGCCCACAGTTAGGGTCCAGCACACAGCCCCTGAGCCTCTTGGAGTCCTGGGAATACAGAGGCATCTGCACAGATCCTGTTCTTTTCAGCCCTGTGCCTTTGTCCATGCCACCGCCTCCCTTTTATGCATGTCTTTTTTTGTGTGTGTGTAGTGCTGGGGATAGAACCCAGGGACTCATGCATGCTAGGCAAATACTTCACCACTGAGTTGGTTGCAAACCTGGACTTTTTATTTTAATTTTTTTTTCCGTATTTTGAGACAAAGTCTCACTAAGTTACTCAGGCTGGCCTTGAATTTGCAATCCTCCTGCCTCAGCCTGTTGTGTAGTGAGGATTACAGGCATGTGCCACTGTGCCCACCCAGGTTACACTTACAATACATGTTTAGAAGTACAGTTCATTGTATGGCCAACAAATAAGAAATTGGCATATGCGATTGTTACAGAAGAGGATATAGTACAATATATAAATATGTGGGTGTTATGTATGAGTGGTTCTCATGGAAGTATAAGCCACATTTGGTCCCTTAGGAACTAACTAAAGATTTGATTTGTGACCATTCCATTAGGGTTGGACTTTTATTGACGTTTACAATCAGTAAAAAAGGATTATATCTTTAAAAATTAATAATATTGACTAGAGTCTATATTGAGGTATTATTTCTTTGCATTGAATGGTATACATTGTGGCTTTGAGCCTTTGAGCCTTTGAGCCACTTTTAAGTAATTCCTTTCATTTTTATGGCTCTGGGTATTGCTATCGAATGCATGGCGCTCTTTTAATTTATGTTGCAGTGTGCTTCAGAAGGTGTCATAACTATAACAATAGATCCCACAGTGGCTTCGGAATGCAGGGTCACTGGAGGAGAAATGCTTTGAGAATCAAGTAAATAGCAGTCCTTCCTCATTGCTCTGGATAGAGAGATAAGGAAATTCAATATCCTTGCACACATCAGAGTTTCTAGGCAAAGTGGCTCGTTCTGGCTCTTTCAGTAACCCAAGAGCAGCATTTCAGATGATATTTAGTCATCTGACACCCAGGCACCTGCGGCCAGATCAGCAAGCTCTCCATGGGCGGGAAAGGTGAGATTCAAGTTCACTTTACTCTCGCTCTTCCTGTCTTTTGTGGGGAAGCCCCAGCTTGGAACAGAGAAAAGTATCAGAATGACTTGGCCCTTCCCAAGCGAGAGGCATGGGAGCACTAGGTGCTTTTACTAGTTTTTGGAAATGTAACAGGACAGTATGGCTGGCAGCTGGTACCCCTGATGAGTAGTTAGCTCCCTGCTTCTTCTTTTTTTTGTTTTTTTTTAACAGCACTGATTGTTGAACACAGGGCCTTCACACTCAGCCACCTCCCCGAGCCCTTTTCAAAAATTTTTTTGAGACCAGTTCTTGCTAACTCCTTAAATTGCCAGTCTAGGCTTGAGCTTGCAATCCTCCTGCCTCAGCTTCCCAGAGTGCTTGCATTACAGGTGTGTGCCACCATGCCCGACTGCTTTTATTTTTTTGTCATACATTGCCTATGTCTATATGGCATCGGGGATACCTTGCTTAACACTTGTAAGCCTCCTCCTTGCTAGCCAAGTCCATACATATTAAGGTACACACTTAACCTCCTTAGCTGCTAGCAGTGTTGGCAAGAGTGCTGGGAATAGAGTATACAGGATTGTTCTAGAATATTTTTTAGCTTTAAGAGTGCCTACAGGCACTGAAATGGCCAGGGAGTTCTTTGACAACACTTTGGCAGAGAAAAAGAGAAAAAAGAAGCACTTAGAAAACAGTCGGATGTTGGGGAGAGAGAGAGAGAGAGAGAATGAGAAATATCCTGGAAGATGGCTGAGGAATATCTCATTGCTGTGACCCTGGATATTCAGGTCCTTCAGTAAGATGGCGAGCCACCTGCTTGCTGCTTGTCATCCCTGGGGCAGCTAAGGGTGGGGCCACTTGTCTTGGGTCAGTGGTTGTGACTCCCATCACAAGTAGCACCTTGGGCAGCCTCTGTCTGAAGAAGGGACGAGGAGAGGACATGCCTGGGTGTCACCCTGGCCGAACAATCCTCTGCCAGGTGGGCCGAGCGTGTGTATGCAGCCAGGCATCGCGCCCAGCTCCGCACTGCTACACTGAAGGCTTCATTGTCCTGGGGCCCAAAGGGACTTGGGGTGAGGGCCCCGCAAAGGTTATCGCCCCTGGCTCAGCAACAGGGGCTGGTGTGACAGAAATATCCACTGTCCAGAAAAAGAGGGAGGGAACCTAGGAGTGCTTCCCTGCACCCCTGGACTGCCTGCCTGTCACCCAGAGCCTGGGCCCTGGCAGAGTGCGCTGTACCCCTGAGGAAAGGCCTGGGCCTAGCCGGTGCCCTGCACCCCCGTTTATTTTTCCCGTGCCTGCTCGTCCATCTAAAGGTGTATTTCATGTTTTCTGAATGAAGAATGCCTGGCTTCTTGCCTGTGGGCCCAACCAGGCACATTCCTCCAGAAACAATCACGCTTTTCTCTAAGCGCCCTGTGAGGACTCCCAGGTTTTGCTGTGTCTTAAAAAGATTTTCTTTTCAAGTGCATAATGCATTCGTATCATTTACAAACCAAACTGCATCTAAAAAGAATGCAGTGAAACTTGGCAATACTCTGTCAAAGTCCCTCGAGTTTCTCCCTGCCTATCCCGGGTCACCCCCTTATTAGTGCCTGGTGTATACTTCCAGTATTTCTGCCAGGACAAGCGAGCAAGTACTTCTCTCCTTTTCCACACAAAAGGAGGGCTGCTGTATACACCTCTTCTCCACCCCACCTCCCAGAGCAACACACCTTGGCCATCTTTTGGGGTCGGCTCTGTCCAGTTGTCCCCAGTCCCCTGGTGGTACACAGGGCAGGTTCACCCCTCCCCGAGGCCGGCTCTGCTGCTGCTCTGACATGAATGAGACGGGCTTTCTGTTCTTCAGCCTCCGGAGACCACCTGCACTTACCGCCCACCCCTCCCAGCAGCCACAGCAGTGACTCCGAGGGCAGCCTGAGCCCCAACCCGCGCCTGCACCCCTTTGGCCTGCCTCAGGCCCACAGTCCTGCCAGAGCTGTGCCCCGGGGCCCCTCTGCCCTGTCCAGCTCTCCTCTCCTTACAGCTCCACATGTAAGTATTTCCGGGTCCTTCTCAGTAGAATGAACCTGCCTCTCTCTCTTATATCTTATTTAATTTTGGGGGGTGCGATATTGGGGATTGAACCTAGGGCCATCACACTGAGCTGCATCCCCAGCCCTGTTTATTTTGAGTCTCTCTAAGCTACTGAGTTGCTCAGGCTGGGCTTGAACTTTCGAACTCAGCCTCCGTAGTGCTGAGAGTAGGCGTGTATCACTATGTGGGCTCGAGTTTGACTGTTTAATGAAATTTCTGTGTAATAAGTGTCTTAGTCTGTTTTGTGTTGCTGTAACAAAATGCTCAAACTGGGTATATTATAAAAATTGTACTTTATTTAAATTTGCTAATCATGATGTTGTAAATTGACTACAAGTTTTTAAAGACTATATAGAAACCAACTCACTCCTAAGAAAGATAAAATGTTAATGATCCCCCCTTTTCGTTTTTTGAAACTAGAATCCTTCTGTATGTGAGAGATGAAGGAGGACTTGGAAGCTCTAAACTCAGTCTCTTGTCCTATTCTCTTTCTGCACGTTTTAACACACCTTTGGTTAATATTACAGCTAAGCACTCAGTGACTCTGATTCTTCCATGAGTATCAACTCAGTCTCATAGTCTCAGTCACCAGCTACCTAAGAGACGGGGTTAATTTTGGGTCCTCCATGGGGTAGGACATGGAGATGGTACTCAGTAGCAGGCGGGTGTCTATGGCGGATATAAACACATCCTTCTACTCTGGGCTGAGCGAGATGCGCTCCAGTGCTCTTGATCCTGGATGGACAGCCAGAGGTGCCCACAGACAGGGCCTGTACATCTCCAGGACTCAGATGCCATAGCTCTAAGTGGAGCTGGGGGCAACCTGGTATGTAAAGACCACATTACAAAAGTGCATTTCCGCAAGGAGAACCACAAAACTCTTGCACAGAGCCGAGCTCCAAGTGGACCCTTCTTCCCTCCAAGGTCAGGAAATCTCCAGGGATATGAGAGATGAATCCTATACTTTTACTTTTGATGAGTTAGGTAGAAGGGTGCTTCATGGGAAATAATGAGTAGAGGCCATGTATCATTCCCCTGGAATTACAATCCTTGGGTTAAAGCACTCATATGAGGGTTTCTTCTCCATCTTTATTTCCACTCCAGAGCAGCCATTCTTCATGCAGAGCACATAGGAGTCCTTGTCTTGCACAGACTGTAAGACATTATGGCGGGGCCTCTCATCCCATTGGCACACTCTGCCCTTCTCCTCTGACCCTTCTCTGCTCCTTGGTCTGCACAGAAACTACAGGGATCAGGCCCGCTGGTCCTGACAGAGGAGGAGAAGAGGACCTTGATTGCTGAGGGCTATCCCATCCCCACCAAGTTGCCCCTAACAAAATCAGAGGAGAAGGCCCTGAAGAAAATCCGGAGGAAAATCAAGAACAAGGTGAGCCCCTCAAATCTGGGCACTCCTGTGGGCAGAGACAGCAGATTTGAGCCAAAGGTCCTCCCTCCCTTCCTAAGGACCAGCGCTACCCTGTCCCGAGATGGGGACCAGGCTCGGTCCTTCCCTTCCCATGGCCAGAAGAGGGACACCCTGAACCCCCCACCCCAGTCTTCTGTAGCCCTGTCCAAAGCTCTGTGCACGGCACTCCCAGCTCAGCGTGCATTCCCCTTGCTGCCCAGTGACCTATGCAGGGCAGGAGAAGGTATTAGAACCTTTACTCACATTTATTTTTTAAAGTCTCAACCTTTTAGATTTCACTTTTCTGATGTCCACAATATTTTCCCTCTAGTACACACATACACACACACACACACATCTATTTTTTTCTTGCTAGACATTTTTGATTACAAATAACTGTGCAGTCCTATGGTGTCTATCTGAGCTCAGCAGTTGCCCTCTGAAGTTAACCAGGGCTGGCAGAGGCAGAGCAGGAGGGAGGTGGCGGAGTAGGCAGAGCTGGAGAAACAGTAACTCCTCTTCATCTGTGTGTAGAACCGGCCTGGAGTTTCTACATGTCCAAGCCCAGTTGCTTTATTTAATATCATAGTTGAGCTAACCAAGGTCCAGAGCGTTGGCATTGCTTCTGAGGCATTATCAGTGGTTTGGGCCTTACAAGTTTGTTTGGGCTCCTGAGAGGCCAGTGGCCTTTCTGGGGGCCCAGGCTGGTGGCAGATTGGTGACAGCAGAGGCTGCTCAGACCAGCAGTGACAGAGGTGGCCAGGAGATGAGCCAGCAGGTCAAGCAGGTGGAAGGTGGTCGCCAAAGTGAGCACCTGTCTTTTGCTCTGATGCCTGTCTTTCACTCCCAGGTCACAAACTCATCCTTTCCCCCACCGTTTCTTCTCAGATTTCTGCACAGGAAAGTAGGAGAAAGAAGAAAGAGTACATGGACAGCTTGGAGAAAAAGTAAGCGTCTGAGACTATGTGGGCGGGGCAATATTCACAGAGAGACTGGGTGGGCTGTGTCTGGGAGGAGCGGAGAGCCTCTTTCTGACCACCCTCAAAGCCCAGCTTATTATCTGTGTCTTGCCTGCCATCTAGTGGTTATTTGGGGAGGGACGGTCTAACCACGGCAAGAAGTGAAAACTACCCTCAAGCCAAGGGTCCTGAGCGAATGGGGGCACCCTTTCACCCGAGGACAAAAATTGACACTGTGAATGTCCCTGGAACTCCTCAGAGGAGACACACTATTTCAGCTCAAAGCGGCAGTTGTGTTTCACAGGCTCCCATTGCCCACACTACCTGGGGCTAGAGAAAGCAAATGTAAAAGCGAGTGAGGTTCCATTCATTTTCTGACCACCATAATTCATGTCCAGGTGAGTGGGTGACTTTTTGCAAAACTGTGAATGCGTGCTTTATTGTTCTGAAGATGATAGAGGGCCATTAGAAAAGTACAAATTAAACTTGTTTTTCTGCTACTGGGGATTGAACCCAAGGCTTTCACACTGAGCTACATCCTCAGCACCCTTAAAACATTTCTTTATTTTGAGTTGGGGTCTTGCTAAGTTTCTAAGTGGCCCAGGCTGGGGTTGAGCTTGAAAGACTCCTGCCTCAGCCTCCCAGAGTGCTGGGATTACAGGTGTGTGTCACCAAGCCTGGGTGCAGTTCTTATTAGCCCCAGAAAATAGTTCTCCAGCCGAACAGCTGATATCTGGATAATGAAGAAGCCCTGGATGAGAAACGAGTCTTGCCATTGTCTGGGGAAAGCAGTGGTTGGCAGACCCTGGCTGGTTCTAAAAGTTCTATTGAAAGTTATGGTGTCTATCACCTGATTTAGGGTTAAGTAGCTCCATTTCATTCTGTTGTTTGTCGTTAGACATCCAGACACAGGGCAGTGCCTCGAAGATCTCTATACAGTCTCTTCTGAGCCTGCAGATTCCAGGACCCAGCATCCTGGTCCTGGGCTCATGTCTTCCCTGTGCCCCTGCCCAACCCTATGGCTCTGGATCAGTGTTTGTGGTAAGGAGTACAGCCAGCAGGCGCAGGCCAGGGAGAAGTATGAGCACAGCAGGGAAGAGAGGAGAGGACGGGCCTGCAACAAAGAGCTCGTGTGATGTACCACCCCATAAGCCTTCCAGCATTGACGCCCTTGTTACTCAACACCCCCTTTTTTCTATCTCCTCATCTCCTTCCCAACTCAGGTGGGCCAACTACTCCCCCCCTCCCTTCCCAGATCCCATCCACCTCCACACAAGCCTCCGGCTGACTGTGTGCCCTAGTGATAACAGTGGATTTCCTTTTTCTCTCTCCTCCTTAGAGTGGAGTCTTGTTCAACTGAGAATTTGGAGCTTCGGAAGAAGGTGGAGGTGCTGGAGAACACCAATAGGTAACTGTTGCCGTAGTGAGAGCTGCCCAGATTGCCTGATGGAAATCGGGGAGGAGGGGATAGAAGCCAGGGCCAGAGAAGGAAGGAAAGTTGGGGTAGGGGCTCCCATTAAAAGAACAGCTGCTCTCCGTCTACCTAGTCCTGCGAATTGTGCATGTGCATATACACATGCATATATACAGTACACACACACACACTCGTGTGTGCAGTACAGACATGCACACACAACACACATGTACCCTTACACACACACACACACACACACACACACACACACGCACACTCTTTACTTTTCCTAAAAATGGAGGATTGATGGAGAGGCTGAACATGACAAGGACTATTGTAAGGAAGTTTAAAAAGAGACCTAAGAGGAATAAGTCCTTAAGTCTGATTTTCCTGGAGACGACACCAAACTTTAGAGGTGGACAAGGAAACACTGACCATTTCATTGCCACCATTAGTAATAACTGGTGCTTATTCATTTAAAAAAAAGAGAGAGAAATGTACTTTTTCTTAAATGTTTTCAATTAATAAATTACTTTTCAAGCCCATTTTGAAAAACTAGAAATGAGACTAAGTTAATGGGTTCTTTCACCACTTGTGCCAGGTACTGTTTCAGCACCGTGTAGATACTAACTCATTTAGCCCTATGAGTAGTACTGTCATCTTCCTTAAATAGATGGGGCAACTGGGACTCAGAAAGGTTAGTGATTTGCCCCTGGGTCACACAGCAAGTGCTACAGCTGCCCTGGAACCCTGGGCAATCTGGCCCTGGAGCCTCAAGAAGGGCGGAGCATAGACATTTAACTCTGGATGGTATCCAAGGAGCTAAGGGAGGGGTAAGAAACGGCCGCTGAGAGTTTCATCCACAATGTGTGTGTTTGTGTGAACACAGGAGAGTAAAGTATGCACTCACCAGAGCATCTTGTCACTTTATTGTTATAGCTCCAACACAGCAGAGAAAAATTGTTTGGAATAAGACAAGATGAATCAGTCATTTCAGAGCTCAGCACGAATGCCTCATAATTTTGGAGAGATGAAGGGGTCAGGGTGAATCTGTTTGTATGTTTTGGTAATAACATTGCATCTGATGTGATTTCCTGGATCCCACTGGCTCCCTAAACAGCAGCTAATGCACTTGGAGTGTTAAGCTACCAGGTGAGGGAGTGTGAGCCTGGGAGCCCTCTGAGTTTCCCCTGTTGGTCTGGAACCTGGCACATGTGGCACAGGCTGGTAGAGCGCAGTTCACCTTGAGTGCTTTGCAGACACTCCCAGTGCTTTCCAACACCACTGTCGGGCTGTGGCTTCACTGCTTGCCCATGGCTGTCAGTCCCCAAGGCCTCCATCTCTCCTTTGTGCCCTTACCCTCCTTCCTGTACCCCACAATTTCTGGAAGCTTTGCTGGTTCTCTGGGTCCTGCTCCCCAGGCAGAGTCCATAACTGGCTTTTTCGCATTGTGTGCAGATAGGAGTTCCCAGGATCCTTCCTAGCACTTGCTACTGGGAAGCCCCATGTTCTTAAGTGGGACTAATCTTGTTAATGATAGAGAAAAGGGGAAGAAGAGTATCAGGAGACCCTGGAGGTCCCTAGGACTCCACCGTCAGACCTTCGCTTGACCACATGGGGGCAGTAGAGTGCAGGAGGGCTGTGCTGGGGCCCAAAAGGTGCCTGGGAGGGAGAAGGGCTCAGAAGGCGGCCTGGCCTGGGCAAGGGGCTTCCCTCCCAGCTCCAGCACTGTGTCTGACTGATGATTGATTGATTGATTGATTGATTATCTTGAACATTTTTTATTTTTTACTTTTGCTTTGTTTGAATCAAAATATCCAAATAAGGGCTATACGTTCTGGTTGGCTGATAGGCCCATTATGTATCTTTTTATCTTCATCTGTAAGTTCTCTTCCATATAGTGGCCTGTTTCTTGTAGAGAACTAAGCCAGTCTTCCTATACTTGCCACAGCCCCACCGTGCTCGTGGTGCCATTTAGCACAGGCCACTATACACTGTACTTTGTTTTTGTTTTTGATTTTTGATATGGATTCTTCATAGATTCTGCTATCAGGAGGTACCATCAGGAGGTACCTAAAACCTGGCTTTCCAGTTACTGGCAATTTCTAATAATTGCCTAACCAGATCAGTACCTTAGGGATTTGGAAATAGCTTTATTTCCAAATTATTTACATCAATTTCTCTTAGTAGTTACTAGCAGAATACTTTTCCCAAGTAAAATCTTTCATCATTAATGAACACAAGAGTATACATATCTCAACGAGGTGCTAATTTCATTTCCTCTAGGAATATACCCAGTGGTAGATTACATAGTGAGACCCTGTCTCAAAAAAATGTTTTGAGGAATCTCCACAGTGGCTTCTGTAATGATTGTGCCAGTTTACACTCCCATCAACAGTGCGGTATTCCCTTTGCTCCCTTCCCTGGTCCTCACTTGTCATATCTTGCCTTTTCAACATCCTAACAGGTGGAGGGATGATAGCTCACAGGATTGACTTGTATTTCCTTGATAATGAGTAATGTTGGGCACCTTTTCATATACCTGTTGGCCAGTTAATATCTCCTTTGGAAAAAATATCTCTTTAAGTCCTTGGCCCACTTTTTCCTGTTTATTTGTTTATTCTTATTTTGCCTTTGAGTTGGGTGAATTCCTTATGGATTTTGGATGTTAACCTCATGCGATGTCCAGCATATGGTTTATAAATGTCTTCTACCAATCCATAGTTGGCCACTTTGTGTTTTTAATTGTTTATTTTGCTATGCACTTTTCAGTTTGATGCATTTATTCATATTTTTAAACCTAAAAGAAGAGGCACACATAATATATGGCTATTATAAAAATTTTTAAATGTATTTTTAAAAATCACATTCCTTTTACTTAGAGATATTTTTACATTTTGGGATATTTTATATGTGCACTTTATATTGGGCATATTCCTTTATTTAAAACTGTTTTAATGTAACACAATACACTGGGCTCTTTTTCCTGTCCTGTCAGTATATATGTACAGAATTTCTCTTTGAATCTCAGTCTTAAACATCTAACTCTTGACACAGGTGTCTGAGGCTTCCCGGGTGGTGGGTGGCTGTTACTAAATGTGACCACGGCTAGCCTGGGTCACCTGTTAAAGCAGGGAAAGTTTTTTGTTTTGTTTCAGCTTTGTTACTGAGCTATAGTTGTCAGATAAAATACTGTATTTTTGAAGTGTACAGTGTCATGATTTGATATATGTGCATATTGTGAAATCATCACCGCAGTCAAGTGAATTATCACACGCATCACCTGTCACTTTTACCCCTCTCTCCTCTTGTCTCTGTCTCTCGCTCCTTTTGAAGGATGCGGTGCTCAAGATCTATTCTCTTAGCACAAATATACCTGCAGCATTGCTAATTATAGTCATCTGCTGTACATTAGACCCGCAGAGCCTATTCATTGTACAAGTGAAAGTTTTTAACCCTTTGGCAAACATCTCCCCAGCCTCTGGAAACCCCGCTTCTACTCTCTTGTTTCTCACTTTGACTGTTTTCTTTAAAAATTCCCTGTAAAAGTGAATTTGCTTTTCTTTGTCTGGTTTCTTTCACTTATAAATCGGGAGTGTTTGCCATTGTTGTCCACTCTGCTGTGTCCCTTGCCTGCCGGGAGCCTCCCCTGAGGTCCATACCACTGGCCCTGTGTGTTCTCTTCCTCCGCCTTCTTCTCCCTCTGCACAACTTCCCTCTCCTTACGGACCACCTTTCATGGTGGGAATGGCTGACAATTGATTCCTTACAATTTTTCCATGGATAATTTTATGAGAGAGCTCCTAGGGTCATAATATCTAAGACCAGTGGCTTTAATGTGTTTTGTTTTTGTTTGTTTATTTTGAGAGGCAAATAAGTCAAAGGGGAGCTGCTGTATTGGAGCAAGGGCAGGGGTGGCAGGCCTGTCACCCTTCCTAATCCTTCCTACTGCTCTCTGCCTTTCTCCTCCCGTTTCCTGCTGAGGTTGTACCCTTGTGTGGAGGACACCATGCTAAACAAGTAAACAACTAAATGTAACACCACCACCGCCACCCCCCAACCAGCCACAGGGAGCTGGCCTCTGGGGCCTCTGGCAAGGGACAACTTCTGGACCCTGAGTCACATCTCATTGTGTTTGAACTGAGAACTGGGCTGGGCTCAGTGAATGCACAGCTGTGTTTGTGCTGCTATTGCTCTGCCACTTTTTCTTGCTTTATTTTTCTTGGGAGGCAGCTGGATAGAAGTAGAAATAACTGCAGTAGATGAACAGGATAAGTGGGCGGGAGACCTTGAGTGCTGTTGTTTCCCATGGTCTAGTGTGGCAGGAAAGGCGAGTGGGCATTTCATCATTAACACCTCTTCGCATCTTCTTAGTTCTAGGCTATGCCCCGCAAGGACGTGTCCCATTTCTGTAGATGGACAATAGTGCTTGGATGATGAGTAGGCCCTGAGTCTTTTTATTTGTTCCAGACTCAGCAGCAGTCTTCTAGGATATCGCTAGTTTCCAGGGGAAAAGGTGCTTTTATCTGAACTCAGGACACTGGAAGGGGACATGGCCAGTTACAAGATGAGATTTTGTCTTTACTTTTCTTTCTTCAGCTTTCCTGCAGGAGCCTCTCGAGCAAAGCTGACATGGTGTGAACGCACCTTCACACTTGCTTTGCGAAGGTGATCCACTAATTGCATGCCATCAAGAGATGTGTAAGATGGAAGTGAGATGGTTTCCCAGGGTCCTTTCCTCCTAAGCTCAATCAGGAAATACATTTTCACTTACCAAGACCGTCTCCACCTCTCTCAGCTTACCACTGACCTGGAGCTCAAATGGCCCTACCCTAACTGCACCCCTGAGGCATCCTGTTCTTCCCCCTTATGTGCTTTCTGCTGAATCAGTGATGCTCATTCCCTAGCAAGCCCTTCACTTTTAGGTGCTTTGGACTCAGTTTGCTCCATTCATTACTTGGTTTCTGCTTCTGCTTCTGTAGGGCTGTAAGCTACAGTCCTGTTCCTCCAGCCCTGATTTGTCGAAGCATAGGAGTTTAGATTTGAAATGTACTTTAGAGATCATCTTATTTATCTACTAATTACTTTATTTTACAGGGAAGGCTGAAGCCCAGTGAGGTTAAAGTCACGCAATAATGTAGAGATAGAACAAACAATTAGAACTCAGCCACTTAACTTCTCACCTGGTCCTAACCTTGATTTCTCCTGCTGCTGTGCCTGTGTCTCCTTTGATCCAGCCTGGGTCCTTTAGACCTGGGAAAGAGGGCCCATCAAGCGTCTTAGACGACCTGCTCTACTGGCCTCTCACCACTCCCCTCACCCTGGGATTAGTGTTAGCAAGACCAAAAGGATGTCTCCACCCCAGGCTCTCACTCTGCTGCCTCTAGACCATGGCGACTCATCTAGTGTTACTTAGCATCTAACAGTATCTGAGAAGCAAAGGTAATGGCAAACAATGTTTACAAAACTCTAGGTGTCAATGCACAGACTCTTACTCTTCTAGCCACTGTTTGTCTGGAAGATCCAGTCATACAAGAGAAAGCCAAAACTCTGTTAGATAAAGCCCTGACCCAGAGGCCAGACTACATTAAGGCTGTGGTGAAAAAGAGCAGAACTACTTAGCAGAGAACAGAAATATGAAGATGGAATTGCTTTGCTGAGGAACACACGGGCTAACCAGAGTGACTGTGTCCTGCACCACATCCTAGGAGATTTCCTCATAGCTGTCAATGAGTATCAGGAAGCAATGGACCAGTATAGTATAGCACTAAGTCTGGACCCCAATGACCAGAAGTCTGTAGAGGGGATGCAGAAGATGGAGAAGGAGGAGAGTCCCACGGATGCCACTCAGGAGGAGGATGTGAGCAACATGGAAGGAAGTGGGGAAGAAGGGGACCTGGAGGGCAGCGACAGTGAGGCGGCCCAGTGGGCCAACCAGGAGCAGTGGTTTGGCATGCAGTGAGGGGCGCAGCCACCTCTCCAAGTGGTTCCTGGACCCGAGCAGCGACTCTGAGGACAGTGACTCTGTGTGTGCTTGTGGCAGGGGCCCTGTCCCTCTCTCCAAGCTCTGGCTGGGACTTCATGTGACCACTAAACGAGCCCAGCCAGCCTTCCATGTACCTCCATCCTCCCCTGCTTCCCAGAGAGGATGGAGGAGACCCGAAGCCCACACCCTCTTGGGCCCCCAGGAAGGAGCCTTTGACACGCCAGCTGCCACAACCAAAAGCTTGAGGACTAAATGGGGACTTGTGTGTGTGACCTAGATGGGTTTGAAGGAATGGCCCACTCTCCCCCCAAGGCCGGAGGCTGGCCTGTTCCCAGAAGTCATCTTTCTGGGCTGTCCCCTACTGACCGGCCTACCCTAGTAACAATGCCTTAAGCCAGTGAAGTTTTCCTCTCTGCCATGGTGGCACCTTGCCTCGGTCTGGGCCAGCCTGAGAAGCAGGCGTGACAGGAGTGTGACCAGGGTGCACTGGTAGCTGCTAATAAACTGGTTTGTGCAGTCAGAAAAAACCCCAAAAAACTGAGATACTCTATTCACTGACAAAAGGGCCTTAGACCATTTCCAGGGTATGTGTGGGGCTCTACCCCCAATTGGTTCTGTGAAGGGAAAACCAGGTGACCAGTGGGCACCCCTAAGCCACTGGGTTAGCCATCAACAGCTCTTGTGAGGACTCTGAGTGGAATTTGACTTGGGCCTGGTGAGCGCATGAAAATCCTTTACATTGTACCAGGTTTGGGATTCCATTTGAGCTTATAGAAGACATGAGATTCCTGGATCCAAGAAAGGATGTCCTTACACACAACGTAGCATACAGGGTGAGCACCAGTCTGTCTACCTCCATTCCCCTTGTCCCCTCGCTCCAGGATAGATCCAGTTGGATGCTGTGCTCTCGGTGGGTTTGTGACACACCTAAAGAAGCCTGAGCTTGGATAACTCACTGCTTTTTTAGCAAGTGATAGATAAACCTGCTGTTTTGTCGAAGAGGAGACATTACTTCATCTCTCCAGGATACTAGCTTCGTAATCAACTTGAGAAGTGACCGTTACAAAAAACAGAGTATTTGGTCTTGGCACACCCAGCTGAACAGCTGTTCTCTTCCAATGTCTCTTCTTGTGTCATTTGAGGGCATCAGAAGACCAGAGAGGACTGTTCCTCCCTGTGGTGTGCAGAACAGCCAGGCTGCAGTCTGGGGGTACTTCTGTTCATCTCAGTACATTAAGGCTAGGGAGTCCAGGAATTCAAATTTAGACCTAGTGCAGAGGAGCAGGAAGGATCATGTAAGGTGTGCTTTGTGGGCAGTCTTCCTGGCTTGGAGCAGAGAAAGGAGAAAGCTTAAAATATGATTTCCTTTGTATTCTTTCTCCAGACTTCACAGAAGCAAGGAACATTCGTGACTCTACTGTGATCAAAAATAATTTCTTAATTTTCCTCCTTGACCTTCCTCTTGGCTAGAATCCTTCTCTTTAACTCTACTTTTCTTTGTTCTTTAAAATCTATGAGTGATTCCTGGTAAAGATCTTTCCAGCTAAGTCCACCAGGCTTTGGCTGTGTGCTGGCTCTCTGGGTTTCTTTGTTTAGCCCACACAGCTGTGTCCATTTGATCTTGTTTTGCCCACACACGTTCACGATCTCTGTGTATGACTTCTTCTCACCTCTTCTAGACTGACTGTACCTGGCCAAGCCCACCCTCTGCCATACACAGAGAAGCCACAGAGGACAGATGAATGGCCCAGAATACTTTTTTGTAGACTTTTATCTTGGTTTAATTCACTTTTCATTTCTCCATGATCTCCAGCTTCTGGTTGCGTGGAGAGTATAGGCTTTCTTTTCATGTGGCAATATTGCAAACTTCAAAGAGTTGTTGGGTATTAGACTAAATTCCCTAGAGAGGTTAGAAAGGCATTTTAGTGTTATTTAGTGGCAAAGTTAGAAATTCCACAGCCTCAGAAAATATTCTAGAATTCTCTTTTGTGTTCCTTGGGCTGTAGGTAATACAGTAATTCAGAAATGTCCTCTGGTCTTTGCAAAATAAATAAACCTCCTGTAATGTAGAAATCATTCAGAAAGAAAAAAGATATATAATGTATAATTTTTTTTCCCTTTTATTTAGGCCATAGCCTCATTAGCAACTGTCAAAATGTAAGCAAAAGTTTGTGAACAAGTATTAACTCAGACTTTAAGGGTTTTAGCTTATATGCTTGTGTTTTTGTGTCACAATTTTTTAAGTTATTTAAAAGTTGTTAAGATAGTCCTTTTTAAATATTTTTAGAGGGTGTGTAGAATTTCTGACTGTTAGCATTGCTTCCCAACGCCGCCCCATGCTTTGAGGTAGATTCAGCTTTTGGACACTCTTCCCAGCCCTCAGAACTTGCTGGACACTCACTGGAGATGGCGAGGCCATGGCTGGATGGGGAGGGATTCAGGTGAGATTTTTGTATCAGAAGGACCTGGATGCTTATCTCTTCCATCATGAGGCCACCTGATATTCACTAGTATATTTTTTGTGTGTTTGTGCTAGATGAGTGACACTCAGACTTTTTTGGCTGTATGATCATTTTACATTTTTGTCCTGTAATCAACAAACCTAACATACCTTTGAAGATGTATGTATTCATCACACTGCTAACTAATGTGTATGCTTCGCCACCTAATAGTTACTTCATATATGTGATGTCTGATATTGTGTATTTTGTTTGATTCTATTCCATTAAGATCATACAGTCACAACCCAGTTGATTTCACAACCTGCTGATGGATCATGATTTGGAATTTGGAAATTATTGCTCTGAGTACTTCCATTAGGATGTGAGAAAGTTCCTTCATCTTGAAAGAGACTGATTAATGCACAGAGTATTCACACACACACACACACACACACACACACACACGCCATCTGCTGTCGAGTTCCATTTCTAAGGAAGGTGTGCTACCAGATTGGCTGGAAACTGTCTACAGAAAGGGCCCAGGTTGAAGCTCCCAACACAGCAAGTAATTGGGAACCATTAATTTATTCATTTTCCTGGTTTCTGATTCCAGTGAGAAATTAGGTTTCTGAATGCTCAAAGTCTCACCTGCAATAACTGTATGACTATTCCCACTCTATTGCTCTCTTTCCCTCTTGTAAATAAATGAAATAGAGGAAAACAAAATTAAACTGAGTATAAAGATAACATATGAGGCTGTTGATGCATTTTCTAGTTATGATAAGATTGTGTCTCGCACTCTTGGATGCTTTTGAATGTTTTGCCCAATTTCCTTTGAAATGCCTCACAGATACAGGGTGATGCTTTATTTTGGGCAAGGCTGGCATCTGCCTTCAACTGCTCTTTTGCAAGGAACTATGTGAAGATAGCCACCAAATTTATTTTCACATAGGACAAAATCCACATTTTCAATCAAGCATTGGACACTCCACTGTAACAAGTTGTGAAAAATCTGTTGGCCTAGATAAATGTGTGCTCAGAGTTTTCCTTTCTCTAAATTAAGACCTTGCTCCCAGACGCCCAAGAATTCATTAAGCCATAATTAGCCATGATCACTGATGATTTAAAATACTATAATAAAGAGGAAGTTTATATTGAGCTCTTAAGGCACCATTGGGTCTTTATAGCTTTAGTTTTAAAATAAGTTTTCCATTTCATCTGATGTCTGCCTTTTCTCCACTCAGCCCTTTTCACAAACAAGGGACCAGCTGTCTTCCATGTTCTCAGTGCTGTAGGCACTGAGACATCTGTCCCAGCAGCATCAGAAAAAACTACTGTATCATCTCAGCCCAATACAACAGTTATGAGGTCATAGGCTTTCCAGTAAAAAGGGCTCACTGTGCCTGTCATCAGTGAAAAGAGACAGCAGGCGCGTTTCAAAAATGTTTTGCTTCAGCTAACTTGGAGTACCCCAGGAGAGGTGATTCTCCCATTATCCTGTTAGCTGAGGTGGTCAAAGAAATTATCTTTGGTTAGTTGCCTAACCTCAGATGGGGCACAAAGCAGTAGCTCTGAGATCTGAAAAAACTTTCTTTGCCTTCGGAATGCATTCTACTGCTTGGCTGTCTAGGCACCTGCTTAGCAATCCTAAAGCCATCTCTTCTACTCTCTTGGTGCCTGACAGAGGGACAGGGCTCACCTTTCCCACTTTCCTAAATAAATCCTGATCCCTGAAGTAGAACAAAGAGTCCCCTTGATTCTTTTATCTGTCACCTGCATTTTATCTCTGTTATGTTGGGTTTTTGTTTTGTTTTTTTCCGGTACCGGGGATCGAACTTGGGACCTTGTGCTTGTGAGGCAGGTGGTGGAACCACTGAGCTAAATTCCCGGACCTCTGCTATATTGTCATATCAAAAGATGTATCCCAAAGTGTTTATTTAGACTTAAGGTTTTTATTTGTGTCATTATCAGTGACATTGTTTGTATGTCTCTCATTGCCATTGGGCTGGGTTTTATGGTGACTTTTATTTGTGCCTGAGTTTTATTGTAGCTCTTCTGTGGCTACTCTTTTTTAATAATAATGTTTTCCTATCTAACCATAGATATACAGTATCTCTCCATTGGGCTGGTGTCAATATGATGTTATTGTGAGCAGATTTAAGTAAGATAAACTTAACTAGGAAGTGTTTGCTTGTTAATTTTATTAGGTTAATGATTAGGGAACTGCACTGTACCATATTGAAAAGTACACAAGCTATGGAGTCAGATAGCTGCAGTTGACACATTCTACTTACTAGTTATGTAACTTAGCGATTGTTGCATAGTATTTCAGTATATGCAGTTTCCAGAGCTCAATCACTGTTAATTTTCTTTATGATGAAAATGAATGTTCTTTTGGTGTGAATGTATGTAAATTTCCCAAACTCCACTGGATCATAGGAAGCTATTTGGGTACATGGCATGGATGAGATAATAATCCACTTTATGGTGCTTCAGGGTTGCCAATCGATGGGGCTTTTGCATTGTTGTCATTTCCACCATCCACTCAGTTCACCTCATCAACCCAAGAGGGAGAAGCAGCAGCAAACACTGCATCATCAATCACTGTTGCATTTCACCAAAATTCTGAGCCAAAAATATGTATTTTAAACTACATGTTTGCTCGTCTTGAAGGGCTGGATTATAAACTGTTAGAAATCAGGGACCATTAAACAGCCATTTTCACTTGTAGTGGATTCAGCAAATAATCATTTTTGAGACTGGAAAGGATGTGCTTGTGAATGTCAAGTGAAGTGCCCTAATCTAACCCTAAGTTGGTAAGCATGGGCCCTTCCCTGCACTCTGTAGCCAGACTTAAGTAGCCCTTATAAACCCGTAGCATTTTGCACCTATAACTAGTGACCGGGATGGGAGTGTCCCACATTGATCCTAAGGCATTCAGTCAGTGGGCTTCAGTTATATCTGGCCTGCTAGAAGCCTCTTTTCAGGGAGGACCCTAGTGCCTTCTGGGAGATTGTTTGTTCTAGGGAAAGGAATACCATGCTCAGCCAACTGAACCAGAAATTGGAAGGGAGGAGTGATTTCACATGTGTGGAATTTATTTTCTTGGCAGCTCACACTCCAGACACTGGGCAGGGAGCAAGACATGGGCAAGGAGGAAGTGTGGGTTGTTTGCCAGTAACAGGAACTGAGTAGAAAATAGAAATGGTGGTTTCATTGTCAAAACATCTTAAGGCTTTAGAACAAAAGTAATGTGCCCTTGGTACTATCTTTGAAGGTCACATCTCCCCAAAGGATGGATGGAGAGAGGCTACCAGAGCCTGGGGCCATGGGCACAGGGGCAGTGGGAGTGCTCAGTGCAGAGTTGGGGAGCCCAGCAAAAATGGTAGCCATCAGTTGAAGAAGTGGCTCTTCATCAGACCAAGGAAGCAGAGAGGCCCCTTGCAGGCAGCCATGGTTTAACCGGCAACCAAGAGCTGATAATTGGTGCCATGGAAAGTGACCAGTGCATGAGAGGGAAGGGCTCGTGCCAGGTGGTCTTACCTGTGGGCTCACCTGTATACCTGCCTCACAACTTCCAGAAATACTAGAGGAGAGAACCTAGTGAGGTAATGGTACTGGCATTACAGATAATGGTCAGTCCAGTATGTGCCATGCCCAGCAACTCTGTTCTGCGAGAATGAACTGTCTCTTGGAAATGGGCAGGCAGTAAGTCACTCAGCTCCTAGTTTGAAAAGACACCATTCTGGTGGGTCTAATGGAGGTGTTCTGGGAAAGTCCTGGGAGAAGAAAACATTTGATGAGGAGGAAAGGTGCTACTTCATAGAACCACTTAGATGCAAACTTTTTTTTAAAGTGTATTTTGTATTCATTCAATTCATTCCTTCTTTATTGTGGTGCAGGGTTTCAAACCCAGGGCTTTGCACATGCTAGGCAAGTGCTCTATCACCAGCTTCATCCCTGGCCCTTTTAAGTGGAACTTAAAGTAACCATGTTCTCAGTATTTCTTAGCCCTGAATAATGTACAGAATGTTTTTAAAGAATATGTGATTTGAATGTATGTAAACATAAGTCAGGTCTAAACTACATGTGATCATACTTTTATACAACCAGAAACAAAACATGTATAAATACAAAAAGACCTCCACATTAAATAGAAATAAATTAATAATCTCAATGAATCATGCTGATTTGCTTAAATGAGGCGCTCTACAAGGCAGGAATACAGTGTGGATGGATACATGTGGAGTTTTTGAGTTGAGAAAGCTTCTGCAATCTGTCATGCAGGCTGCTTCATTCCTCCCACCCCTCTTCATTTTATTGCTTAAAACAGAACCATTCTTATGGCCAACCTGTCCTTGATTTGCTTAAATTGGAGAACTTGCTTCTTTAGTACTTACCAAGGAGAAATTGCAATCTTTGCAAGAGCCTGCTTGGATTTCCAGCACTTGAAAGTTATTCAGGGTACAGACTGTGATGAGAAGCAAGTTCACTATGAAAACATAGGGGGTTTTTTTGCAAAATGAGTGACTGCCTGATATTTTCCAATGAACTTGTGTGGCTCACTAATGTTACATCACCACATAAAGTTTCCAAAATTCTTTGAGCCTCAAGAAAAAGCATCTGCTCATAAAATCTTTCTACTTTGCCTTATGCACTCATTGTATGTAGGGAAAAGAGATAAAGATGAGGAGGGGCTTCAACTCTTTACACTGCTCAGGCTGAAATCATCCCAGGTGCTGTGATTCGGGAGCGGGGGGAAATCAGATGCTTGTCTATGCTTTGTGGTCTTCAGGCTTTACAGACCTCACCATCTGCTCATTCTGTACCTTGATGTCACACCGTAGCTAATGCTCTCCTCAGACCCCAAACCTTTCCCTTTTCAGAGGATGCAATGTTGTCCAGTTTGGGGGATAAAACAATTCTCTTTTTTTTCTTTTGTCTTCTGTCTTTTCCTGGAGAAAAATGAGTGTATAGCAGAGGCTTATTTCCAAGATCCCTGGTGCAGAGCCTGAGGGTCCTGTTGAATTGGCTTCTTTGCTCTTTGGTATTTTGGCTTCATCTTTTAGTGCAGAGGTGCTATGAATCTTCAGGTGCCAACTGCAGTCCTGAGATGCAGTGGCTGTTTACCTTCCTGCCCTTATTCCTGTCCCCTCCTCTTCATTGTGCCACCTCAGTACCTGTTGCTTGGGACACGGTTGCTATTTCTAGCCATAGTCAACACCTCTGGCCACTCCTTCAGCTGTTCTTTGCTGCTCTCTCTCTTCTCTCCTCTCTGCTTTTCTTCTCTCATTAGTGTTTCTCAGCTCTTGGTTGAGTGAGTTCTCCTCTTACTCTACTACGGCTGCTAAAACAAAATGTCATAAGCTGCATGACTGAAAAACAATAGAAAGTTATTTCTCACAGTTCTGGAAGCTGGGAAGTCCAAGATCAAGATGTTGGCAGATTTGGGTTTTGGTGAGGGTTGCTTCCTTGTTCATACCAGGTGTCTTTTAGCTATGTCTTTACAGGGTGCAGGCGAGGAACTCTAGTCTTGCCAGCCTCTTACAAGGACACTCATCCCATTTTCAAGGCCTCCCCCCTAATGCCATTGCTTTGGAGGCTGAGGTTCAATATTGGACTTTTTGGTGGGGAGGACACAGACATTCAGAGCATAGTGACCATCCAATCAGAGCCGTGCCTTTTCTTTGTTCTCAGTGGCTGACAGATGAGTCTCAGTTGGTGTGGGATCATTTGGTGGCATTTTCCTCTTACTCAGAACAGCACAAGGACAGGACAAGCTGTTACGGTGTCGAGTGATTCTGAGCTCCAGAGAGTGCCGTGGCTACAGAGCTGGCAGGTCCTGGAATCGGCACCTTCTTGCAGAGGAAGCTGCTGCCCAGTCCTCTGTAAATGCAGGCTCAGAGCAGCAGCACCTTCCCTGGAGACCAGGATGGGGATCACTAAGAAGCCTCTCTTCTCTCATGTCCCGTCTTTGCTTTTGTTTGTCACCCTGGACAGGACTCTCCTTCAGCAACTCCAGAAACTTCAGACTTTGGTGATGGGCAAGGTTTCTCGGACCTGCAAGTTGGCCGGCACGCAGACTGGCACCTGCCTCATGGTGAGTTTCCCAAAGGGACAGCTTAGGAACTGCTTCTGTCCTGTCCCCTGTCTCTGGCTCTCCCACCAGGGGTGGTGGAGAGACCATGCAGCCTGCTCTGGGGGTGTTGCCCTTTGTGTCATTACCATGAGGCGACCAGAGGGCGTGTCTGCCTCCTTCCCAGGCCTATGGGTTTGCCCTGTGGAGATTGCTTGGAACCTACAGCACGTGTGTTCTCTCCTCCTCCTCCTCCAGGTTGTTGTGCTGTGCTTCGCAGTTGCATTTGGCAGCTTATTTCAGGGCTCTGGGCCCTATCCTTCTGCCACCAAGATGGCTCTGCCCAGCCAGAGTTCCTTGCCGGAGCCATACACAGCCTCCATCGGTAAGACTCACTCCGCCACTAGGGAAGTGTCTTCTTTCTTTTCTTTTTCATGCTTGTTTTCCCAGCTTTCTGAAGGGAATCTTATATGAAAGTCCAGTTTTTAAAAACTAGAGTTTCTCCACTTGCCCATGGAGGGTTCTGGAACCGAGGCTGCCCCTTCCTTTGAGGCCCAGCAATGCTGAGGCAGTGCTGAAATTCTCCAGAGTTCTGCGGAGCGAAGTTTGCAAACTGCTGCTGCAGACCTTGTTCTCTCATGAATTCTGACAACTTTTTTAAGTTCTGATGAGGGAGCAGGATATGAATTTTAGGGAGTGGACAGTAACTTTAGAGAGTAAGCCTTGAATAACATTTTAAGAGAGCTCCTGTGTTTCTCCCTGCACTGAGTGGAATTGTATTTTACCACACTAAAAGCTTGTAAAATGAAATTAAAGAATCAGGCTGTCTTACAAAACATTATAGCCAAGACTTAGAGAATTTGAGACTCGGATGTTAGTTAAGAAGTGTGTAGTATTCTCACCTAATGATCTAAGTATGTAGGAAATAAAAAAGTGACAAATAGGGCTGGGGATTTATCTCACTGGTTCCGCCACTTGCCTTGCAAGTGCAAGGTCCCGAGTTCGATCCCCAATACCAAAAAAAAAAGTGACAAGTAAGGAATGCATATATGAATACACACTTGTGGCCATAAAACGAAGCATGGAGGTAGGAGATGCTGACATTGGAATAGGGATAATTTTGCCATCTGAAATGCCAGGTGTATCCCTTCCTTGTGAAAAACAAGAGGGCCAGCATTCCATTCAGATTACTTCAGTGGACTGTTGGGAAGCTCTTTTTCCCTAAGGGGATATCTCTAAATGTTGGAAGCTAATGGGAACATAGTTTTTATGTCAAGGAAAAATTGCTACAGGGCCATCTAGCTATGTGACTGTTCTATAAAGCAGAAGAGATTATCTCCGTCCTCGTCCTCTGATTTATGGCTTGGCTTTGCCTCTCTCCAGATTCTAAATGAAAAGCTCTTGTACCTTTTCTCCCTCCCTACAAGACCTACTCACTGGGGATGCTTTCCTGATTGGGTCTGGACATCCATCCATTGCTTTCCCTAGATGATTATGGGTGGGTAAGGAGGGGAGTTTTATTTTCAAAGCAGTGGGGGTGGTAGTTGGCTTCATGTTTATTTGCTTTTCTCTTGTTCTTCTAGAACTGTGTAATTGGTATAATTTTTCAATGCACAAACTTAAGCTTTTACAGAAAGACTTTAAAGAAAGATTCAGTTGGCATTCTCAGTCCTAGGCAACAGAACATATCGGTTGTTAATTTACCACTGGCCCTGGGCATTTTAGTAAGGGGGGTACATACAACAATACATATAATCAGGATTCCTGTGGCCTTTGGCTGACACCCTGTTACTTTGCTCTGTCCTCAGTGAGATCCAGGAACCTGCTGATCTATGAGGAACATTCTCCCCTGGAGGAACCATCCAGCCCAGCCTCCACCGGGGAGCTTGGGGGCTGGGAGCGAGGCCCCTCCTTGCTCCGAGCATCAGGGCTGGAGTCCTTGTCTGATGTGGATCTTCCCCATTTCATTATCTCCAATGAGACCAGCCTGGAGAAGTCAGTGCTGCTGGAGCTGCAGCAGCACCTGTAAGTCCTATACATGCAGATTTGGATCCTTTGGTGTGAGGGTGAAGGGTACCAGTCAGCAATTTGGTGTGGGCTGTGGACTCTCCCAGAGGCCTCCTGCAGTTCCTCCTCTCTGGGGACCCATTTTCAGGGCCTGGACTGGAGAGAATGTGCTGCTGGCCAACAGCTGCCCCGAGCAGGGAGACGCCCACCATGAGCTCCCGAAATCACCTAAAGCAGCAGATAGGGGGTGGCAGTGGTGGCCCCAATGCAAGAGGAGGGGTCCTGAATCCCAAATCTTCTCCTGCACTATCTTCACCATCCCCGCAAAGCCCTGAAGTGAACACGCAGCCAGGGTAGCAGCAGAGTGCTTGCTGTGTGCACGCACCTTCTCTAGCATCCTTCCAGCTAGAGAGTAAGTGAGGGCTGTGCTGTCAACATAGATTCATGATTTGTGTTTCAGCTCACATGTACCAACTGTAACTACAGGCAGAGTGCCTTTATTTAGAATGCTTGGGACAAGAAATGTTTTGGATTTCAAAGCTTTTTCAAATTTTGGAGTATTGGTATATACATAATAACAAAACTTAGTTTAAGCACATATTCATCTGTTTCATATATGCTTACTCTCACAGCCTGAAGAGAATTTTATGTAATGTTTGTAGCGTGCCTGAGTTTTGTCTGTGCCCCGCCACGTGAGGTTGAGTGTGGAGTTTTCCACTTGTGGCATCACACTGGCACTGAAAGAGTTCTGGATCTTAGGCCGGGGATTTAGCTCACTGGTTTCGCTGCCTGCTGTGCAAGCGCAAGGACCCGAGTTCAATCCCCGGTACCAAAAAAAAAAAAAAAGAGTTCTGGATCTTGGAGCATTTCAAAGTTTGGATTTTCAGATTGCGTATGCATAACCTGCATACACTCAGATATCTATACTGAGGGGCCATGTTTGAGAAGCACTGTGGATGCATATGCAGAATCTGTTCCCATATTGGAAATACACTAGATTTGGCTCTGGTTATCCAGGAGTGGTTTCTCTTAGATAATTATGGAGGAGGAATCTCGTTGTAAATGTAGAGGCTGATAGGACCACAGGGGCTTGTTGCTGTGAGAGGAGGCAACTGGCTATGCCGGTAGCCCCAGAAGGAGGGCTGTACACATGTTTCCAGTGATGTGCATATGATGGGTGATTGCCCTTGGTCTTCCTAGAAATGAGGCTGCTCCAGCAACATAGGAAGGATTGCATTTCCGATTCTTCAGTTTTCTCCCCCTAAACCTGTACAGGAAGAGTCATACATAACTGTATATATCCTCGTATATACATTTAGCATTGGCTAATGCTTACTATACTAGACAATAGTATATATGACTCCATAAATGTGCTGTCATATAAAGCCCATGAACTGCCTAAGAGCTAAAGTGTTATTTTTATTTTCATTATGGAGAAAATCCAAAGTCACCACTAGACTCCTCTAGAAACTCAGCTGCTGATTACCTATTTCGGAACACAAGCCTCTCTCCCAGCCCCAGTTAAGTCCCCCAGAGCTGGGTGGCCCAGAGGCTTTCTGGGCTGTTACACAATTTGATAATGTATTTATTTTCCATTATATGTTTACTTGTTATTTCAAATTAATTCATTTTAAAAGAATATTTATCTGGATTATTAGCTTTTCTACAGTAGAGATCAGCCTCATCCTTGCCCAAATTTAGTGTAGGGCTAAGCATCCTTAGTCAATTAAAAAACAAATTTAAAGGAATTTGTAAAAAAAGGGGTGGGGTGGAAAAAAGGAATTAAGATACATTATGTACAGGTATAAATTCCCCATGATGAATGTGATCATTACGTATAGCAAAGCTGTACTAATAAGAAAATTAATTTAATTAATTTTTAGAAACATACCCAGATCTCCGTGTTTGCTCACTGGGCTGGGATGCCTCCTCTTGGGCAAGGGACAGAGGTGGGACTGTGGCAGGCTGGTGGCAGGGGTTTGGGGAGGAGAGAGTTACTACTAGGAAGGAGAAGTCAGCCTGGACCAGGCCACATGGCTGTGGCCTTAGAGAGAGTGTATCCTTCTGGGAAGCAGGAGAGTCGCAGCTGATGCTTTGTGGTCAATACTTCTTTCTCCTCTTCACATCTTCCAGGGTCAGCACCAAACTGGAGGGGAACGAAACACTCAAAGTTGTAGAGCTCGACAGAAGAGTGAACACCACCTTCTAGGAGGCGTCTCCAGCCCTCTCCTCTTACCTCTACTTTGTATCCCCCCGACCACCTCCATCATCAGCTTTGCCTCTTTGCCACTGAATCCGGACGAAGACCTGAACAAGCACTCGTGGCCGAGCAGGAGGCACTGGTGGTTTCCACCTGCGTGTGCCTGCCACTCTCCCCCTCTTTCTGTCATAGGAAGTTCTTTCAGGAGTAGACTGGGGTGGGACAAGGAAGCTTGGTTTCACCTGTAGTGCCAAAAAGATACTGCCTGACTCTACCCTGCAAGGTGTGACCCTCCTTGAAAAGAGGTGATTCTTATTCGACTGAGACCTGGACTCTAGCCACAAAATGCCACGGTGCCTGTTGGGATTTGGCAAAGCACTGACTCTTGTCTACCCGCTCTGGCTGGGTCTCCCATGTGAACGCCCCATAGCCTTGGGAGCGCCCAGGCACCATAGCAGCCCCCTCCCTCTGCTCTGCCCTCTGGAGCCTGGGCTGGCCTATCTCCACCCTGGCGTGGGTGAATGAGGGCTCCCCTTTGTATTCTCAGGCCGCAAGTGCAATGCCTAAAAGCATCAGGCTGTTCTCCTCCAGGCGAACCTGCCCATCTTCGTGCTTGTAGGACTTCTCCCCACCATCGGCCCGCAGACAAATAGTCCTCCCTTCCTGCCTCTCCTCCCGTTTGTAAATAGTATTTATTAGCTTGCTGAGGCTTCCCACTGGTGACCACACCAGGACAGTCCATGCCTCCCTCCACACTAGCGAAATCTTCTGTCACCTTTGGAACTAAGAAACCCCTGTAGGCACTGGAATTCCCAATATTTCCAGATAATTTTTTTGTTTCCTTCCTTGCTTGATTTTTTTTAATTGGAGGGCTATGTGATAATTATGATTGAGAATCCGCTTTAGCAGTTGTCCCTTGTGTGGACGCAGAGGGAATGACGGGCCCGTGCAGTGCTCAGGCCCGTGGCTCTGGCCGATGCTTTTTCTCTCTGGTTCCCATAACAGAGAAGGGAAGCCTGTCCCCAACAACAGGCATTTCTTCTCACTTGTCCTGCACACCTGTCCGGCTCCGACACTCCCCTGCTGTCTACTTCCATTCTGCCTCCCTCTGCTAGAGGGTTGGAACAGGGCAATTCGTACATCCGTGTTCTTACCTTTTATGGTCAGGTTAGGCTACTCTGCAGCTCACCCAAAGTGATATAACCTAACCCCCACTCTACTTTTATTTTTTTTTTAATGATGAAAAAAGTCACCTTTGTAGTTTAAAACCTTTTTCCTCTTTCATACAAATAAGATATGGAAATTGCCTTTTTATTGCAAAAGGTAGAAGATTCTTTGTGTTTTATTTTTCTTAGTTTATAAAAGATTTTGTGCAAGAAATGTGCTTACATTTGATATTTTATTTTTTAGTAGCAGCTGAAGGGGCTTTAGCTCCCCCCCACCCCATCTCATCATCGTCATCTGCATCATCATGGGAGCCTGTACTTAAGAGGGATTATGCTGTCCATCCCCTATCAGATACAGGATTTGGTGGCATTAACCTTTGCTGTCGTACCCTGTAAGCGGCTCCCTGCTTTGTCTGTGGTGGGAAATGGCTTTGTCCATCTTGTAGCTTATGAGAGCTGTATCAGGACCGCAGTGGTCTTGCAGCCTGTACCTGTCCCTCCCAGAGGCCAGGGCAGGCTCGGACATCGGGGCTGTGGGAGGAGGCGGGTGGCTGGGGACCTCTGCGTCCACTTCTTTCTGCTCCACTGTCTCAGGCTTTTGATCCTGCTGGCCCTGGCCGTTGCCTGGTAACCATGGGCCACAGCTGACCCAACCCCTTTCTTCAAAGTTTGGTTGCTTGTCGCTGAGGAAGACTGTGCATCCCCAAGAAGACAAAAATCCAGAATTATCTCACATAATGTTTAGGTGAGAAGAAAACAAGGCTTTCATGTTTAAGGCCAGAAGTGAGATCATAGACAGCCTATCTATCTGTTTCGCCTGGAGATATCGTGGGGGAAAACCCACTTTTCTGAATGAGGAGGGAGACGAACAAGGAAGCATCTCATCCTGGTCCTTAGTGCATTGAGGATTTTATTTTGTTCCTATTACCCTTGCTTCACACAGCTCTCTCCAGATGTCCAGATAGTAGGGCTTGTTTTCCTGGGAAACTGCTCTTCCAGAACATAATGTATAACTGGAGACGGGACATTAGCCAGAGGGCTGAAGACCCCTGTCCTCCATTCCTGGCTTGGAGGAATAAAGGGAACTAAACGGTGGTCCCTTCAGGACAAACTGGGGTCAACAGGGCACAGAGAGTTGGATAACACCAGATTGGTCCCAGATAATTAGTAGTTGTGTGCACAGTTTCTGTGCAAAGGTTAAGTCCAGCATATCCATGGATTTGTTTTCCCCTTGGGGTGAGCAGTCTGAAGGACCAGTCAGTAATTCATGGTTAGCACTGAAGTTTTCAAACTGTAGCAGATATTGGTGCCTGAACTTAAAGTTTTGAAAAATACAAGACTATTAAAGGAACCAGATGCCATAAAAAAGAAATCTGCTCATTCTACTTTCCATTATGTAAACAGGGCATCCCTCTTCCCTTTCTTTGGTTACCCTAGTAAAGGAGAGGGCTCACAAAGATTCAGAGAACAAGTAATTTTTCACTGGCTGAGACCTGAGGAAGCTCCTGGCCCCCAGAATGGTTCCTTTCACAGCTCCCAAATTTGCACTTGGAGACAGATACTGGAAAAAAATGTTCTATAAAAATCTGACAGCTGAACTAAGTTGCTCCTTTTTGGCAGGAGATGGGGAGTGAACTTGACATTGGGGTAGGCAAAATTAGATAACCTTTTCATGAATACAAATGATTTTGATTTAGAGACCTTATTTGGGAAAGCAGTGTTCAGTTCAACTTATTTACAAACCAGCTATACACACCAGATCCCTTTTCCTTATTAATCTCTCCATGAGGCTTGGATGCCATGAGGTGGCTGTGAATCTTACATACCTGTAGAATAGGAGTCTTGAACTGATTCTTCTTTATTCTGATACTGAGACGGTGCCCAGGATTTTTGTCACAGGTTTGTATTTAAAATGCTTTCTCCTCGTTTCATGGGCCCTCCCTCCTATGTCCTCAGACCAGGCAGAAACATAGGCAGAATCAGAGGCCACCCTGGGCCAGTACCCCCTGAAAACATGTGGCATCTGAGGTGTGAATGTGAATGCGGTCCAGAAACAGACACATCCCATCGCACTGCCAGGGGAGAAGTACACTGTCCCTGCTGGCCACGTTGCCCTGAGGGCATGGAGGTGGCAGGGAAAGCACTTAGCCACTGCCTTGTGTGCCACCGGTCACCTGTTTGTTTCTGTTGAGTCCAGTCTGGGAGGAACCTGGACTAGAGACTCAGACCTCTGCCTGCAGCCTGGCAGAACTGCAGAGCCCTTAGCAAGCAGTGCCCTGGTGAGGCCCACTGTATTTGACCACTTTCTGCTGAGACAGTGGGCAGATGTGATAGGATGAGTCCTCTCCAAAGGCAGGAGTGAGAGAGGGAAGGCAGTGAAGTGGGGCTGGAAGGAGCCTGAGGAAGATGTCAGATCATTCATTCGTTTAGTTACTCTGGTATGTTTCAGATTTACTAAGGAAGAGTGTTCCCCTTCCCCTAAGCCCTAGGAATACTGAAGAATCGAAGGGACCGAGAATACTTCATTTAATCAAAAACAATTCCAAAGATCTATGTGCTACTTCTGTGTCTCTTCCTCTGTTTCTCTGTCTCTCTGACACACATAGGCATTCCCTCTTATCTTACATACTTTGTGCCTCAAGTGTGCCTTATAGAAGAATCCAGGATGACTGAGGAGCCTCTTGTCCCTGGGAGATGTTCTGTATAGCCTTAGAGTGTTAGTTGAAGTGAATGTAGGGGAAAGAACTTTTTGGTTTCCTAAAAGTGAGCCACTATGAGCTTTGCACAACAGGAGAAAAGAAATTGCATTATATCCATTAGGAAAGTCCCATTTTGTAGAGGTGCAATCACATAAACATTGGACAGCCAGGATTAAAGGTATTGTAAATCCCCACAGAAGAGTATTTTCACAGTGCAAAGGAACCTGGCCTGGAAGATTAGTGCTTCGGGCCTCTGGGGCCAAAGGGGGAGCGCTTACCGCAGGGGACAGAAACTTGGTGTCTTCTTATTATAGGCAACATAAAATTCTAGAGTGCTTTGTTTTGTCTTGGTGTCTAGAAGGAAGGGACTCATTGTGCTCAATGAGTTGGAAGTCATTTAATGGTATAGACACAGAGAGCAAGCGTGGCCAGTTACCATGAGGAGGATGAATTACTAAGTGACTCAAGATTGCAAAAGTTTGTGACACGGACTGGGCAGACCCCTTTCTGAGGACATCTGTTAACTTTCCCAGCTCTTTCAGCAGGAAGCACAGCTCCTACCCACTGTGCTGGCCCCGCTGTGAAGCCTCAGTTCCTGCCTCTGCCGGAGTGTTCCCCGTCTCCTATCTTTTTCATCCCGTCTTCTGTGAGCTTCAGCTCGCAGGCTTTCCCCTGGGAAAAGGGACCCCAGGGTTTTCAGCTCTATTTCTCTGCCCTCATCCTTTGCTCACCAACTGGGTGAAAACATGAACTCTGTGCACCCATGGCCTTCACTGCTTAGAAAATCTCCCTCTCAGATAAAAGCGCCATGTGAGTCTATGGAAAACACAAGCACTCTCTGACACACTGTGAGTGATCCTTTATACACGGTGTGAACAGACCCTGGACTGTAATCATCAATGGGCTTTAATGTTTGTACTTACAGCCTGGTTTTCCTCTCTTGTAACAGGTTATATGGATCAGCAGTGCTTAAATCTAAGTACATTGTGAGTCTATCATCTGTTCTATTGTGCTGTTTTTTTTATGGCCTTTTGGTCTTTTATCCTAGCTAGATAAGTAACCCCCCCCCCAAATGCTTTGTAGAACACTTGTACTTAGTTTGAAAACAATAAATCAAAATTGTAATGCATTTGTATTTCCATTTCCTGCAAATAAATATTTTTCTTAAATAGTAAAATGGTGCCCAGTCTTTAAAATCCCTGTGATACGTTTTTAAAAGCATTTGGTCTTTCTTCTAAGCATGAGTTTGAGTATGTGTGCCTAACCATTCTTTCCTGATTATCTAGTCAAACTGAAAGAAGAGACTCAAATTAGCAATTTGTATGTTATGTGATACTAAATTCAAGAGTTAGATGGAGGAATATTGAGAAATACATTTTTTTTTTCAGTGACTGGAAGAGAAACAGGTTTCTCTGGAGATTCATGGAGCCTGGCTGCTATTTGTGTTGTTTCCTACAACTATTCCCTAACCAGATTTCAAGTGTATGGATTTGATTTTGCTTTCCCTGTCTCTGGATGCTTGAGAATGATGCTTTGGACTTAAGCCAGAAAGAAATGTTCCTCCTCCTGTCTATGAACAGCAGAGGAGGCCTGTAACACAGCTTCATGCTCCAGAAATTCTGATGAAATGGTTGATAAAGGTCAATGCACTCAAGCAGAATAATCTCCATTCCATTGCACTCTCTGGATCCAAATGTAATTTTCTGCACACACAGAGAGTGAGGGCTGCATTTAGTCTCACAAAGAGTGGCCTGGAATATCAGTCTAAGGCCTTGGACCATGTTAACCTGAAGACAGCAAAACAATACTTTTTTTTTTCCCTCTTAGCAGCATGTCTAACCCATCCCTCGACTTGCAGGTGCATTAATCTCCCACATCCTTTCCCCCTAAGCCATTTGGCCTTCTCTTCTGCTCCTACACAAGAGCCCTACTATAGAAACCCCTGGTCAACCTGCTGATAATCTATGTACTTATGGCTGAAGGGAGTAGACACTTATTTGAGAACATTGTGTGTTAATCATGCCTTTTGTTTTCTGTATTTCTAATGTTATGACATCTAAGACCTTGGTAGACCTAGAGGGCATGCTCTTGCCAGGGCCCCAAATCCCCTGTGTATCAGTCAGCTTTCCTATCACTGAGATACAATACTTGACACCCACAATTTAACAAAGGAGAGGATTAATTAATTTAGCTCACAGTTTTAGGGGATTCAGTCCATAGCCAGCTGGCTCCTAGGCAGAAACACCATGGCAGGAGGGCATGGCAGAGCAAAGCTGCTCAGGCCTTGGCAACCTGAAAGCAGAGCAGGGGAACTGCCAGAAAGGAAGTGGCCAGGGACCAGATATAGTACCTGAGGTCATGTCTCCATGACCCATCCAGACACACCCAGAAGTGTGCCCCACCGATGCCCTAGGTGGCTCCCAAGCCAGTCAAGTGACACGATGAAACTGGTCTACAAGCATACCTTTTGTATGACAATCAGCTTGCCCAGAGTGCATGCCCCAGCCACCTGTTTTATGGGCTCTCACACTGTGGGCCAGTATCCCTCTGCTTTAATCATCCCAAGGCCAAATCCCAGACACCTGGAGATACAGTCCTTATATCTCAGGTCGTGTGGAAGATTTTCAAACTAGCCAATCCTAAACCTTCTTGCCCTGCCTTGCTTATTCCCATATAAACCACAATAAAGACTTTCGCTTCCCTTTTGCCCTCACTCCCTCTGCCTACTGGCCGACCTGATGCCTCCCCATTTGCCCTTGTGTGGCAAGACAGGAATAAGCCATCTTTCCTTTTCCATGGCAGTTATCTCCTGATCTGTTGGTCTCACCGTATGTGGACAATAATATAACCTACATTTTAAAATCCATTCCTTGGGCATTGATACAGTAAATTAGAGGCTGATCCCAGACCCATGGGCATTGGGCATTTCACAGATGGGTTCACTGTGATTTAAATTAATAGAATACAGACTCACTGCCTCACTTCATACTGTTTGTCACTTTTGTTCCAGAGAAGAAATGTGAGGCTTACAGGGGGCAGTGTGGCTTGCTCCTGGGAAGAGAAAGTAGCTGTTGAAATTCCTAGATCTGTGCTTAGGTTCCAGGATAAATCATACCTGACAACTCTGAAAATGAGGCTCTAGAGGCAAGAAAACACTGAGGTCCAGTGAAAGAAAAACAAGATGAAAGTTAGTGGACTCATGCACTCAGTTTTGCCGTTAACTGGCTAGCCCTGAGGAAAAAGGAGACATTTATTGAGTGCCTATCCTGTGGCAGTTGTTTTCACATATGAAGTGTGATTGAAAAATATGGTGACTTTAAAAAAAAATTATTATAGCAGAAGATACATTGTCAATACCCCTCAAAAATCCTCCCCTTTCCTTTAAACACATTTCTCCCATCATTTTTGCTACTTTCTGAAGCAGTTCTGGAAGTCCTTTTTCATGTCTTTATGAGGTGTGATAAAAAATACAGTGAATGCCTCAAAAGTGCAAGGTCCCAAGTTCAATCCCTCGTATATAAAAAAAAAAAAAATACAGTGACTGCTGTTGCCAAGTGCCATCCAATGGAAAGGCAGCCTTGAAAAAAACAGTGTGTTCTTGTCCACCTCATTCACCAGATCTGGCACCATGTGACTTCTGATTCTTCTCCAAGTTTGAAATGACCATGAAAAGTAAATGTTCGAATCATTTCAGGACATCAAGGCAGCCATGGCAATGCAACTAAAGACACTCACGAAAGAGAACTTGCAGAACTGCTTCAGAAAGTGGCAAGAACAATGGGATAAGCATATTCCAAGTGGGGGTGGGGAGTACTTTGAGGGAGATTAATTGCAATGTGTCTTTTACTGTAATAAAATTTTTATACACATTCATCTTATTGTTCAGTCACATCTCATATTACCTATGACCTTTCATTGTTTTTTATCTTTAATTCTTCCAAAACCTTTACAATTATCCCCTTTCCTGGATAATGGAACTGGGGCTCAGAAAAAGGGATAAACACACTCAAGGTCACACAGAAAATTAGCCAATTAGCTCCAGGTCTTTGGTGACTGTGAGTCCATGGTCTTTGAACAATGCTGTGCTGGACTTTGAAGCTTGAGGATTTTGAATTGTGAAAATAAAGGGTTAACCTTGACCAGAGGTTTCAAGCCCTCAGCTGACACACAAGGTTTCTAGTTTGGTAAACCTGGGATATTTGAAATGTTTAAAAATGATTGGTTAATTTTTCAACATTCAAAGAATTTTTAAATAAAATTCCAGATTTCTATCTTCTCTTGAAAGACTGCAACTTTAGGAGCTGAGTAGCTGTGACCCTCTGATTTGACACAAGGAGCATATTCTAGATGGCCATGCTTCCCATTTGTAGGCTGTTTCACTCATTTCTGTGAATTCCTGGGTCCTTCTGTCTGCTGAGTTCACAACCTCTGGACTAGATGGTGGCTGACTTTCTGACAGGTCACAAGAAAGAAATAAAGGGAAAGGGCCAGGGATTTAGCTCAGTGGTGCCACCGCTGCCTGCCTTGCCAGCACAAGGTCCTGAGTTCCACCGCCAGTACAAAAAAAAAAAAGAAATAAAGGAAAAGATCCTGTGTTGGTGGCAGAGCAGGAGGTGCAGAGAGTGGTTGGTTACACTCCGAGCAACAGGAAAAAAAAAGCCTGAGTAGGGAGGAAGCGGGCTATGAGCTGTGAAGGGTTCTACACATTTATACACATTGCCCCTGTTTTCATGACATGAAAAACAACTGCAGCCTGAGGTCTGTTCTTCCTACTCCCAGAAATAAATCTCTTCAAAAATTATCTTGAGAAATTCTAATGATCTCACTTACAGATGACAACAATGACGGCTCCATCTTTCTCATGACAGTCAGCAGGTATATAGAGCTCTTTCATTTGTTATTTAGCATGATTATAGTCACCATTGCGCAGCGGAGGAAATAGAACCCTTAGAGATGTGACCAGCTCCACATTAGGTTATTCAGTGAGTACAGGGCACAATCACAGTCCAGCATTCTGACTTCCATTAGACCATACTTCCCTGAGAATAAGATCTAAAAGCTTGGATAATGAGAGATCAAATATGCCAGCCCCAATCAGCCTATCCTTCCCTTACCTATTATTACAGAGTAGGCACTGAGCAAGAGAATAGAGAGGTATAATCTTCTTCGCCATTGGCCATCACCATGGTAACTGGCTAGGGCTTATTTTCAGGGAAATGCCATAGTACCATTTCCATTAGCTGTGCCTCGTCTGGGCGGGGGACACTAGCTGTCCAAGTCATCTGTGAGCCTCCATGGAACTGCATATGTCCAAAAACAGAATGTTTTTGCTATGCATATTTAATATTCTCCGTAGTACTGAGTTTTAATCCAGGCTCTGGGATACTCCCCAAGGCACATGTCTTTATAACCTGGGAAAAGAAGGAAGATGGCTCATCTAAATCATCTCCTGCAAAATGGTTCACATAACCAATTGAGAGGCTGATTGCACTCGGGCCTTCATCACTTGATGGGGTCAGACAGGTGGCACAGGTTTATGCTGTCCCAAGCGCAGCTGTTGCTAGATCTTTTGGCAATTTTAAAGCTGAGTTCTGGCCCCACGAGGAGGCCATGTGTTCTCCTCCTCCCTTTAGGCTGTTGTTTTAGATGAAGGAACAAAAATATCCACTGAGGAACACCATGCAAGCTGCCGGAGACGCTGTGGTGCTGTTCCCTGAGAAGTCTGCTGCAAAATGTTTAAGGCTTCTTAACTGCAAAGTATTTGGGAATCAGAGCTGCCAGAGTGATCCTAACAATTCCCCTGTCATAGCACTGCAAGACAGATGGCAAGTTCATTTCCTGATGGGTAGAAGAGAGATTCTCTATGCCTGGATTGGTTCAAAGGAAAAGAAAGACCCCCAAAAGGACAAATTGTAAATGTCCGTCCACCTACATACACAGCAATTTCCGAGACAGACAAAGAGTTCTCAGTCCCCACAACATGGCCTTCCTTGGCTTTGCCATCTAAGTGCTTTCAATGGGTGATCACAGACAATACACAAAACCAGCATGAAAGTTTGAGATGGTTTAAAGTATAAATGGCTGCAAAAGAGAAAGTATAGTTGAGATGATATTTGCAACATCTCAGAAATAAATCCATATGATAGTCCACCAGGACAGCGCTTGTCTGGAGCTCTAAGCGGAGCAGGGAGGGTAGCAGGAGAAGTCGGTCAGAATTTGGGAGCATATGTATCACATAATCAGGGAAAAGAAAGCCAGAAAGAGTGCTGTTGGAAGCACTTACAAATGTGCTTGCAATACAATTAGATTGAAAACATTATTACAGTGGTATTGCACATAGCTTTAAAAAATTGGACTGCTAATAAGCTTTTATTGGAAAATAGTGGCTCATTTTTCTCTTTTCCATTCATAAATTCTACTTCTTGGACATAGCCAATTTCAATTTCTTTTCTTGTTTATATGTCTAAAAAATGTGTTTATGCTAATTCTTGATATATCAATTTTGTAATCTACTTTTGGTTCTCGATTTATAAGAATTTTACCATCTCAAATACTCATGTCTCCTCATTTTTCCAAAAGAATGTTTACATTAATATAATGAGGTATGAGTCATTTATTTTAGAGTTAGGTTTCCTTCTTGTATAAATTTTCTTCTTTTCTAGAATTACTAATTGCTTCATTTTTCTACTTGGTTACTATTTGTGTATATATGTGTACGTATAAAATATTTAATTTGTAGAAATAATCATTAAAATTATTTATCATATGTAAATATTTTATTATTAATGTACACAATCTGCTAAGTATATTTCAGGTGTTTCATCAGTTTTAGTGTCTATCAATGTTATATTCTCAATATTAAATAAATTGGATAATTTATCATTCTTTTTTTTCTTTTAGGACACTCCTCCAAGAAACTTCTAATTACCTGCTTCAATTCATTTGCTTTTAATTCTCTTCTACAGCTGTTGTCCTGGGACTGACCTTTACTATGGTACTAGAAAACTTTTTTTCCACTTTCCTGTTTTGGAATTTTGGTGTTACAGATTATATGACTTTTTTTTCTTAGTTTATTCATTTAATTAAGCACATTCTCTAATAGCTGTCTTAAAAAGTTCATTTTTACTTAATTCTTGCAAGTTTCAGCATAATTCTATATTCTTATGTTGATAATTGGGTCTAGAATTTGGCTGGGGAAAAAACTCTTCCTTGAGAATTTGGAAGAAATCCCCTTGTCTTCTAGTTTCTAATGCTACTGCTGAGACAGCCAGTGCTTTATTGCTTCTTGCTTCTGATGATGTTTTTTTTTCTCTGTATCTGTTGCCCTTAGTGATGATCTGCCTATGTAAGACCTTTCTAGTCGACTGTATTAGATCTCTTCTTCTGAGAACCCATGTCCTTTAAACTTTGGAAATATTTTATAATGGAACAATTTATTTAATCAATTTCTTCTTATTTTTGTAATTACTGGATTGAGCCCTCAATTTTCTTCTGATTTTCTATCTCTCTTATTTTTAAATTATAATTTCTCCTACTGTAATTTCTATTGTTTGACTAAAATTTTCATCTCATTTTTAATTTCAAAGTTTTTTTTGTTGTACAATTTTTCTTGCTCCTATCATTCTCTTCTGCTTTTTAGAAGCAATGTCTTCTACCTAAATGTATTAATGATAAACTTTAAAACTTATTTTCTGCTTCCTACTTTGTTCCAATTTTCTTTCTTTCTTTCTTTCTTTCTTTCTTTCTTTCTTTCTTTCTTTCTTTCTTTGGCCTCTTTCTTTTCTATTGTCAGCCTTCCTTAAAGATCTGAATGGGTTTTTTTCAACATATGCATTAAAGAACATTAATTGTGTGCAAGGATTTGTTGCCATATTTGTATGTCTGGATAAATACATGTTTATTTTCCTTTGGTATTTTTCAAACTGAGGTTCAAGAGGTTGAGAAATCAAGTTAATATGTTTTGATCAACAATTTTTTTCAAAAAAATCTGCAAAATAAAATGGGATGGAATGAAATATTAGGAAGACTAACCATTCGGCATGTGGTTGACTTTACCCCCTGGTTTGTTCCCATGCCTTATTTCTGCTTACGTTTGCCTCTGGTGGCTCAAGCTGTGTTCTGTTTTAATTACCTCCTCTGAGAAACTCCTAAAAGTTTAAGAATTCAAGATGATTCAATACTTGCTCTCATCTCATCATTGCATAACTGATTTGGGGGCTACAAATTGTTGCAAATAAATTTCAGTGAGTATGTGTGATCACAAATAAGGTACCTGTGAATAATGAGAGTCAACTGTATAACCAAAATATTGGACAGAAATTGCACAAAAATGGAAAAACTGCTCAAAATTAAAGCATTCCACCTTCTTTAAGTTGTTTAGAGGAAAGTAAATATACTGACTAGTGTTAGATGTTTCAGTCAAATATGCACTAAGAGAATTTTAAAATCATACATTTTAAAAGAATAAAAAGAAGATTAGGCTGCAAACACAAAATAATCCAAAATGTCTTTTTATTACCATCAAACTGGCAAAAAGTTAAAATCCAACAACAGGTGCTGATGTGCAAGAGTCAAGAGAATGTCTTGTTGGTGGAAGTGTAAATTTGTATAACCATTTATTTGCTGACACCAAGGACAAATAATGAATGAATCTCTCTCCTTGCTCAAAATCCACTTTCCTTGGACATTGCTAAGCCTACAGTGGTCTTGAATGTGTTTTGCATTATTCCACAGGTTTCTGAGTTTTTGCACAAACAAGGGTAAAGTAATTTTGAATGTAGCAGCTATAAGCCAAACTTTTGACCAAAATTAGAGGATTTTAATGTGAGTTATAGTGCCATTGGTGACAACTTCAGTGCTAGTGAATTAATAATCCAGTGCATCCTGAAAAAAAGGAAGTGGAAATATTCATTGGTTGGTGAGGTCATGACAAAATGTGCTAAAGCAGCATCTATACTGAAAGATGGAAAAAATGTATAGGTGGCTAAGTCTGTGAACTTATGAGATGATGACTGATTTTAAAACATATAGTGAACAGCACTGTTGTGAGACTGAAAGCAAAAGAAATTTATGCTTTCATTACCCAGGACCAGGAAAAGGTTAAACCCTTCTCAGCTAGCTGGCTGTTTCACACATTTCAAAAGGTGATAAGGCATAGAAATGTTAAACTTGTAAGCAAAAGAAAGGTACTGTAGCTCACTAGACTGCAGAAAAATTTTTTAAAAATTACCTGCTAAGTGTTACAGAGGAAAAGGAGTAAGTGAAAGTCTTATTCTAGGCTGTCATTTGTCTACAATAGTTTTTCATTCTTCCTATTTTTATTTTATTTTTTGATATGAGGAGTTGAACTCAGGACCTTGAGCTTGAGAGGCAGGTGCAGCACCACTAAGCTAAATCCCACCCTTTATTTTATTTTATATATTTACTTTTTAATTTATTTTTTGATACCAGGATCAAACTCAGGGCCTCACGTTTGCCAGACAGGCACTGAGCCACTGAGCTACATTTCCAGCCTTATTCATTCTATTTTTAAAAGGTTGTTTTGCTGGGTATATAATATTAAGTTGCTGTTAATCTCTCTCAGTGCTTTAATTTCATTGTCTTTAGGATTCCAATCTTCCTGTTGAAAATCAGTTTTTCTAGTACTTGATTATTTGAATCCAGCTCTATCTTCTGACTACTTTAGGATATTTTCTTTGGCTAACAGATCAATGATCTGTTTTCTAACCTCACTTGAGAGTCTTTGTGCTTCTTTTATTTGAGGATTGGTGCATTTCATGTATTTTGAACATTCTCTTCCTTTATCTTTTCAAATATTGCTTCTTTTCCTTTCCCTCCATGAACTTGCGTGGAATTCTGACTACTCCTGCTCCAGACCTTGTCTTATCTGTATTATCTCTTAACTCTCAGGCTACTACTTCTAATCTATCCAAGTCCAAAGAGTAAGCTCAACGGACAGCCTTCAGATGTTCACTGCTCCAGATTCTCCCCCAGAAACCATACCTGACTTTCCCAAGGTCAGCGAAACTGTCACTATCCAATGACTATGAGGGAATATAATAGAGACCTTTTTTCACCCCAGAGCAGGACAATACAGTGGTACCTTGGTTCACAAACTTAATTTGTCCCATGATTCTGGGGGAGATGGCTATGTTCACGTTCATCACCCAAAGGAGAGTTTGTGAATGGAAGCAAGATTTTTCAGAATGCTTCTGTTCATGAACTGAACTCTTCGCAAAGGGAATATGCTTCTGTTCATGAACCAAGGCATTACTGTATTAATAAGAATTATTTACTGCAGAGATAAGACTGTATTTCAGTTTGACTTCTCTGCCCAGTCTTGTTTCTTCCTCCTTTCTGTCATGGTTTTAATTCCTTAATAAACAACTCATATCCCAGACTCAATTTTAACATCTGCTTCCAGAAAATACCATCTGTGCCACAGTGAATTAGATATAATCATAACGAGACCTATTAAATTGGAAACACTTCTATAAATGCAGAGGCAACACTGTTGCTTTTTGAGGCCTTTTCCAGCCCTAACATCCTATAATCCTAGATATATAAGGGTCCTTCATTAAAGTAAACAGATTTGTCTTCAAAAAGTTAAGATTAGAACCAGACATAGAAATGGAAAAGAGGAAATGTCTAGCTTAGCATAAGAGTAGCAGATGAATTAAGTGGTTCTGTAATGATATTTTGTCCTAGAGATATATTATTATCCTGGGGTATTTAGGGCACAGATCTTGGAGCCAGACAGCCAGGGTTCAAAATCCCAAGTGCAATGCCACCTTTATCATCCCAGGAAAGTATCTTAACCTCTCTGCTTTAGTATGTAAAATGGAAATACAAAAGATACTTAACATACAGGTTATTGTGAGCTTGGAGTGAGTTCTTATATGTGATATAATATTCACGAACTAATGTTTGTTATTAGTATTGTTTTTGTAAGGTTCTAAATAGAGATTCCTCACGGAGTAGAACTACACTTTCAATTTTAAACTTTCTATGAGTTCACACTAATATCACAAAACTTTCATTAATGAGCCAACTCACCCCAGAGAAATCTCTCTCCTCTGAAAACTATTATAACACCCACTGTTTGTACTGCAAGGGCCTTGGGAAAACATGCTGCTTTATCAAGTAACTACAATCGTTGGCAAGTGGCCAGAGTCTTGGGCTTGGGAGAAATTAGCAAGCTTCCACATCAATGGTTCTCAAATCGGGCAATGTATTACCATTATCTGGAAAGATTTCCTCAAAATACTAGGGCCTGAGCCTCATTCTAAGAGAATCTGAATGATCTGTTCTGTGTAGAGTTCAGTCATCTGTTTTGTAACATGCTTCCATTGATTGAGACAGTCACCTTTTGAAATGTGTACACATTCTTAGCCAGCTAAGAGTGATGCATGTGCAGAAGAAGAGGCAGAAGGGAGGAGGGATTTGTGGGGTTTGAGGGGACACAGGTAAACGGTTTGTTGAGTAGATGAACAAAGTGGTACAAGACAAGCACCAGGGCAAGAAAATAGGTAAGTGAAATTGTGGGTGGAATAGGAAATGTGAGAGAAACCACTGAATTAACTACACATTCCAAGAATTCCTCAATACCAATTATATTTACTTCAAATTTTCTTAAGTTTCAAGTTAAATCAATGCCTCTGAAGGACCTGAGGGATTTAAGTTAGACACAAACTTGAGACACTCCCCCTCCACCAAATCTTTCTATTACAGGCAACTCAACCACTAAAGTAATGGTGGCCAAACTGCAGCACTTGGTGTGGGGTCCATGCAAGAACACCTCCCAAACCAGGAACTTAGCCAACAGCTCCGACAGCCACTCCCACAAGGGTGATCCCCAAAGCAGGAAGCTCCAAAGGAGGCCTGCTTCTTGGTCAGGACCTTTGGACACACACTATAACCTGCTTGGGTGCCTCGAGTACCTGACTGGCCAAGACAGTGGACATTTTTGGAGCAGAGACTGAAGAAGTTTGCTGTCTGAGCGAGAGGCCACCTGTCTGTGATTATTGTAGCTGGAGCTCCTAGTCCCAGAAGGGTGCTTTGAGTTCTGTTCTCCTGACCAGACTTTTGGTGGCAGACCTGCCAGAGGGGGAAATGGCTCCTTCCTTCCCTTCACCTCTTGACCAGACTGAGGGGCCAACAGTGTGTCTGCACCAATGCCACAGCTGGTAGGCACAAGTAGGCAAAGAACATCATTAACTATTTAAGAAGACAGAGATGATTGAAAAGGGGAATGTAGGCTGAATAATCAGGTTACGTACTTTCTTTGGGAGCAGAACTAATGGAGGAACTGAAGATATTGTTAATAAAAAACATAATAAGGGCTCCTAAGGGTATTTACTTTAAAATCAATTTAGAATTTCTGGAACTGAAACAAGTTCTAAATTTAAATTTTTGTTAGGAAAATACAGAACACTAATTTTTTGTGTCCTCTTACAAATCTGACATTCCCGTAAGATAGCAATTAAGTCAGCCACTAGTATTTCTTTTACAATCTCAACAAACATCTCTTAATTCCTTTTATTTTCCCCATGTAATTTTTTTAGTAATCATTACCTGGTTCTAAACTATCTTATATCTCCTCGTATCTTCTTTTCCAAGTAAAGACAATTTAACCAGCACAGCAGAGCCACCGTGTTCCATATAATTACATGTCCCTGCAAGAGGGCAGAAGCTGCCACTGTGGCGACTGTCAGAGTAACACCAAAAACAGAATTCACAGATTTGGAGCAAAACAGTCCATTTGGCAACCCAAGGCTGCAGGGAACAAGCACAGCTCCTTAGGTGTGAATTATAATTTTCTGCATAATGTCCTTCCATCACAAAGAATTCACACTGTTTTTGATAGCGTCATTTCTGTTATTGTTATTTAATGCTTATTGAGTAATGAGGCAGGAAATGCATCTATGAACTCTTGCCTGCTAGACTACAGTTATCTGTTAGCTTTGATGAAATGATTGTTTAAAAATAGTTCAATGCTCACATTGGCAATGGTGCTCATGAAATTACTTTCTGAGGTGAAAGAATGTTAAAAGGATCCATATCTGCTCCTGAGAAAAAGGAAACTCATTGGTATCTTTAAGAATTTCTGCAGTTACACTTTGAAATTGTTTCTTGCTTTTCACCTTTGATAATGGTCCCCATCTAAGGGTAAGGGGAAAAATAAGAGAAAGGGGGTGAAAGATAAAGAACAGTAAAAAATGAAGCAATAGAGCAGTGAGGGTCTCTTTCAGGCCTCTTTTTAAGACAACAAAAATATATTGGAAAATGCTAGTCTGCCTCCAATCTCCATTTTCCACCTCTTAGAGAGTCTCTATTTCAACACTCTCATTTAACAGGTAAGAGAACCGGTGGAATTAGGAAAATTGGTGACTTGCCTGAGGCCACACAACTACCTGGTGATAAAGACAGCAGTCAGGACCTGGCTCTCTCATCCAGTGTCCTTGACACTACAAAGTCCTTCTGAGTCACAATTTTGACTATCAAGATTTTGTTGTAGGTTTTCCCATTCTTGCGTTGTTTTCAACTCAGTTTCCATTTTCTAGCTCTAGCACCAGCTGACTGATCATCAAGAAGAGTGAGTGCTTAGGTGTCCTGGTCTGAGTGCGGATGGGAAATGGAGAGATGCTTGCAGTGATCCAACAGAACTTCCCTTCTTGTCTCAAACTGACCCCTAAGTGGGGCAAGGTCATTTCCTGTGATATATAATGACATCTTCTCCAACCCAGTGATTGACTGGTACAAACTCCAAAGCAGTAAAAACTCAGGAAGGCTTAATCAATCCTTCAGCCATGTCTGAAGCAAGCAAATAATTGTTCACTTATAATTTATGATAATGGGCATGGCTTCATTGGGTGCTAGAGTAAAGCAACAGAACTGTGAGCTTCTTGCTATTAGGGAAACAGCATTGATTGGCAAAGATAAACAGGAAACCATGAAATCATTTATTTAAATATGAAATACATGCTAAGGGAGGTGTGGTGTAGAGTAGTACTCCTCAATGGATCCCAAGAACCTGAATTTTCTGTTATTTCTCCAGTATGAAACTTTATTTTCATTTATATGACATCTAAAAATTAGGGTAGTATATGTGTTTTGTATCAGCTATTATTATATACTATTCCTTTGATACTAAGTGATCTGTGATTTCTGGGGCTCTGGTGGCACTGATAACCATGTAGCACTATTTTGTGACCATACACTAATGAGTAAAGAAGAGAGACAGAATTATTACGTAAATGATACTTTTGTGGTAAATATAACCAAATAACATCGCAGCAGGTCAGCCCTGTGAGCAAGGAGTTCTCTGTAATTGCATTCTAGAAACATGAGCAGACAGCCAAGTATTCTCATAGTACCCATCGCTAGAGAGCCTGCTCTGGAGAAGAGAGAATCTTAGTCTTGTTGAAGGTGATTCTTCAATTTGGGAACAACAATATTATCCATTATACCACACTAATATTCTGATTTTGAATATCTGAGTTGTGTACTCTTTTATTATATTTGAGAATTATTTGGATTTTATTGTTCTATAAATAATACATTAGGATTTTATGGCTTGATTTGTGGAAAATGTACTGAATTAAAACTACAATTGAGAGAACTTAAATGACCCTATAAGAATCAGAAGTTCAGTAGATGAGTGGAGACGGAGAATGAAGTATAAACTATGAATTAAAAAGAAGTTCATGCAACAGAGGTTTGTTTCAAATCCCTTGGACAGCAGAGGCATTGTTGGACTAGAAAGGTTAAATTCTCATAAACCAATTAGAGACCCATCTTGCTGGAAACAGAAGGGAAAATGTAACTGTTCTCCCATGTGGTTCTCTAATGGGGTTGGCCTGAAAGAGTGTTGCTGATTGCCCTGGGCTCAGCCAAAGGACTGAATAGTAATAACAAAAGCAGACCTCTAAGCGCTCTGGTTTTGCTGCAAGCAAACTCTGGTCCCCATAGCAAGAACACCTGTCCTCAGGGAACTTGTTTCTCTCCAATCAGCATCATCTCAGAGAGGCAGAAAATGGAAAACTCATTGGCAAATAATTCTCCTCTGTAATTCTGCACTATATTTGATTAATGAAGAGGCAAGAGGAAGCTCCAGTGAAATGTGGTGCAGGGGTTGGCATTGCCACTTAGATGACTCCATCAAGAAATTCTTTCCTCCCCTGCCTTCCAAGTGACCTTACCTGGCTCCAAATCATTTGGACACATCTCAGGACGCTAAATTTTCCTTGGTCATGGTCTGAGACTTATAGTCAGAGATGGATTTCCATTAATTTATGGTCTCTGCATAAATTCACTTTTATAATTTTCCAGACATGATTTTTTTGCCTTTGTTTCAGAGGTTTCCCAAAGCAAGTATTATTTATAAAAAAATTATTGTATTAAAGTGTATAATAAAATATGTCATCTTAATCATTTCTAAATATGCAATTCATTAGTTTTAAGTATATTCAGATTGTTATGTAATTACCAGAACGTTCTTATCTTGCACAACTGAAACTCTGTACCCATTAAACAGCAACTCATTGTTTCTTCCCATCCTGTCCCTAGCAAACAACATTCTACTTGCTGTTAATATGAATTTGACTTCTTTAGATACTTCACCTAAATGAGATGATACAGTATTTGTCTTGTGTAATTGGCTCATGTCACTTAGCATAATGTCATTAAACTAATCCTTATTGTAGTATATATAAAAATTTCCTTCCTTTTGAAAGCTGAATAATATTCCATTGAATGGATATACCACACTTTGTTTATCCATTCATCCCTTGGACACTTGTGTTGCTTTCATCTCTTGATTATTGTGAATACTGCTATTCTGAATATGTGTACAAATATCTGAGATTCCGCTTTCAATTCTTTTGATGTATATACAATATTGTAATTGCTGGATCTGATAGTAATTCTGTTTAGTTTTTTGAGGAGTTGTGACACTTTTCCATGTGGCTGTATCACTTTACATTTCAAACAATATGTAAGCTTTCTGATTTTTCTTCCTCTTTATGAGCCACTTGTAATTTTCTGGTTTTGTTTTATTTTGGGAGTGGCTGTCTTAATGGATGTGAGGAAATATCTCATGTAATTTTGATTTATGTTTCTCTAATGATTAGTGATGTTGAACATCTTTTCATATAACTTGCAAATGTTTTCTTCCATTCTGTAGGGTGCCTTTTCACTCTGTTGATTGTGGTCTTTGATTGTGGTACAGATGTTTTTAATTTTGGTACAATTCAATTCCCTTTTGCTTTTGTTGCCTGTTTTTGGTGTCTTATCTAGGAAATATTTGACAAATTCAATGTTAGAAAGTTTTCTTCTAAATGTTTAGTAGTTTTAGTTTTTCGACCCATTTTGACTTAATTTGTGTATGTTGTATAAAATAAGGGTTCAAACAGTTGCATGTAGATATCTGATGTTCCTGATGTCATTTGTTGAAGTGACTCCTTTCTCCATTGAATAGTTTTGGCTTCCTTGCTGAAAATCATTTGACCTAAGCAACAGTTTGTTTCTCAGAAATATTTTGCTGATTTTTATGTCTGCCTTTTTGCCTGTGCAACAGTATTTTGATTACCATAGCTTTGTAACAAGTTTTGAAATCAGGAAATGTGACCTTTCTCCTTTGTTCTTGGTTCTTTTAAAGATTGTTTTGATTATTCAAAGTTCTTTGTTGTAGCCTCCAAACTTATGGCCCAAGGCACTTGGAACCCAGAACATGAGCACTTATGTCAATATGTCTTATAATCATTGTCATATTATTCATCCCAAAGACCTTGATCCTTGAAGGGTAGGATATGTCCCCAGCAAATCTTTAAACAGAGTTCCTAATATGGTGTGTAGTGTGTAATAGTACAGTGTAGCTGCTTAATAAATGCTCTTTTAGTGAATATTTATTCTGGAGAGAAATTAACATTAAAGACAACCTGAGCCAGACTTAATGGTGCATGTCTGTAATCTCAATACTCTGGGAGGCTGAGGCAGGAAGATCACAAGTTCCATTCCAGCATAGACAAGTTAGGAACTTACTGATACCTTGTCTCAAAACTTAAAAATAAAAAGAAAGGTGTTCGTGGGGTGGTAGTGATGGAGAGGACTGGGAATGTAGCTCAGTGTGAAGACCTTGTATTTAAACACCAGGCCTGGAAAAAAAAGGGACCTGAACTCTACTCCTCATTATTCATTAGCTATCTCTGTGAACTTAGGTGAGTCATTTAACTCCTCTAGGTCTCAGTTTCTTAATTTATGAAATGAAGGATGATGACAGCTGATCTCCAAGATCCTCTCCAGCTCAGATGTCTTATTAATGTCATTTTTATCTGTGCAAAAGACAACCTTAATCATTCAAATAAATTCATTGTCCACGACAGGCAAGGAAAATCTAAAACAAATTTCTTTAATGCATTTGATTCTATATTTTATGTTCATTCTCTACAGGAACCAATCTAATCTTTATGAGTTTTCCTGATATTAAATATTTACCCCTATATTTAGTTGATATGTTGTATGTCATTTGTTTAAATTGAACACCTAGCTCTCTTTATATGACCAGTAGTTCCAAACCACTCTGTCCCTGGTTGAGACACAAAGAAGATAGTTTTGAAAGAACACAGTATTTATTAAAATGATATTTATCTCTTAAAATATCTTACAGTAATGATATGATAACACTACAAAAAATTTTGAAAAAGTAATACCTAAAATCAATTCTTTTATTATTTGTGTATTCGTTGTCTTTACCCATATTTTATACACATATTTTTATTTTATATTTTAATAATGGAGTTGTTCAATTTTATATGCTAGTATTTTCATTTGACACCTCATCAATTATTTGTGTCATTTCTACATGGACTTGTAACTACCATTGTGGAGGTCTTTATCCTACTTCTTCAGTGGACATGGAAAAACTAAATTATTTTCTTATTATTAACCTCTTAGGTCATTTTGTTTTGCTTATCATTAGAAAGTAATTGAATAACAAATATTTTCCTTTACTTAGAATCTTCTTAAGATTTTTTAAAAAAATGCATTTCTAGAGTGGGAAAATTTGCTTGAAGAATAATTTTGCTAATTTTATAGAGAACTTTGGAAATTATCCACAAAAGTACATCTTTGTGGAAAGACATACCAGCTACTCCATTTGATATAGGTTATTGTGAATAATACTTCAATCAATATATTCAATATTTCGCTAAATTTATTTGTTCATTAACAAGAATACTTTTGGCTGTAAGCAAATAAAAATAAATCTATAGTGATTTAAACAAAATATAGTTTAATTGTCTAACATAATAAAGTCTAGTTGTAGACAAATGAGCTGTTCTGGGTTAGCAAATGCTCATGAAAGTCTCCAAGGCCCAGGACCCATTACATCTTCTGATTCTTCCATCCTTAGTACATAGTTTTGTCCTTATGGTTACAAGATGGCTATTGCACCTCTAGGTACTGAACTGGTTCTCTAAGGATGAAGAAAGAAGAGGAACAGAGGACTGAAGGGGCATATTATCTTTATATACTAATCAAATACTTCCCCAGAAGCCTCATCTGATTATTTGGCTTTGAGCTCAATGTTCAGAATCAGGTCATGTAGTCACAGTTGACTTCATGGTAGTTTGGGACAGAGAGCATTTTATCCTGTACATTTCTGTGTCTAAAAAGATCATGGTGCTTCTTATAAGACTTTCATTACTTCAAATGAAAAAAGAAGGAAATGATTTTTATTTATTACAATTAAGTGGCAAACTCCTTCAGAGAAGCTGTAGAACTGTATTCAGCTTTGAATCCTGAGCATTAGCTTAATGTTCGTGTAGAAGAGGCTCAAGAAATTTTTTTAATATGTTGAAAAGGTCAACATATGATCACTATAAAATTAGGATGGGTTAAAAAGTCACAATAGATTGGCCTCATTTACTTTGATAAGGTTATTTTGCCTGGTAATTTAGGGACATGCAGCATAATAGAATATTGAACATAGTCTCACACCAAACTTTGTACACAAATAGAGAAATGTGTGTTCACAAGAACTACAGATTTCAATAAGTATACATGGAGGAGCTGGTCCCAGCACCCGGAAGCAGGCTCTCCACCTCCATCCTAGGCTCCTAGGGCAGAGAAGCTCAGCTGGTCCCAGAACCCGGAAGGAAGCTCCCCCGCTGCCATCCCAGGCTCCTAGGGTAGAGAAGCTCAGCTGGTTCCAGCACCCAGAAGGAAGCTCCCCACCTCCATCCCAGGCTCCTAGGGCAGAGAAGCTGAGCCAGTCCCAGCACCTGGAAGGAAGCTCTCCTGTGCCATCCCAAGCTCCTAGGTCAGAGAAAGTGAGCTGCATGGGCGCCAGAAGCACCACCTCCCCGTGTGGAAATGAGAAAACACATAAACAAGCCTCAAAAATAGACTTCCAGATCACCTACAGCAACCCCAAAGGGAAACGAGATGGAACAATCTGATACTCAACCACCTGGACTCTCTGAACTCCCAACAAAAGAGGATC
>NW_004624765.1:18073078-18130903 GCF_000247695.1 Heterocephalus glaber | reverse complement strand
CAATCATGTCCAGATAAAATAAGTATATACAAAAGTTACTGATTAATGGAGAATATTTAACACCAAGAAAACAAGTTATTTATTTGTATTTCCTTCTAGTGTCTACCACAGTGTGTATGTGTGGACATTTAGTAGCTGCCTGGGAAACAAATGACTGTCAACTTGTATCGAGATACCTAGGGATACATTGCACATTCTGATCACAACCTTATCCTTTTCAAGATGAAATTTTTCAGTGACATCATTGAGTATATTTCACATTTGGTATAGGGGATCAAACTCAGGACCTTGCACTTGCAAGGCAGGCGGCGGCACCACTAAGCTAAATCCCAGGCTCTGAACTAGCTTTTGATAAGTAAACAATCAGGACAATGAATGCAATGAATGGTAGACTTCAGATCCAAAGACATTTGCATGAGTAATTGATGTCAGAACAAAACAAGAATAACTTTAATGAAATAAATGTTAATTCCTTCCATTTGGCCCCAGGTCAGCTGTAAAGTACAGAAACATGGGAGATCACATTATTTGTACATGAGTATCAGCAGTTAGAGTGAAGAATAAGGATGAAAAATGTGGACAGCGGACAGCGTAACAACAGAGCCTACTGAAAATGGAGGGGTTGTCTCAGAGAGCACTGACTCCTTTGGAGCCTCAGTTGTCCAAGGTTGAAATCAATCCTATGAAGGAATGCTGTGGGAGTTTCATCCATGCATGGGAGCCTAGACTGGGTGATCTAAAAGACCTATTCCCTCCTGGAATATAATAATTCTATTTTTAGTTAAATCTAATTTAGAGATTGCCCATAGGAAAAACCCTGTAGGCAGAACCTGAAAGACTTTTCTCGGTTCTGATTTCACAGGCTACCGCTGTACTTTCATTTTTCTATAAGTTTAAACTAAACTTGACAATCTGCAACTCTGGAGAAGCAAGGAAGAAGAGAGCAGATCCACAGAAGTTAAGACGGGACTGGAGAAACAGGAGAGGAAGTGAGATTGCATATTGGACAGCCCAGAGTTGCACGGTCTTAACTGTAGGAAGGGGAAGTGAAGTCAGCCCCACCAGGGTCGTAGGGCCTTGACAAATCAATTAAGAAGGTATTTTAATTTTAATAACAATATGATGCAATTGGAATATTTCAAAGTGGAAAGGTGACAGTCAATATATGTTGGCTTGGAGAAGGTTGGAATGGCACTTGCTGGCCTTGAGGCTACACTGGATGCTTGTGGTGCTTGCTGTCAAAGTAGCTAAGGGTCCCTTCTGAAGTCGGGGTGCATTGCACCCCGGGGAGTACAAAGAAGGATCACCAAGTGACCTTGGTGTGGTTCCTGGTTTTGCCTCCTTGGGGTTGCCCATGCCTCAGCAAGTTACTCACACTTGAGGGGACTGTGAAAAGGGAAAGAGGTGGGTGTGTAAATCAAGGGCTTCCTAACTGCTAGCTGTTTTTATTTTTATTACCTTGCCTCACACCTACCCAGAAATGCCCTTACCTTTGTTTTAGGATGATGTGCCTTCGAGGAGAATTTCAGAAAGGGAGAGTAGGAAGAAGTTTGAGGTATCTCGCTCAATTTCCTAATTTTTGTCATGAGAAAGTAGAAGAAAAGAAATCCACTAATTTATTCCGGGTTGTACAGCAGCCAACCTGAAACTTCAGTGGTCAGGTTCTTTTACCACCACATAAATACTATACGAATATAGTTTGGTCATGAGCACCTACTTCGGAGTATAGATTTTTCACTTGTTTGGTGACAGCAGATATTTCTTGGGTGGAAACTTAATTTAGAAAAAGATCTGTTTTAAACATTTTGCAGCACATTGCTCAGTTTTCGTAATCCCAGAAACAAAACCGTGGGGTTGGGCGTACAGTTAGATTCTGGACAGATTGCAGCTCGGGTTGCTTTCGGCTGTGGTCTCAAGGGCCTGGCAGCCCCTCTGTGGCGCGCCCCTCCTCCCCTACTGGCCCAACGCATCAGCGAGCCAGGCTGGCGCCGTGACTTCTGCTCCTGGATGCTGTGCGCCTTTCCGCTTCACCGAGGACCCTGTGATCCGATTCAATCAAATTAACAACTGTTTAGCGAGTGCCCGCTCTGCGTTTGGAAGGCACCGGGCAAGAGGCATTAGGGAAATGAAGCAGTGTCACTCTTCTGCAGAGAAGCAGCAGACGCCTAAACTTGATCCCCTTTCCCCTGCGAACGAATTCTCTCCAAGGTTGCCGCCGACCGCGGTCTGGTTACAACCCCCAAAGCTTTCGCACCTCTGGCAGCGTCTGCCTGGCCCCAGCCCTGCACCCCGAGAAGAGCGAGGGAGACAATGCTGCCCGGGGCATCGGGCTGGAGCTCACGGAGCCGCGTGGGCGCGAACTCCTCCCGGGTCCGCCCTGGAGCGCTCTAGTCTGGGCGCGCTGCTTCCCAGACGGCCAGCCGCTCTAGCCCCCGCGTCCCTCCCCTCTGCTGGGTCTCCGCCCGCGGCAGCTCGCCGCCCCTCGCAGAGCGCAGGTTCAGCTTGGCCTTTGCTCCGGGTTTGGGGAGAGGCCAGGGGAGGGGCCGCGGCGGGAACGGGGGGGGGGGAGACGGCCTGTGATTGGTCGGGAGGGGGCGGAGCGCGGAGTTTCCCACAATGCCCGGCGCGGTGTGGCCGCGGATGGATGCTGCAGGAAGGCGCTGCCATCGCGGACCAGCCCGCGCTCCCGGCCGCCTGTGCCTCGCCCCGGCTCCCCGCGTGGCCGCCCGGGCTCGCTCGCCATGAACACCAGCTCCGCGGCGGCGGGGGAGGACCCAGGCGCGACGGGCGGCGCCGGGAGCTGCTGCCTGGGCGCCGAGGGCGGCGTGGACCCGCGGGGCGCAGGGGCAGCGGCGGGGGCGGCCGCCCTGGAGGAGCCCGCGGCCGCCGGCCCGAGGGAGAAGGACGAGGCGCTGGAGGAGAAGCTGAGGAACTTAACTTTCCGGAAGCAGGTCTCTTACAGGTAGGCGCGGAAGCTAGGTGCGGAGACAGGTGCCACCCAGGGCGGGGACCCGCTGTCTCTCCAAGAGGTGCTTGCTAGAGTTGGGTACCTCCCCGAGGCTGCCCGTTCCTCTCTCTCTCTCCTCTTTTTGTCTCACTGTCCCTGTCTCCCTCTCTTTCCTTCCTTCTGTGTTGTTCTCTCACCCCATCCATCTGGAGTGGAAGAAGGCTACACGTCCCTGGATCCCCTCTGAACACCTAAGGGTGGATGGATTTGTAACAGTAGAGGAGACTGGCTCCCTGAGTGAGAAAATAGCAAAAATGCGTATGTATATGGCAAGGAAAACAGACCTAAAGATGTCTAATTTTCTTGAGAAAAGTCGTCAAAGTTGCCCCTTTTATTTTAGCCACTCCCCCTACCTTTCCCATTTTACTGTGTGAACCTTTAGCACCAACTTAATACCTCCGATCACTCTGAGAGGCAGGAAAGAACAGCTTATCCTGGAGCAAAATCCCTGTGGAGGCTGGACCTGCATGGAAATCCCCCATTAAGGAAGAGTTGGACATGGCCCTGCCTGTAAATACGCCACTGGGTGTTCAGGTTACACACACGTGCTCTCTCCTGCTCTCTCCGGTGTTCTCAGAGGATGATGTGGGGTGCCTGCTCATGATCAGGGGTGAGGGTGGGAAAGGACCATACTTGCACCTGAGGATGGATATATTTGTGAGACAAGGACAATGTGAGGTAAATGGCCACCAAGTTAGGATAAAAGATAATCCTAGATCATATCAGGATCCAAATATGAGAAATCCTCAAAATTCAGTAGGTTCCCTGTGTCCTACCCCCATCCTCAGGCAACAAGAAAGATGCCGAGAGTCGCCTTCCTGGTTGTTAATTTAAAAACTTCAGGTGATAAGCAAGCCTAGGTTTACAAAGATTTTCACTCACTGGAGCTCCGAGTGTTGCTTGAAAGGTGGGTCAGTGAAAGCATTCTTGGAACCTTGCTCCTTCTGAGTTAGCAGTCCCTTGAAGAAAGCCATCTAAAGTGTTATGCCTGTCACACCATGTGCTGTTATGTAAGCAAAGGCAGATGACAGAGGCGTGTGGGCTTGTGAGGGTGTGCTGTATTGGTGGGGGCAGGTGTGTGAATCACTGGGATCCCCACAGGCATTGTCTGGACCGGAGGCCCCAGCATGAGCCAGGCCACGAGCTCTGCATCTCAGTGTTGGCTTCTGATTCCTAAATGGTCTTCCTGGCGAGTTGTTTCTTCTTGCATTCCTTTCGAGCATTTTGTTCACTGTTCGATGAGGGAATTTCCCACCTGAGTTGTTCTCTTAGTTACTCATTCAGATCATATCCAAGTGGATCTTTCTTTTTATATTTTCGGTTTCCAAAAATAGGCAGGTGGTAGGGAGTGGGCATCTCCAGGGAGATATGCTAGGACACAGGCAGTTCTACTTCCTAGTTGCGATGGGCTGGCCCTTAGGGGAGCAGGAACTACATTCAGCCTAATTGAGGAGCTTTGTCTTGGGGGCTTGGGGGTGGGATGATGTGAGGCACATCGTTGAGTCTGGGCTCCTGGGTTTCTGAGTGAAGAGGCTCTTGTGTCTTTGGTATTCATCAGATTCCTCATTGGGTAGGGATGCAAAGCCAAAGTTTGCAAGGGAAATCATTTCAGTTTGTCCCTTGGCAGGGGTCATCCTCTGAGCCTCTCTCCTGGAAATGTGTATTGTGTGGGGCTGTGGCTTTCTGGGTTATGTGCTTTCACAGGCATGTGTGAGTGCGTACACACCTAGAGAGGGTCACTGGCAGTGTTTTTCTAGAGAAGAAGAAAGAATACTACATCCACCTTAAAATCCATAAGGGTGAATTCTGCTTCTTGGATATCATTTCCTTCTATGTAAACTCTCACAGTCCCTGATTCAGTAAAACACCTACATCCACATCCTCTCAGGTGGTGGTTAAGGTACCTGCTACCTCAGACTTACAGGCATCAAATTCTCAGTGGGTGGGAGTTTTTATCAGGCTCCTCAGGTGATGCTTAAACACACTAATGTCAAAGGATTGTGTCCTATTTTCCCCTAGAGGATAAATAATGGATCTTTGAGCTCATAAACCCCTTTCCAGGCAAACTGGGCCAGGCAATTCCAAAGACGGGAGGAGGTGGGAGATTTTGTCTGGCACATGTTTGTCCCAGTAACCTCTGTGTTTTCACCCCTGTATTTATTTGTTTATGTTTTGGTGAATGGCCTGCCTGCCTGCCATGGTGGCTGTTTGCACTCGACTCAGTGGGATGCAGCCAGACATGGCAGTCATGCTGGGGACTCAGGACAGATCTTAAGGAAAGAGCAACTTGGGCTGAAGTTGAGTGTTGGCTACTCAGTGGAGACCACACCGCCTCGCTTCTGGGGCAGCTGAGGACAGAGGCTGGTGGGAGTTAATGGCACTGAGTCAGGAAGGCCTGTGTAGACAGAATGGTCTATACAGAAGTGTTCAGCTAGAGTAGGAGGTACGGCTGCTTGTGTAAAGGGGATCATCTGAGGTGGGAATGGAGATTTGAAGGTAGTTAAAAAATATCTTTGGAAGATCATGGATATTTGCAGAATGAAATTTGATGGGGAAGAAGAAGGGGGCTTTGGGAGAAAGGGAGTGTGTGTGTGTGTGTGTATGCAGGGGGGTCTTATCTGCTCCTCCTGTTGCTAAGGAACATATAAGCTAGGGTTTAAAAATAAATGAAGAGTGGGTGGGCATATGCAGTGACTCCTGTCTTTTTAGGAACCAGTGCCCTTTACAGAAAGCCTTTAAATAACCATTTCTGGAGGCAGATTATTCATTTTGCTTAACTTTTACTTTATTAAGTAAAATAAACTCCCTTATATACCCCTAGGTTTCCCCTCATTATCTTTCCTTTGTTGGCTTTTTTGGGAGCCATTTTCCCAAGAGAAATTTTCCTTTATTTCAGAATCTGCACCCCTAGAGCAAATAGGCTCTGTAGATTATAAAGCTGAAGGCTTTAGAAGGCAGTGCAAGTGAGCTGGTACTTTTCTCCTAAAATTACTACTTCTTTTTTCTTTGAAAATTATGGTGCAGCAACAGATACGTATGTATAAATGACTATATAATGTGTAGAAACTTTTTTAAAAACTGCTATAGGAATTCCCATTATGTCTGTGAAATTGAAGAAAAGACCTTTCAGAAACACACAGGAGAAGGGAAAAAGGAGCTAGTTGATGTTTCTCGTCTTCCATGTGTGGGCACTGTGCTAAGTATTATTGTATATCCCATCTTATTTGATCTTTGTGATAGCCCTGTGATGTCATTATGATTAGTCCTGTTTGATAGAAAATGAACCTGAGGCAGAGACCTTGGGCAGGGCACAGAATTTAAACACACATCTGACCCTAATGGGCTTTCTCTTCAGATCACAATGTGCTGCTTCCTCCTTTATTTTAGGTTCTGATTCTCCCCACTTGCACCTGTGTGTGTGTGCAGTGTGAGCCATTCTTTCACTTTATTCACATGGTACCATGGCTCATTATCATCTATATGATCTCTTGTATACTTCATTCTTTGGACTGCAGCCCTTTGGTTATATGACTTTAGGGAAGAAAAGTGAATATAAGTCCATGATCATCAGCAAATAGATTGGTTTTGCTTCTGAGAACAAAACCACCTGTGATACCTGACATCTCTGTGAAGACGACTGTTTTAGAGATTTATGTGCCCTTAAGAATTTTCTACAGGTGTTGTTTAGGGGAACCTAGCTCCAGTGAAGAGCTGCTTCGTGTGTTTATTCTCCAGCAGCTCACAGTGACTGGTGAAGTATGATTTTGCCTGTAAGGAGGCCTGTGTAGTAACCATTTGATGTGAGATATTGACGTTCCTGCTTCACTTTTTCCACTTACAAACTGGGATGGTAATTCCTAATCTTTTTATTTATTTATTCTTTTGAGACAGCATCTCACTATGTAATTCAGGCCTTGAACTCACTATGTAGAACTCTCAGTGATTCCCCTGCCTCAGCCTCCTGAGTGCTGAGATTGCAGGCATGCACCACTGCTCATGGCTTTGATCTTTCCTAAAGGACATTTTTGGTATTACACAGAAATAATAGTAAGGAATATTAAACTTCTTAGATTAGCCACCTGGCTAGAAAAGGGTCTTTAATTCTTTGTAAATTGATGATTAGAAAGTAGTGCAGTCATCCCTCCGTGTCCAGGAGAGATGGGTCCAGAACACCCTGCAGCTATCAAAATCTGCTGATGTTCAAGTCTTTTATACAAATGGTGTAGTGTTTGCATATAACATAAGCACATCCTCCCTCAAGCTTTAAGTCATCCCTAGATTACTTATATTTCCTGATACTATGTAAATGCCATGAGAACTGGACACAGTGGCGCATGCCTGTAATCCCAGCACTGGAGAGGCTGTGGCAGGAGGATCACAGGCCAGCTTGTGCTACATAGTGAGTTCAAGTCCAGTGTATTTTTTTCCTGAATATACAGCATCCATCTTTGTAAATCAATTTTATTTTGTTTTTATCTATGCTTCACACGTTCATTAGATAGTTAGAGACTTCAGGATCAGACAACAAATTTGGTTTTAATTTAAAGCTTCCTTCCTCAATAATTACTTAGGTACAAAGTGTCCACTCCCTCAGTTAGGACACCCGGGCTACGATTTTAACTTCATCACTGTCCAAACTCTGCTCTGGTCTGGTCCTGTCGAGACTTGGGTTTTGCACGGGAGTCAGAGCCCTGGACCTCATGATGAAGAAGTGAAGAGACCTTTGTTGGCATTCAGTTCTGTTGTGACAACAACAGCATTGCCTCATGGGGCCAAATTAAATTAAACTAGAACTGGCTCTTTCCAACATTTCCCTTTCTAGTCTGGGAAAATGAGGACTCCCAGTGAGAGTCAACCTGGCTGCCCCTCTCTGTTCTTCTGGGCTGGGATCTGGGATACACATGTCCTATAACTCCCCAAAGTATGCTTGGAGCTTTGTACATTGAGAGACCAGGGGCATCTGGAGAAATTATCACTTGCACTTAGAGCTGTGATGTCTGCTCTCTTACAAAGGTTTGTAGTGGTAACATTGGTCCTATGGAGACTAATTTTTCTTCTCAGACCCTGTAATTGTAGTTTTTAGAACAGTAGTTACTGCAAATGAATGGTGGCATGTGAGCTTTTCTTATGGTGAATTATAGGAAGGCGGGTCATAAGCAAAGCCAAATCTAACCCTTTAGGCTTTTTTTCACCTTTAAAATTGAATTTTCCCCAAATAGCTATAAAATTGGACCCATTTCTAATTTTTCAGCTGGTAGGAACCTATTGCAAGGCATAGGAGACCACCATAATGTAGAAGTTTAAAGAAATAAAACCCCAAGTTATATCTGTTGGCCCCTGAGACATGCAGAGGGCATCTCTGGCTTATTTGCCAGGCAGCTAGCTCCTTGCTAGGTAGAAGCTCCAAAGGATTCACTTCCTGTGACATGTCATTGTCCTCCCCTAGTCTCATGTGATGCCACTGAGCAACTTTGTTAGGACCGAGTTGCCATTTTCTGTTGTGGGGATTAGACTAGAGTTCAAAGCTGGCAAATCCCACATGATCTGGGGCAATGTATACAACCCCTTTGACGCTCAGCATATTCATCTCTAAGGTGAAATAGCAGCAACATCTGCCTTGAAGATTGTTACAATCATTCATTAAGCTACTTTCTATAAGGAACTCAGCACAATACCCTGTACAGAGGTAACTTTGGTCATTGTTCTTCCCTGCCCTGAGTTGGTAGCTCCTTGGAAGACAGGAACTGCGCCTTAACATTTGAATCTCTCAATCCTGTTCTTCTTGCTCAGTAGGTTTTGGATAAATATTTGCTGAGTGAATGCATGGCATTGACATCTTTAAATACACTCTTGTTCTTGTGGAGTCCATCTCAATTGTGACTTTTCTTTTCTCTTAAAAGAAATATCTGTTTTTGTCTCATTTACACTCTGTCTAGCAGCCCGGGACTGTTTCTGTTTACAGCTTCCTATTTGAGTACCTGCACCGGCCACTTAGCCAGCTGTTGGAGGCTGGAGAAGGGCGGCAGAAGCTCTTGCTTAACCATCTATTTGCAGCTTGTCAAAGAAAAGGCCTTAATTTGCCTTCTGAGGAGCACTAATTGGCTCTCTGGTTCTCTTTCTGTCTGTCTCAGCCCTGTCCAAGGGGCAGCATTGATTTTCTCCTCAGGGAAGTTTTGGTTGATGTTTCTCCTGTAATCAGAACTTAGCCATGCAGAGACAAGATGACCCTGTATTCCTGGGGTTGTCCGGACTTTGGTCCAGCCAGCCCAGTGTTACTGCTGTGTGTGGCTCCAGTTGGTCCCTCCTTCCAACCCATTTGATTAACTTGGATGGATGAATTACTTGAAAAAAATGCTTTAGTCCATTTGGTGACTCTAAATTTTTGTTTTGTTTTTTACTCACTTAATATAACAAAGTCTTTAAAAAAAAAAGTGACAGCTACTTTTATTCACATAACCTACAAAGCCCTTGAAGAATGAATGGTGAGTTTCTCAACATCCACAGTGTTTGAAAACAGGTGGCATGAACACTGCTTGGGTTATTTTAGAGATAATTAAATCATCAGGTGTGCTGAAATCAGGGTTGGGGCTATGGCCGGGAGAAGACAGGAAGGAGTCTTTGCAGATGAATTTTCATGTTGCTTTCTTACAGCTTGAGTTTTGTGAGCTTTTGAATGGAGCAAACCTTTTTTTTTTTTTTTTTTTGCAAAGGCAGCAGCTCTTTGACAAGGATTTCTAGTTTTTTTTGGATCTAACCTTCATGCGTTTTGCTCAAATGGTTATTTGCCTTTAGATTTTTAGAATCACAAATAATTTTCTGGTGAAGAACCAATTCTAGTTTAAACTACATCAAGAGTCTGGCTTTTATTGTATCTAGAGGGAAACATTCAAAGTTTAAAATAGTAATAATTCTACTAACAATATTCAAATCTCATTATTCTAATCTTTCCATTATATGCAAAACAGTAGAGTACTGGTTAAGAGCTCTGACTCTGGTATCCTGTAAACTAGGCTTGAATCTACCTCTGCTGGATGTGTGTCCTTCGTAAAGTGGACACCTTCCTTTCCCCATCTGTAAAATGGTGACTATAGTCATATACACCCTGCGGGATTATTTGAAGTTTAAAGGAGTAGATACTTGTAATGCTGGCTCTCACAAAGTAAATGCCATCGTGTGTTCATTAAAGTTTTATTATCTGTATGTAAGTCCAGATAAGGAGAAGGTTTGTTTACTATTGTTCAAAATATTGAACCCAAGTCAAATATCAGCAGTGGATGGTAAAACTATTCAGGCAACATTAAAATAAGATGGGCTTACATTGAAGAAATTCAATTTACAGGTTTAGGTATCTGTGGATGTAGAGAATATGAACTTTTGTAACTTATTCAAACATAGCTAGCTTGCAGGAGGGGATGACGGAAAGAGGAAGAAGCTGCCTCTGAAGGCTTTGGAAATTGAAGCAGATAAGGCAGAAGGCAGAGACCACAAACACAGTCAGTGTGTGGAGAGCCAGGCAGCTGCCCAGATGCCCTACTGGTCACCTGAGAACAGGAAGCTGGATGGATGTGGAGGGTGGGATGAGGGGCGGCAGGGCTGCTCAGTGTCAGCAGGAGATGAGCAGATAAAGACAGGTGCTACAAATAGAGTCGCTGTCATCTGTGATCCTGGACAGAGGTTACCTCTCCTCCATCCCAGTGGCATCCGCATTGTAGGAACAGGCCTGTCCTGGCAGTCGGAGACAAAAGCTTCCCAGATGCTACCTCCCCTGTATTATTTCAGAAATGAGAAGTTCAGCCTTCTGGGATGTTCTGTCAGTTAGCTCAATGAGGCCAAATGGCAGAATTTATTTTTAAAACTGTAAATGGCTTTAAAATATTGAATAAGTAAAACTGGCTCAGAATTACGAAATAAATTCTGAGGGCTGTAAATCCCATGGGTTTTTCCTCCCCCCACCCCCCAAAAGGCAACAATAAGGCAGTTTGGTCACTTTTATGTATCATGTCGATTTTTAGGAAATAGCCAGAAAATAATCTTGAGAGGGCTAAAGTATATTTAAAAATGTGTCCCTCCTTTGTATATGAACAAGATGTCAGGCTTCTATGGAAAAATTAATTTTTATTTTTACAAGATTAGTAATTTGTTTAAAGATAAAAGAACTTTATATAAATTTGTGTGGAAGCATTTGGAAAAAGGTACTGTGCAACACATAGAGTCAAATATCCAGAACATTCATTAGGCTACATAGACTGTGATTGCATCATTGTATGTGACAGGGTTTGAGCCAATCCCTCTCAGACAGAGAGCATTCCCTCTGTAGAGGTTTTTGAGGGAAGAGCCTAATTTAAAACAGATTCTTTCTTTCTAATTGGCTCCCTCTCAATGCAAAAACTGAACAGTGGCAGAGTTCTCTTTCTCTGTAGTTGAAGCACTGTCCTTAGCATTTAAAGTTAGTCAGGAGGCACAAAACTGTGAGCCCCAGAGGAGTTAGAGCTGGATCTTACCTGACAAAGTGAACAACCAGGCTTGTGTGGCCTTCTCAGCTGTCCCGTCAGGTCAGGTTGCTGTGACAAAGTACTGTGAACCTGGTGGCTTGTAAACAGCAGGCAATAATTTCTCACAGTTCTGGCTGGAGTTTCGAGTTCTAAGACCTGGGCACTGGAATGGTCAGGTTATGGAGAGGCCTCTCTTCTGGTTGTAAATGGCTGCCACCTTGCTGTGTCCTCACATAGCAGAGAATGCTACAGATTACTAGAAAGAGCTCTGTGTCTCTTCTTGGAAGGGTACTGATCTCCTTGATAAGGGTGACACTTGTCAAGACTTAATCACCTCTCAGAGGCGCCCCACCTCCTACTACCATCAACTTGGGGGTTAGGATTTCAGGGTATAAATTTGGGGTGGGAATACAGGCATTCTGTGCAGAATATCAGTCTACTCACCTTTTCTCCCCATGGCCCAGGAAGCCACAGGCTTCATGGCACTTAGCCTTCCAAGGGGCCTCTGGTAGAACATTATTCCCTGAGGTAGCAAAGGCAGCCCGTGAACTTCCAGACTTTCCACAAAGTGCAGCTCAGTGAAACAAAAAAGCTTTTCTTGGTTCAAATACTGGCTGCAAGTATTAACTACTGACCTCCCTACTTGTGAATATTAATCATTACAAGTTATTGATTTTATCACATGCATGCTGTCTGCCCAGAGATGTTAAACATTTTAACACTGTTTTTCATTGAACTCTCAATTACACAGGGGCTATTACTGTTTCTATTTTAGAGATAAGGACATTGAGGCTTACAGTTTAAGCACCTTGCCTGGAGTCACACAGCTAGTTAGGTGGCAGACTGAGCTATGTATCTATATTTGCAAATTACTTATCTCATGGTGCTTCCCTAATGCAACTTTTCACTCTGGTCCTTCCTTAACTTTTTCCCATTTTCTGTGTGGAAATAGTCATATTTTCACAATCTAGATGCTTATTAGACCAAAATCTTTGAGAAGAAAGATCCATACATTTTATATTAGTGGGCCCAGCCAGACCTCAATAGAAGAAAGCCTTGATGGACCTGGATTGGCAAAAGCACACTTCTTTCTTGCCCAAGTGTAAGACGAGGTCTGAATAACTACTTGTGTTGTCAGTTTTAGAGAACCAATGTTGAGCTTCCCGCCGTTGTTCTGTTAAAACTGTATGAATTTTCCATTGTGTCAGATTGGGAAATAAATCGTTTCTTGGGGCCAGAAACTGATCGCAAGGATTATAGACTGGCACTGCTGCCTTTAAATTCTACCTCCTGGACAAAACTTTGTGACTTATAATTAGTAGAAATTTGAAAAGAGATGAATGTTTGTATATGGATTGGGGTCCTATATCAAAGTTAGGACCAAATGTATGCATACTTTATGTGGCTGAAATGGCATAGTCAGCTCAGTAGCATTTGATTAAGAAAATATCCCTTGGTGAGTTGAGTCTTTTACTTTTAATTAGTGGACTTGTTCAAGCTGTAAGCATTTGCAATATCTGCTTTTCCATAACAATGTCCTCAGCATTTATATTTTTGTGTGTGCAGCTATGGACCCCTAGAAAGTTCCAAGAGCACATTTCAAAAACCTGAGTCATTCTTTCACATTTGAAGAAAACCTTAAGAATTTCATAGGAAAATAAATATGTAGTTCAGAAATAAACGTCAAAGCTATTTAAAGATTAAAACAGCAGCTTTTCTGTGAGCCGTAAAGAATTACTTATAACAAAATCTAAGGGATTTTTTAAAAAAAAGACCAATTTCTGGAGATTTCTTAAGCTGTTAAAACTGGCTAAATTTAGGTACTTAATAATAATAAAAATAAATGTGCATGGTATTTTAAGGCTTACCATTTATAAGCTGCTTTCACATAAGTGATCTAATTTTACCCTCAAAACAATCTTAGGCAACCCCATGTTGTTTTTGTAGCCATTGTACACTGAAGAAAACACTTGCAGAAGCCAAATGACTTCCCCAAGGCCATGTGCCAGCGAAGGGTGCCTTTAGGCTTAGGGTGGGTATTGGATCTGATGTCCCCTGTATTTTCACTTTGGGGCACTGTTTCCACACATCCACCTATAGGAAGATGGGAGCATTTCTCTCGCGTTAATTTTATTTACCTGAATTTATCTCTCCTGTTAATCATAATAGGCAAAGTTGTAGTCAATCACCAGCTGGCACACTGAATCCATGTGGCACTGACAAGGAGGATGACCTCGTTATTAACCTCACACCCTTCCCATGTATGTGAAGTCATGAAACCATACAGCACGATGGTCTGCATTTAATACTCCTCTTACTTGGGAAAAGAAAAAAGCAGGGGAAGAGATATGTTCAGGCTCTTCTTTGCATTAGTTGCTAAGCAGCAGCCATTTCACTGTAAAGGAGATTCAGTTCAAGTAATGACATAGGTATTCCAAGAATAGCATTTCATTTTTATAGCAACTGCGTTTCAGGTCTCCATAGAGCACGTGTTCCTGCGGTTCACTGATTTTAGGAGAAGAAATAGCTGCCTCAACATATTTGTTGAATACGTGGAGAAAATTCAATACAGCCAATCATCTAATAACCAGACTTCCGTGTTCTCTATGCGGTGTACAGGGGTCGGCAAGCTCAGGCTACCCCCAGGTTTAAGGATTTGGAAGCGTCTCCAGAGGGTACAGCTGACAAACAGGTATGTTTGGAGGCCATGTTTGGCATTCACTGATACCATGTCCATGGAATGCTCTGGAGAATTTAGAATTCTAAGTTGTTTGAAGTAATTTGGTATAGAACAAAATTGTGTTGCATCCACAGAGTTGAATTGTGGCCAAGTTTCATTGTATTGAGATTTTGCTGGCAACTGAAGGGCCTTTAAAATGAAAATTAAAAGAAAAATACTGTACAAGGCTAACATAAGTCATGGAGTTCTGTTTTGCCAGAAAGAAGAGTATGAGTATAGATGTAGACCTGTATTCAATGTCCTGGTAGACCTGTGTTTGAAAGGGAGATATCAAAATGCAGTGTTTTCAGGGGGCATGTTTTGACTGCATTCTCATCACTTCTGAAGGCTGCAGATCGTGTGTAGAAGCCCTTGGACCTACCTCTTAGACTGTCCCACCATCTCTGTCGTGACTCGCCAAACTGTTGGCAGATGAATGTGTGTCTAGATGAATGTATTTTCTACAGAAAACTGCTTCAGGGCAGCTGTTATGAGAGTAAACTTTGTTGCTGTCTGCGAACGACCCCCCCCCCCCCCCCCGCCCCGCCGCCCGCACCTGTCTCAAGCCATTTGTGAAAAAATGTCTTTTTCCGGGAGCAGCTAGGATGCTTGGAAGCTGGTCTTTAACTTCCAGTAAGGTCCCCCTCCTTTTAAGGCAAAGTACCTCTTCCAGGAACTCAAGTAATGTTCAGAAGAAGAAATACGTGGCTGAATGTGCAAATGGTGAATCGTTATCCCCGCAGTGCAATTGGACTCATTAATATAGTCTTTTTAGCGTTTCTGCAGCAGTTAATGCCTTTCATACATTTCATTGTGCACTTTTTACAGTGGCTCAAAATAGCTTTTGTGCAGAACCTCTGGTATTATCAGAACCCATTATTTACATGGGGAAATTAAGTCAGGATGGGCTAAGAAGGAGAGGATTAAAATCAATGACTCCCTGGCATGGAAGCAGAGATGAGCAAGGCCCTCAGTGTCCTGAAAAAAGGAAAAGTGTATCTGGGAGGTGCTCTGTGACTCACATCAGCATTATTTGTGCCACTAGTACTAGCATTTATTGAGGTCCTACTATGTGCCAGGAACTGTGCTGCTTTGCAAGTATGGGTTCAGTTGATTCTTAGAGCAGTTTTATGAGGTAGATACTTTTACCATCCATAGCTTTACAGAAGAGAAAACAGACTGAAATAGCACATCAGCTAGCCTGAAAGAGAATCAGGATGGGAATCCCAGAACATTCCAGCTTGTGTGCATGTAAGCATTACCCTGTGCTGTGTCCCAGTGTAAATACAAAACTCTGGTTTTCCTTTTGGGAGCACCTCTATGCTGTCATGTGCAGCCGGTGGGACGGAGCATCAAAGTATCTGAGCCTTCACCACAGAAACCAGGGAGCTCTTTGGAAGCTGTTGAGGGGTTAGATGGGGGAGGAGGCTTCCTCTCACTACCCTGACACCCTTTTATGGCCAGTGTGTGTTCTAGACTTGCAAACCCAGGTACTTTTTGCCCGGGACACTTCTCTTACTGGCAAAAGGACTGCCTGTTCACTGATAACCATTAGAGTGCTCTGGTAGGACAGTTTCTGCTGCTCTGGTGCCTGCCTTTATTCCCAGAATGGATCACCAATTTTTCTGTTGAATTGTGAACAACCCAACATCTTCCCAGTAAATTTCCTTTAGGCTTAAATTAACCAGGAGTGGTTTCTTTTGGTTGCAACTAAAAATAAAATTTAACTGAAAAAAATGTCTTTGATGTATCTGCCAACAGCTTCTCCTGGTGAATGCTCTCAGTGCCAGAGAGCTGCTCTAGGAGATACTCTACCATTGATCAGTTCTTCTTGTTAGAGGGTTTTTATTAGAGGAAAAATAAAATTATCATTTAGTGAATATTTAGTATGAATTGGGTAATTTTTGCTTCCTTTTGTTTTCTTATTTAATTATCAAAAATTCTCTGAGCTATCTCTCTCTCTCTTTTTTTTTTTTTAGGAAACTACACCTTCCAGAGGAGAAATACTTTGCTTCCAGTCAAAAAGCTAATGATTGATGGCCACAGCCACAGATGGCCCACGTTCACTCTCATTATGCTCTACTGCTCCCATGTTGTGTCCCAAACTGACTTTGTCAGTCTTTACCTACTGGTATTACATACTTACTTCTGGAGAACATTCCAGATAACGCTTCTCCCCTTTCCTATATGATGGATCTTTATTTAAAGTCAGACAGCACATGTCTCCTTAACCTCTTCTCTTTAGATTGAACCATCTCTACTTTCATTCTTATCCTTATTGAAAGGTGACTTTTAAATCACCTGCACTTTTCTGGCCCTCCCTGATTTATCCATGCCTTTCTTCATAAAAATGGACCACTAAACTAAAAATGTGGTCTAACTAAGGCTACCACCAGCACATAGAGTTCAAATTAGAAACAAGTCCTGAGTTTGGGTGAACAAATTTGTAAAAGTCCTCCCCTTACTGCAGAGTTCAGCTGGCCTTGAGCCAGGACTGAGCACATAGGACCCTGGATTCCCTACGGTGAACACTTCTTCCTCCTCTGGGTCTTCTAGTGGCAACACAGCCTACCTGCTTTCAGCATTGTCCCAAGGACTCAGTTCCTTTGCTGTGTCCACTAGTTGTGTGTGTGGTATAGAATGGATGCAGGCCAGTTGCTGTGAAACTCATTCCAAAACCCAAATTGCCAGAGTGCTACTTCAACAAATTACTGATGGCATTTCCGAAGTTTTGCTTAGGTTGCAGCAATTTTACTTAAGATTTGTCATTTCAGTTTGGCTAAATGTTTACTTGGCATGTTTCATATTTATTGCAGACACCAAACTTTTCTATAATGTTCAAGAGCCATACCTCTCTGTTATTGCCCATCTATCCCTCCTTCCTGTTTGTTGCCTCTTAATTAAAAAGGACAAGTTCTCTCTTGATTACTAATTACTCTTATCTCTACTTCTCAGATTTATGCCTGCCTTGCCCTCTCCTTGGCCTTATTGCTGGTTTAGAATGCCTGTGTTCAACTCTTCTAAGACTGGCTTTAGTTCCTCATCTGAGAGGCCTTGGTTGACACAGAGCTGATAAAGCAGCCCATTAGTTATTTGGCTAAACCTGCCCTTTGTGGTTAAGAAGATAACTTAGTTTGTCAGATGACAGCATTTTACTAGTTCAGGTACCAGGGCTGTGCTGTCCAGTGCAGTAGACCTCTGCACCCATCAAAGCCACTTAAATAAATATAAAAATCTAGTTCTTCAGGCACACTAACTGTGTTTAATAGTCACACTGTTATGTGCTTAATAGCACATGCAGCTAGTAGCTGTCATCGCAGGCAGCACAAATATGGAACATTTTTATCAATGCAGAAAGTTTAGCTTATTATCGCTGCTTTGAAGGATGTGTCAAGATACTAATTTATCAAAATTGCAGAGACCTCTAGATGACCATCCTCGAATGAGGTCCTTGAATGATATAGTTCTTGGATTCAGAACTCTAGGTCCCTATCCAAGAGGCCATATTGTAGGAGTTTAGAAAGGAAAGAGTATTTTAGATGAGCAGTTGAGGGAAAGTCACTCTTAGTGTTCCCCATCATGCTTCCTGCCATGTGCTCTTTCTGTCTTCACAGCAGGATTGAGGGAGCTTCTTAAGGCTGAGGATGGAGAGGGGGTGTCTATCTTCTTTTTTCTTTGTAAACTGCACTTTTCCTCTACATTGTCAAACATATAGAGCTCTAGGCAGAAGAGAAGACATTCCGTAGCTTCTAGGTGGGATGCGAAGTTTGCCTCTAAAAATAGCTGGCTGTCATGGGTCACATAACATTAGAACAAAGGAAGGAAGAGGGTGACAGCTTCTTCCTCAGTAGATTGCATGCAAGGGCATGGTCCAAGTTAGCGGGGTGCAGAGTAGGGGGATGGATAGACCTCAAATGTGAACTTACAGCCTTTGCTTATGTATATCACAGAAATTGCTTTTTATACTCCTAGTTTTATTCTTAACGTTAGGCTCTATCACATTCAATAAATATTTATTCTAAATGCATCAGGGAGGTATGAAAGTAAACACATGAATTTAAACCTTTAATGTGGCTCATCCAGTGCCTGGAGAAAAGACCTGAGGATACTACAAAAAGAGCTTCAAGGACAGAGCAAAAGCCCCAGGAGAATCCTCATGTGTTTGTGTGGATTGTCTCTGGTGCTTTGAACTGCCAATACTGCACACATGCTGTTCTAAAAATAACCTGAGTAACTTGCATCCTCTGCTAAAGGGAGTGAGATAATTTGTGAGGATGATGAGAAATGGGAAAAGGCGAGGAGCTTTAGAAGATGAGAAATGAAATACAGGAATCTCAGTGGCCTCTCAGGTGCCTCCATGTACTGAGTGCTTCCTTTGAAGTGTCAGTGTTGAAAACTGGGAAGAAAAAGTACTTAAAATAAAAAGATCACCAGGAGAACATTGAGCTTTTCTCACCTATGTCTTATAACATGAGCAACCCCCTAGATAAAAGCTTACCTGTTTTACAAGAATAGTTGCCGAGGACTAGTTTGTTATTTGTGAAAAACACTATTTAAGCCCTTAGTGAACATTCCAAATTTGAATAGTATATGATTTCTACCTTAAAGTACTTTTATGTTGCATATAACTTACTAGGGAAGTAAATTTAAAATGTATCGAGTAGCCACTGGGTATCAAACACTATGCTAAATGCTAGAAATAAGAAAGAAATTAAAAACTCTGTTTTCAAGACTTTATAGTTCAGTATGGAAGAAAGTTAAGAAATTGACCTGTTGTACTACAGGGGGATAAATACAAAGAGGATATTCAGGAGAGAACATGGGCAACTCAGACGAAGGGTACCCATGTCCGATCGGGAGCAGGTGAGGATTAAATGTGCCTTGAAGGAGGAAGAGATAGCTAGGTAGAGAAGAGAACTGAATGACTAACTTTTATCATTGATTCAATGGAGAAAGCCTACTCTAGGTTCTAAATACCAAACCGGAAACAGAATTTTGGAACACAGTCCATTGGGTTCTAATCTCTTTAGAAAATTCTTGAAAATAGAGCATTTGAACTTTTTAACCTAGAAATCCACACATAAAGAACCTCTGCTAGGAGTTATATCTATTTTGTACTTCTTAGACATCAGTAGACCAAACAAAGTTTACATAGGAGGAAGAGTGATCACATGGTCTGCTTGGGCTGTGAAGGAGAGAGGGTTTAGTTGTGTTTGACAGAGGATTTCTTAAAGCAATGACTTTGAAGACTTGGTAGGATTTCAGCAGGAGGAGACAGGGACAGAAGAAGGGACAGTATGATTAACATCCAGGCAGTAGGAATCATATGAGGAATGGCATGGTGATGGAAATGTGTGACACTATTTGTGCAGCAATGTGAATTGTGGAATAATTGTGTTTTGAGGATAATGATACAAAGCAGAAGATAAGGCAGAGAAGGTAAGTTAAATGCTCATTATGGCAGACCTTGAATGCCATCAGAAGAATTTGGAGTTTGTACTTAATAGGGAGCCATTGGAGGGTCCTGAGTGGAGAGGGGATATTCCCTACTCAAATGGGGGGAAGTCCTTGTTCTCCGTAAAGTCACAGCTGGTTCCCCTCCTTCTGGAACTATTGCTGCAAAAGCCATTACTGCAGAAGTGATCATCCAGCCACTCCAGGTAGAAAAGAGCCTCCCTCTCCTCCCTGACTATGAAGAGGGAAGGGTATCTTCATTCTCTCTATGGTGGCCATAGCTGCTAAGAGAGGTGAGCTTTACTCATGCCTCTGGAGCCATGAGCAATGGGATGGCTCTCCAAACTCAGTTGTGAATTCAGGAGACATTCAGCAGGGAGAAGTGCTCAGTCTTTTTTAAGTAGCAAGTGCTGTGAGAAATGGTGTTTAGATTAGATATCATTCATTCATATTTTAGCCAAATAACATTCTCTTAAGTTCTAAACAAGTAAATACACAGAAAATTTGGGAACATGGTTTGCTGCTGAGGTGAGGATTTTCTCTCTAGATAAACTACTTGGGAAAACTCCCCAAATTACATCATTGGGTTTTAAAAAATAAACTGTATAGGTTTTACTCCCAGTCCCAGATTCTAATACCCAGAAATTACTGAACAAATTAATGGGAGAAATGTGTGTTCTGAATTGATTAGAAAATCATAGTTGAGCAGCTTATATATATGTGTTTCCTGTCGAAGGGAAGTGTTACTGTCTAACACTGTTATGTGAACAGAGATTGACTGGGCCAGTTAATAGAAATACAGATAATTTTGCAGTAAAGAAAGCTTTGCTTTCAACTGAAAATCGCACACTCTTTTCCAACCTAATCTTCAGTAAATGGAGTGCAACACTGGAGGAAAGTCTGTGTGACCAATTCTGTCTGCTGGCTTTCATGCCTGTTCTGGAAGGATTAGGATGCCGCCCAGCTTATTCTCTGCATTATGTACATCACATCGACATGCCTGAGAGCTGGCTCACACCCTGCATTTTAGAAAATCATCATTTTTCTTCATATAAATGGAAAATAGAGAAAAATAGGATAGAAGGGGGAGCAACTTTGAGATCAAAGTAATATTAACATGCAGAAATGGAATCTTGGTGTAAGGCCACCCAGAGTGATGAGCTGTCTTGGATCCAAAGGCATGTGTCACCTGCCTGGCCTGTGTACATAGCCTGCAAACTAATTTCAGGATTAAGAAGTAAAAATATTTTTCAGTCACATTCAGTTAATAATGTAGAGATGATCAAGGAATGTCACAATGTTATTTAACAGTACTAAGCTTTAAGATGCAAAATTGCATATTTTTTCTGTTTTACTCAATGAAGCCAGTTTTATTTTAAGGGAAACAAATAGGATCCACAGTTGTCTTTCCTGTTAGTCAACATTTCTGTTTTTTTGGTACTGGGGATGGAACTTGGGACCTTTCCTTTGCGAGGCAGGCGACGGAACCACTGAGCTAAACCCCAGCCTTCTGGTAGTCAACATTTAACATCGACTTCCCTTCACTACTCTTTATGGACAAAGGCATAAACACACTTAGAAAACACACTTAGAAAACAAAATATGGTCTATTCATTTACAGAATATTGCTACTTATGTGGAGCATGTATGTGTTTTATTGTGGGGATACTGTGTGTAAGTGGGGTTTGCATCTTTGGATTGCACTTGGTTACCCCAGTGTCCTTATCTGAAAAATAAGGCTGATGATGTCTGTTGCCCTCCATGGTTGTTGGAATTGGATGGAATGTATCTGTGTTGTAAATTGCAAGGTGTGGCTTTCGCCTGCATGCTGTGTCAGGGATGCCTTCTGCCTTGGAATAATGTAAAGGCTTTCTGAACTCCTCAGGGCAATTAAATTTCTCAATGACATCTCTAGAAAATAGGTTTACTAATGGTACAGATCATTTTGGACAATGTGCAACTGCAGATATAAAGATTAATAAACTTTTGGGTTTCATTTTCATCTTAGTTACTTTCTCATCTCTGGGACAAAATACCCAACACTCGAAACTGAAAGGAGGAGAGGTTCATTTTGCTCACAGAGAAGAATCCTCCACTTACCTTTCAGAGGTTTACAGCTCACTATGTTTCCTCTGAGGCAACATTTTTTATTATTTAATATGTAGACTTTCATTTGATCTCTATGCTTTTAGTAGAGGGTCTCACAGTCAAACCCACTCATTGCTAGTGTTTGCCATTTTCTCTCTGGTTTAGATCTTTTAGAGACTAAATCTTCAGTCTCCATGTTATGTGTGATAGGAGTAGTGCAGACTGCTCAGAATGGGGGCCTAAATGCTCTCTAAAGAATTCCTCCTATTTCTGGACCTTTCTTCATGCTCACTTTCAGCCATATCTACTGCCTCCAATTCCTGAACTTTTCTAGAATTCCATGGTGTGAATCCCATCTCCTTCTGCTTTGCTTCTTTCTCCTTCACACACATAACTTCCAGTTTTCTCTGTCCAGCTTCCAGGTATTTTGTTGTGATATCTTTTACCATCCTCTCTCATGTTATCCTTGTTCTTGTGATATTATGTCTTTTATTTCCTTGCCACTCATTTTGGTGGGAGTTTTTGGAGAGGGTTGGGATAAAGATATGTGTCCAGCTCACCATCATAAACTGAGAGCTTGGCTCTTTCTTTCCTCAGCAAGAACAATAGAAAATTTCACATACTTGCATAGGGATTTTGAACAGACAATGATTTTTTAGTGTGTTTTACTTTTAAATGACTTTTAAGAGTTTCATGGTTTTTTCATCTTTCTGAACTTTCTCTGTGATGAGGGGGAAGACATACTGCCTGTGACTTCCAGTGGATTCTGACCCAGTTCAGTGGCATTCATTCAGCTCACCATTTACTCTGCTGCAATCACCTAGTCTCACCATATCCTTTTAATGCTCAGAACCACTAACTTTGAGCCATTGGTTTCTGCTGGGAGCCAAGCTCTTCCTAGTAGCCTGTGGTTTTCTGGTTTTCTGAGAAGCCCTGGGAACTTGTCCTTCTCCTAACAGCTCAGATGCCTTTTCCCCTAACAGCCACAGTTCATTTAGCACCAATGAAGTGCTCAGTCTGGGATTTCTGAGGGACTGTCACTGGGGAAAGGCTCTTGCTAATGAGGTGCAAATTGTCAGCAGCTAGGGAGAGCCCAGACCCCAGAAAAAGTGTGGATTGTGAGGACACTTCCAGAGAAGGTTGGCTGCAGGCTGAAGATGGTGATTCCTCATTCTTTGCCAAAGCCTGATTCCTGGCTGGGGAGGCCCATGCATGCTGGGAGGCTGGTCTGGGCTCACACAGCCCCACCCCTGGAGCTGCTGCCAGCTGGCTAATCACTTGGCTGGTTTTCCTGGCTGGCTTTTCTTGCAAGTAGGACAGGCTATGATCAGTCATGGGTCTTTCCCAAACATTTGAGAGACAGCCAGGAAGATATATAGCCCCCAGAGATACTGTGCTTGGGATTAGGGTGCTTGAAGGTTCAGAGGTTGAGGGCTTGCGGATGGAAAAGTGGTTACAGTAACGGTTGAGGTAAAGGAGCATGTCCACTTCCCTTAAGTATTTGCTTTTCATGGGAGTGATTCTCCCTCATTAAGTGTTCACCTGAGTACCCTTATTGGCTGCTCTTTGGTAGTTCTGGAAGGTTCAGCTCTCTTGCAGTTGTTTTCACTTGCAACTGTTCCCACAAGCGCTGTGGTTAGGAGCAGCCAGAAACCCTGTGCTGGTGGCAGGAAGATAGAGAGGTGGGTGGGGCCTATCTAATAGGTGATGTATCAGCTGTTGTATGGCTCCTGGTCTGACAAAGCATGGTGGGTGGGGACTCCTGGATGTGGTAATTTGGTGATCTTGAGCAAATCTCTTAACTTCTATGGCTGTAGCACCCTCCATCTTTTCTTTATTTCTTTTTATCTCTTTTCCTCTAACATTTTCAAGAATGTACTGAGATGTCAGGCTAGGTACAAAGATGACAAGAATGAATGAAATTCAGTCCATATCTGAAAAGAACTCACCTTCAATCAGAATAAGACAGATATATGAGCAACATAGATTTTTCCGTGGTGAGAAATGCACTGGGTTGGGTGTTGGGTGCTCACTGCACTACAACTCTGCATATCACCTTATTAGTGATGGAGAGCTGGAGTGGATTGTGAGAAGTGTGATAACTGGCTAAATGAGGAGGCTGGGCTAGATGATCTTGAAGAGCTCTTGTAGCCTGAAATTCTTGGATTCTCTGTGTGGGTACAAAGATGTGGGTCTGGGAACATAGCTTCGTTGAGGAGTGTAATCTGGTGTAACGTCTGTGAGTAGGTGTTTAACTGTGGGCTGTACCCAGTAGCTATATTAAGAGGTAACATCAAGAGGGGAGTGGAGCACAGAATTCTGAGTTCAGCTGGAGTTTAAATACCCAAGCCTTCTTTCAGCATTCGATCACACTTTTGACCATGACTAAAGCACCTGAGGATTCAGGATTCAGGATTGCCAATTGTAAAATAGAAATTTTCACCCCTATGCAGCTGGAAGGGTTTTCTGGAGATTTATTTGATAATGACTTTAGTGTTGTTTAGTGCATTTGAAGGGGAAATATTATTTTAAAATTTATAATTACTTCTAATTATATTATGAACTATCAACAAGCATGGAAGTAAAATTTACTTATGCATCTGTTTTTGTACAATACATTTGTGCTTTTTTCCCCACTGAGTTTTGATTTATCTTTGGAGTAGGAATCAGGTTGGATTTGGGATGGGGAGATAAGAAAATGTGCAACAAGTGGTATCACACTAAAGCCTTAGCTGAATGTTCCAGCCAGACCATTTTGAGTGCACTTGTGTGGTTGGTGACACACCCCTGGACTCCTAAGTGTTAGTTTTTCTTTTTGAACTTTAATCCCCAGGGACTATTCTGGAACCACACAGTGAACACTTTGGCCCAACTCCAGAGCAGCTCCCAATCTCTGAGTTGTCTGATTGCTTTTGAGTAGGGAAGTATGCTCTTCATGTTTGTCCTAGAGTTTTAGCTTGCATCCTCTCAAAATATTCTCCCATTAGCTCTTCTTCATAATCTAAGGGTAAACAGTTTCTGTAAAGCTCTCATGCTCTGGGACAATGTCATTGATGGCATGGGAGCCAAACATGGGGGATGCCAAGGAGAATATTCAAAATGCAGAACAATTGGAAATGAGTGGACACGAGTCCTGGTTTTTGGCTAGCTGATAATTTCATGAGTTTGTAGTATCTGACACCATTCCTACCAGGACTAGAGAGCCTGGGATGCATATATCAAGGAATAAAACTTAGTAGCTGTGATACTGAAGGCATGGGAAGGGACTTTTGGCACTGCTGGCTCAGACACATAGCTAGAGTCCTCCTTGGGACTCTTATCATTGAAAAAACCCACTGCTACCTGCAGATTGATTTCCCAGTAGGAGCAATGGCCAGTAGGTACATCCTCACATTCAGCCTGTGAGATGTTTCCTGACTACTAGTAACATTATTATCACAGTCAATGACTATAGGACTCTACTGGGGCAAGGGGAGTTGCAGTTCTACAGCACACAGTATTTATTTTGTTTTATGCAAATGAGTGAAATACTCATTAGAAAGTATTTTTTCTGAATATGATCCCCGGTAGCACTATTATGTTATTTATCTTATGTCACTTATCACTTTTACTATAATTTTAGGGTTGTGCCTGTATGTTTTGTGGCTTCTAAAGGATTACAGAATCCTTGAGGGCATAGTGATTAATTCATTCAACATTTATTGTTTGTTTGGTTGGTTTTTGGTACCGAGGATTGAACTCAGGTCTTTGAGCTTGCGAGGCAGGTGGCAGAACCACTGAGCTAAATCCCCGGCCCTCATTCAACATGTATTAAGTACCTACTATGTGTGCTTTAGGCACCAAATACAAATGATGGTAAATAGTGAGACACTTTGAATACTGAAAGGTGAAGAGGAATAGTTCAGCTGATGTAGGATGAGAGGAGTCTTCCACAAAGGTTGAGAGGTCAAACAGCTTGAGCAAAGGCATGGCTGTAGAGACAATGAAAAGCAAATTGGTGACCCAGGAATATAGAATGATAAAATTGGGTCAAGAAATGAAACCAGAATGGTAACAATATGATCACTTAAATTGCCCTTTCAGTGTTATGAGGGAGATTTTGGCACAACTCCTGGATGCTACTGGCATCTGGTGGGTAGAGGTCAGGGCATTAAGAAAAACCAGACTGGGACAGTACAGTGGCTCACAGTGAAAAACTGGCTGTCCCTAAATCTCTATAATGCCTAGGTTGAGTAGTCCTTCCTCACAACTTTGCAGGTGTGGCTTATGTGACTGAAGTCTAACTCAAAAGTCGCTTCTTCAGTGGTCACCTTGTTCGCTCTCAACTCAGAAAAATTTATCTTCTCTGTCACTCTCTGTTACATAACCATGTTTTACTGTTTTCATGCTTTTTGATACCATCTAATATCATATGTTTGTTTACTTTTTTGTCTGTCTTTTCCCTCTAAAATATAAGTGTAATGACATTTTTTACTTGTTCATAGCTGTTCCCCTAGAACCTCCAATAGTGTGGGACTCATAGGCAAATGAGTGGAAAAGTTTGACATGTAGGAGTTCTGCATGGAACAATGAAGCAAGTTGATGTAGATTCTGTAGTGCTGGAATAATAATAATACTTAACATTTATTTTTACTGCTGATACTGTTCTAAGCATTTTATGTGTATTAAGTTGTTTAATCTCTTAAAACAACTCCAAGGGGTAGGCAGTGTGATTATTCTTCTGCCATATGAACAAACTGTGAAAGAGAGGTTTAATAATTTCCCAAGATTATACATCTAACAAGTGGCAAAACATAAGAGGTATATAACACCTTGGGTGATCTTTGTATATTCACACATACTCCTTGTGGTTGTTGGTCTGAGAGTCCATGGGAAGTGGCTGGTTAGAGGTCTTGTGAATTGGATTTGAAGAGTTTCCAACAATCCATCTCCAGACAATTACGAGTTGTATGAGGCAATCAGATACAAATAAGTGTGTGTGTGTGAGTATTTGGTGGACAGAGAAAAATCTCGAAATGCAAAGATTGGTGCCTCCAGGGTCTGGAGCATGCCATAGTGGTGAGGGGGTCCTGTTAAGAGTCAGAGCTAATGCTCTTACTCCAGGGGAGTCCTTTGGTTAAATGACAGATATGACAAGCCCTAGCCCCCAAGTCAAACCTGGGTTCAGAATATTGTTTCTTAAATTGTGGCATAATGCTGAGCAACAATCTTGACATGGGCCAATGGAAAGTCTTTGCTGGCATCTTCAACCTCAGAAATGAACTGCAGAGAGAGTAGGGTGACAACTTGGCCCAGGGTGGTGCTTGGGCAGAGTCTCTGTGGCTGGGTGTTAGAGCTCCTCCTTCTCATTACCACATGCCTACTCGTCACTCACACTTCCGAACTTTCTGTCCCAAAGGCTCTGGAGTTCTCAGAACTTTGACCACACAGATGGGCCATTTTATTCCAACGGTAACAATGGTGCCTTGGAGTAGTGCTCTTACAAAGTCAGGTTAGTGGAGACAAGAAAGATGGCTGCCTTGTTTCCTTCACTACCTTCTTTCCTTCTCCCAATGGTAGGACTACAGGATGGAGTTCATCAAGTCCTGACAAAAACATACCATATAGAGAAAAGGAGGGAGAGTCTTTGGGTCACTAGCACATTTCTCAATTTGTGAGAGAGGTCACTGGGACTGATGGGGCACAGCAAGTTGGCTCTGAGTGATCAGCTTCTTCACATGCAGTTGTGTTGCCTGCTACTCCAAGGCACTATTAAGCTGGAAGGTGTGGGATGGAGAGGAAACTTTTTGGTGGGAGCCGGAGGTACTGGAATATTAAGAGCTTGGAGACTACTCAGGTGTACTTTACATCCAGCCAAATCTAGTTCCAACTAGACCAACAGGTGGACATAGATGGTAGAATATTATAGTGGACCACATTAAGCCTGAGACCAGAAAGGCAGCAGGCTCTTGATGTTTTTATCTGCATTGTGGGGGCTTGGCACTCAGTCTTTTCAGAAGGGGCAGCTAAAACAGGACTGGCTGTGATTGAGGTCTGGCAGTGGAGGATACAGGAAAGAGACTTCCAATCTGAGTTCCAGGTTCACCAGGGTCTGAAAATGAAGACTTGAGCCAAACTGATATTGTGAAAGAGATAGGTTGGGATTTAAAGCTTGGAAAGTTCTCGTGAGAAAACCATGCAAATGAAGAGATCTTATATGGAGAATACCAGGGCCCTAAAGTAAATGCTCAGGGCAGTGATTGGTCCTGAAAGCTCAGGGCTTGTTACCATTTTATGGCTAGTATGGAAAGCCAGTGAGAAGTTGTAGAGAAGGGAGAGCTGTTTTCAGATTCACTTTTCTTCTAGATTATTCAAATGAGTGCACAGCAATCAATAAAGAGAGACTGTTGCTAGTCAAGATGAGAGAAAATGGACATGGCTGAGCTGGGAGATGGGGGTATGGAGCAATGTTAGAATTTAAAACTGAAAGGGCTTACAGATTTAGACAAAGTGATAATGAAGGGACAGTCAAGGACTACTTCTCTGTTTTAAATCTATTGTGTGGTGGAGCAAACACCTCAGATATCAAAGTAGGGAATATGAGCTGCACAGGGTGGAGAAGAATAGTGAACTAAAGGTAGATCATGTTTCATTAAAGGCTGCTTGAGCCATCAGGATGAAGGAGATCAACAGGAAAGGCATTTTGATTTTTTTAGAAAATTGCTCTGGGCTGAATGTGTGGCTATTGTAGTGGGGACTAAAATCACAAGAGTGGATGTGATTTTTTAGGTATAATCTGTAGGGTGAGAAGGAAAAAGGAATGTAAGGAATACTCTGAAGTCACAGCCAGCTATAAGGGCCTGCAAGATGGAGCCCCTAATGGAAGCAGAAGGATCAGTAGAATAACATTTCAAGATCTGTGTTGGACATGAGCTTTTCTCTGAAGTCTTTCCTCTCTCTTGTATCATTAATTTCCTCTCTTGGTTTTAGTATTTTCAGTGTGATAAGTGGTACCATAGAAGAATTAGATGTTGTTTAGAATTATGAGTGCTGTATGAGCCCTTAAGTGTCTTTAGGATTTCATCTTCATCTTTTCTCGTATCCATGTCTCTGTAAAGACATCAGTGGTGGATATCAAGTAGGATTTTAATACACAGTTAGATCGTAATGAATATGTGAGTTAAAGAGTGAATATACCATTTTATTAGGCAATGTATTTCTTATCTACATCAAAAGAAGAAAGTTTTAGACCAATTTTAACTTTTTGTTGCTTGCTTTCTTTTTCAAAATAGACAACTCCACCTTCTTAAGCAAAACCATTCAGCTAATTTTTGAAATAGACCAACTAGATCAGTCCCAAAGGGATGTGCAGAAACTGGCTGTATAGCTCAAATAAGATGATTTCCTGAGACAGATTGGATGGGCTGGCTCCACATATGGCAGGGATGAGGGTCTGACATTCTGGTTGCTCTCAGTGAACACATGATGGTCTTCTTTTCCATAGCTACTCCAGGGAGAAAGAGGGGGTGACTTTTTGAGCAATTCAGGGAAGGAATCCAAATTCTATAATTACCTGGTAAAAGTAATATTAAAACCAATAATTCTATTTTTTGAGCCAAAGGCCAGTGTTCTTGGGTATTACTTTTTTTGTACTAGGAAGCAAAAACAGAGCAGATCTTTAAGGTAATTATTGATATTTTCATGTTGGCCACAGGATTCAAGTTAACCAAAGAAAACCATAATCTTTCATTGTCCAAATCTGGAGATTACTTCAGTAGTCCAAGGCCCAAGAGTGTGTTTTCTTTCAGTTTATGTACCTATTTGAGATAAAGCAAATATATCATTTTTATTTTTAAATGTACTTCATGTACCTACATAGTTTGTCCACCTCTGTAATATTTGTAGGCTCAAATTCCTCTCTTGTTCTCTAGGGAGGCATATAATATTTAATAATATTTATAGAGTCTGAGACATTTGTTAGTCTTATTCTGGACCTCAGTTTCTGTATCAGCTTCCTTGGAGCAGTCAGAGAAACTAGAAGCTGTCAAACGCTCAACTGTACAAGAGACTTATTCCTAAAAGAAATGGAGTTGGTGGTGGAATTTGAACACTTTTTGGCATTTCCCTTACTTGGGAGAACACTTGACAATGTTCCTTTCTGGTGCTGAGGAGTTTTTCTCAACTCCAAAACTGAGAGCTCAGCTATTCAAGAAGGCTTTATGAATGGGGGTCGGTCATCATTCCTCACTGGTGGCTTCCTCCTTGCTCTCTGCCCCATCTTTCATTGTACTTCCACATCTCCTCTTTGCTTCACCTTGGAGACTCTTTGGAAAAGGAGAGTAGAAAGGGACAACCATCGATCAATAGAGGCAGGAAAGCTGCTTTTTGAGGTTTGATAATATATCCGGCACTATTTTTGTTTTTAGTCAAAATCCATTTTGCTGCATTATGAACATGTTTTCCCTTTGGCTTTCACTTCTGAGGTTAATTCAAGGAAATTAGACCCATATATTAGTCACATTTGCCCACATTTCTCTCAATAACTATTAAAGTTATTAGATATCTTGAAGCAGGAAGTTGCATTTTGCCAATGCTAAATACAGCTTGAAATCCTCAGATTCAATTTGGAGGCAAATTATTACATTTGAGTAGGTTAGAATCTTGCCCCCAAAATGCTGTTTTCCATTTTTCTCATGCTTGGGCTCTTGAAGAGTTTGAAATTTACAACTATGGACTTTCAGCCATCCCTGCAAAGAGGTCAGGAACTGGAGAGTTCCGGACTACAGGCCCTTGGAAGCAACCCTCCAATGTGGAGGATGAAGTTGAGTGGGTGGGAGTTTTTTTGTTTTAAGCTCCTGTGAAGTCAGTGCCAACACATTGAACACCAAAGGAGCCAGTTCACAAAGTGTCTGCACCCTCAGCCCTGCAGTGCTGTCTGCTTGATGATCATGGTCACTTCTCATTCTTTCCTCTGACCTGCATCTGCTCCTCTGACACATGCAAAGAAGACTCTCCCTTTGCCAAGGCCAAGTAAAAAGTGCAGACCAAGTCAAGAATTGGTTTTCAGCCCCTTCTCTAACCTCGCCCACATGTAGCTCTTCTTTTCTTTCCCAAGGAATGCCCCTGAGAATAACTCGCGCTCTTCACTTTGTCTTAGCATTGCTGCTGAACACCAGCACAGTAACTGATGAGGACTGTAGTGGCTCTTCCTGTGGATGGAGCCTTCTTTTGGGACTGACACTGGTTTGTTTCCTTGGTTTCACACAAGGAGCTGCCTTCTTTCTGATTGCAAGTCTGTTTGTGCTTGGCATATTTTCACAGTGGCATGGTTTGAGGCTCTGCTTTGTTGGTTTTGTGACTATTCCTACTATTTCCCTGACTTATGCTTTCTGTACTTTAAGTTATCAATGACTATGGAGGCTGCAGTCTTCCATTTAACACATATCACGTCCTATATTGTTATTGCCTCCAATATCACTATACAACTAATTAATGTTACAGCGGCAACACAGCTTCAAAAAATGGGTATAGCACAGGCTTTATGGTCAATCTTCCTGCATTTAAAACTTAACTCTATGACTTCCTAGGTCTATGGATTTGGACAAGTCATTTAAAATATCTCAGCTTCGATGTTCTGATCTATAAAATGAGGATTTGCATAGAATCTGCCATACAGGGTTATTGTGAAGATTAATTAACTAATACATGCTGGGTTGGTGTCTTTTGCACATTCAGATATCAAATTTTAGTTATGGTGATGATGCAAGTATGTCAGAGTAGTGACCTTGGATTTGCTTCTTAAATAGCACGGTTTCTTTGTCAGTCATTCTGCACTGGCACTTTACTGTCCATTAAGACTTCTGGGAGATATATATGTGAAACTGCATAAGAGGTTGGGGTAATCAGTTAAATGCCTCTCAGCTTTACAGGATGCAGAAGCTGCATGGTAAGGATACTAGCTAACATTTATTGAGCACTTACTATGTGGCAGGCATGTTCTAAGCACAATATGTTATCTTATTTATGCCTCTTAAAAACTACATGGTTATTACAGTTGAGGTAGCCGTAGCTCAAAGATGTAGAGCTAGGCTCACACCCAGGCCTGTGGATTAATCATCATTATAAATGACTTTCTTTGCATAGATAGACTGTTTCTCTTCTGAAGTAGAAGCCTAGGGGAATGGGAAGTGAGCGACCTCTCTGGGATGTACTGCTTATGACGTACAAGACTTTGAGCAAGATATTCAACTTCTAAGTTCAGAATTTCCATCTGCCAACTGAAGATGACAACTGCTAAGTCAAAGTAAATATGCAACAAATCAAGCCTTGACACATACTTCAAGAGGTGCTACCTAGCTAACTTTGCCCAGGGCAATAGAAAGTATGAAGATTCCTTTTTAGATATAGCAGTCCCCCTTATCTACAAGGAGTTTGATCCAATACTCCCAGTGGCTGCCTGAAACCACAGATAGTTCTGAATCTACAGAGGTCCCCCCCAACATTCCAGTGCTGGAGTCAGTCTGTGTTTCCATTAATTTGTTCTCTGGGCTTCCTTTGCTTTGCTACATTACCATTTTAGGGTTATTATTAAGTAAAATAAGGTTTACTTGAATACAGCACTTTGATCCCCCAACTATTGATGTGATAGCCAAGATGGGCACCAAGTGACAAATCAGAAGTAGCATCCAGGGTGGATGTGTTGGGTAAAAGGATGATTCAGGTCAGGGCAAGAAGGTGTGAGATTTCATCACTATACTTAGAATGGTACATGATTTAAAACGTATGGAGTGTTTATTTCTAGAATGTTCCATTTAATATTTTTGACCTGTGGTTGACCGTTGGTAACTGAAACCTTGGAAAGTGAGACGGTGGATCAAGTGGAGATTCTCTGGGCATAGGCATTAAGCTCACGGGTATAGGACAGGCAGGGCATGAGGAAGGCAGGCTCTGGTGCTTCCTCACCTTGGAATCAGAGCTTAGTTACTTTTTCCCAGTGTGACCTGGGGACAGTGTTGGGCCCAACTGGACGCTTTTAGCACTCTTGTCCTGCAAGTCCTGTTAGCTGGGATGGTGCTCCACAGCCCTTCAAGGGATTTCTATGACAGATTTCAGTTCTTTTTGATAGCCTTTGAAAAACATTCAAAGTATTTCTTTTCTTTCTAAGAGCATTTTGTGGTTGTTTTCTTCTGCTCCCCCAAAATTCTCTTTGAGGACATTGGCTTTTGCTGCTATGATTATGGGTGTGTGTGTGTGTGTGTGTGTGTGTGTGTGTGTGTGTATTAAATCATTTCTCCCAGCTCTTGGTCATAGTGGAGCTTAGGATCTCCGCATTTGTGAAACCCCATGACTTTTCCTGTGTAATGCTGTTAAATAGCCTCCTGACAGCAATGGTTAAGAAGTAGCTCAAGGCTGTCACTGTTGAATTACTTTAAGCTCAGTTTCATGCGTTATCACAGATCCTTCCCCCTATTTATCATTGCATCTCCCAATGGCACATCATTGCTTGCAGAACAACTTTGGTTTCTCTACTGACAACAAACACATTAGCTGTTTGGTCCAACTTCATGCACAAGCTTAATCTCTTGGCTTATGATCAGTTAAAACAGAGCCAGCCCTGCCAACACCTGTGGTCATTGTTGGTTAATTGTCTCCAACTATTCCTGCTCTTCCCACTCTGGGAGCATGATAGGTTGGACTTCCTGGCCGCTGATATTTGAGTAGGGCTGTGGAACACATTCTGGAGAGGAAGTTGTGACTGGAAGTGATGGGTGCTACGTGTAGGGTAGAATGTTGATTTGCCGGAGTGAGCCCCTCTGGAGTCTCTTCCTTTTTCCACAGTTAAGCGTGCTTGGTTATCATCACACCCCCAGAGAGCCCTGGCCAATCCTTCATAGAGGAGCAGTGCTGGCCACAAACAAATGGTTGTTATTTTAGCAAATGAGATATTTCTTATGTTCCAGCTACATAACCCACTCTACCCTGACTAATGGAATGACCTGTAAAGAGGGACATGTACTTTCAGTGAGCAGCCAAGATGTAACCTCGGTGGCACTTTCCTCTATTTCATTGTAACCATAAAGTCTGTCTAGGAGTCTGAGAAAATGTAAGAGCTTAATCATAGATGTCTTGGGGCAATGAAACTTGCACAGTAGCTTCCATCCTCTGGTGTTCTGTTGCTTTATTTCTTTCCCTGTACTTCTTTGTCTTAGCCCTTAATGTTTTGCCTGGCACATAGTACCACTCAATAAATGAGTGATGAATGAATATGGACAGAAATCCATTGATTTGAAGGGAACTTGCCATTAGCATTACAGAAGTATTTTGACTCTCCCTGAACTTACTGTTGACAATTATTCCTTTACTTTATCCAACTCCAAGTCATAATATTTTTCATTTTCAGGGCTCCCCTGAAGAGAGAAAGGTCCCTGCCTTAGGCTATCTGAAGCTCCAGTGGCCTCTTTAGGAGATGAGTTCAGGGCACCCCCAGCTCTCCACTTTTGGAGCTCAGCAAGGAAATAGCTGGATTCTTGTCTAGGAAGACAGGGAAGCTGCTCCTCCTGCATCATTTTACGGTCATCCTGCTGCTGGCTATAGAGAAAATTTCCACCTTTTTTAAAAAAAATTACACAGTTTTCATAAACTAAAACTTTCCTGACCCTGGAGAGACAATCCATCTCAAACTTATTCTTATCAGACCATGCCTAAGGTGTTGATTTTCTGATTATTCAGTGCTGAGAGAAAAGGACAGAGATTAAGACATGAGTCTTCAGGCTGATAGTCAGTGACAAGCACCAGTCTTTGAAACACTAGGCACACGTCTGCCTTGTTGGGGTTCTCTCTGGTCGTTTCCTTCTTTCCATTCTTCCCATTATTGCTGCCACTCAGGCTCTCAAATCTGTTGATTAGGCTGTTACGTTAGAACGGTGCCCAGGATAGCAATAAGTATCAGCTATCATTATCTTTATTATTGCTATTTCTGCAGCCTCATGTTCTCCTGTCTCCAGTTTTTCTTCACTCCAATCCATACTTGGAGTGTTTTAAAAATAGATCCAATTCTGTCATTTCCCTGTTTATAAAGTTCTCTTGCTGCTGCTGCTGTGTAGGGGACAAAGACCCAAATCCTAAGCTCATTGTACCTTTTGCAGCTATGATTCTCATCCAGATTGGTGGTACTTGAATCCATGAAAGAGCTTGGTAAACTCTCCATGCCCACCTGTCCTGTCCACAAGGTAGCCTTTGGGAGGTGGGCAAAGGGAATCACTGCTCATTCCTGGGGTGGAGCAGTGCCAGGCTGTCTTCCTTATGTGGCCACCCCCATCTCCATAGAGAAAACCACTGCCCTGCACTCTGATCTCCCACTGTGCCCCATGTGTAATGTGGGTTCCAACCAGGACACACTTCTGAGCTCAGCAACCTCGTCATGCTCTTTTACACGCCAGTGCTCTGCACATGCTTTCTCCTTCCTTTTTACACCCTTCTCCCTTGCTGTGCTCGGGTTCCTCCCATGTTTATTTTAAGTCTTAGTGTAAATGTCAGTTCTTAGGCCTCTCTCAGCCCTTCCAGATGCTGTGTCTCACCTCCCGAAGCACTTTTCAGTGACCTACGCTGTTGCCTTTGTCAAGTCACTTTTTGTGCCTGCAGCTGCTCGGAGAGCAGGCAGTTGCCTGGTTCTGTGATCTCCTACTAGATTTTCACTGGGGCTTGGTATCTGGTAGGCACTAAATGAGAAGCTTCGTATGTGTTTGATGCAGCACTACAGGGTAGTTGAGTTTGGGAGTCTCATCTCCTTGGGTCCTGGTGGTACTTACAGAAGAGGACTCACAGAAGGCACTCGGCGTGGTGCCCAGCTCTTAGGAATGGCACCTACCATTTTTATGAAGTCAAAACATTATGAATTAATTCTTTCATTTGCATACTGAATTATGTGTACAGTAATATCTATACCAAGATGCATGTATTTCCTATCTGATAATTTATACAATAGTGAATATTTATTCATTTTTAAATTAATTTTATTGGTACATTTTAGGTATACAATATAATGGCATTCATCATTGGAGATGTGTACCTTTACATAATACATCTTGATTCTTATTTTTCCCCAGCCCCCTACCCTCCCTTCAACCCCTCCACCTTTTCCCTACCCCTCCCATTTCCCCTTCCCCTTTGCACCTTTTCTTCCTATTTCACATTATCTATTATACATTTTGATCCTTATTTACACTTTCAGTTACTAGCGAGTATTTATTGAGCAAATATTTATTGTTGTGGAGAATAAATACTGCCTGGTCTTTGTACTCAAGGAGATTGATTACAGTTAAAATCCTCCAGGGCCAGGGATTTAGCTAGGTGTTTCTGCCATCTGCCCTGCAAGCGCAAGGACCCAAGTTCAATCCCCGGTACCCCAAAAAAAGAAATCCTCCAAACCAACACACTCGTAAAGTAGCAATGAGGTAATAGTACCTGAAAGTTTAATGGGTTTGTAAGCCAATGGAAATGAAAGGAGAACCGGTGAGGCCCAAGAGATGAGGTTTACCATTTTGGGAGACATATACATACACACACACGTGAACACACTTGTATTCATCCCTCTGAACAAATGGTGACAAAGGGGGTGTATAACTTGGTGAGCAGGGAACCGTGATGGAGAGGACAGGTGTCTCATCACTGCGATCCAACACCTGACACCCAAAACTTAAGAAGGAGGCTCTTTATGGCTCACATTTTATTCCATGGTTTCTGGCTCCCAAGAAGAAAAACCATGGCAGAGGGGCATGGTGGAGGAAAAGGTGCTTATCTCATGGCATCCAGGAAGCAGAAGGAGAAGGGGGACAGGGGAGGAAGATGGACCTTCCTGGCCTGGGAGCCTGCCTCTTCTGACCAGAGCCTACTTCCTAACAGCACATTTAACTATAGGGCTTCCACAATCCAGTCACCTCCCTGAAGTCCCACCTATGAGCATATGAAGCTTTGGGGACACTTCCAGATATAAACCCTAACAGTGAAGAATCCTGCAGCTTCTGGGTTAGTGTTCAGTGTGTTGTTGCACAGCAGCAGCAGCAGCAGTAGCAACACCTGTGGCCTGCTGGAAATGCAGAATCATAGACATGGCCCTTGATCTGCTGAATTAGGATTTGCATTTTAACATTTGTCCCTAGATGATTTGTGAGTTCCTGAAAGTTTGAGAAGCTCTGGCTCAGGGGCTGCTTGGTAGCTTGACTTTAGTTATGGTTCCTGTTTTAGGTTCTGCTGTGAGCTATTGGATTAATCTTTGGGGCTCATAAATCAATATGCACCTCCAGTGTCCTCTGAAAACTGCAGAAACTGCTCAGTTCAGGCACTGATGTCATATTTCTTTGCTCCAAATGTATGTAGATGCTGGTATAACAAAATAAAAATTCATTTAGAAATGTTATTGATTCCTAGTAGCTTTTTGTCAAAACTTCAAAGAAAACAAGTCTTGCTCAGGTGAAAGTTTTTGAAATTTTATAAATAGTCCTTTATTTGAAAGCCAGTATTTGGGAATCAATATACTTTCTCTAAGTATTATATATGTGTAGTATTTTGAATCAAAAGTGAAGTACAACTCTTCATTAAGTGGAAAAAAATCTATAACCTATATAGTAAATTTACAATAAATACATATAGTAAGCTGTTATAGTGACTCCAGGTGTAGAGATTTGGCTTGTTCTCAAGCTTGTGCCTTATACTGTATCAGCTTCTTATCCCTGGGGTTCATAGGGTCAGCTGGCAGGCACCTGGATGATCCTGGTCCTTCTGCTCTCCCTGGACCCTCTGCCATTTAGGCTAGTGGTGATGTTTCTTATATGGGGTGGCCAAAGAGCCCTTTAAGCATTTAATACAATTATTGCATTTCCCGGCTGCAGTGAATCACTGGCCTGGATGGTAGCATGTTCGGTGAGGTGATGGTAGACAACAAACTCTCTCTGTTTGTAATCTTAGTCCTGAGCTCTGATGCAAACACAGAATTTCCGTTCTTCCCAGCCTAGAAGAGCATTGACTTCGGAGTCAGCTACACCTGGATTCAAATTCTGACTCTGCCGCTGAAGCTGTTGTCTAACGTTGGGCTGGCTGTCTAAGTCTGTTGGACCAGTTTCTTGATTTATAACATGGAAGGCAGTGATGCCTGGCTTTCAAGGCTATTCTAAGAACAGAACGCAAGCTGCAGCCCAATTGGCACACACTCACTATCAATGAAAGCTGCTGTCATCATCTCTGTTGTTCTCATTTCCTGTTTTCAAAGCCATCCCCTCACCACTTCTTCAGATGGGGACCTTCATCTCTGGTCAATCAGAATGCTAAAGAAGGATGGGCAGAGAAAAGGGAGGTTGAACACTGTTTTTGTTCACAAATGGTTCATAGTAGATGAAGTCAAGGGGAGGAAATGAAATACCTTGTGCTTCACTCTTAATCAACTGAAACCAGCTTATATCCAGCATAACTCAGCTGTGTGTATTATCATTTGGCATCAGACAACTTATCTTCTCATGCTTTGTTGGAGCATCCCAATGTAGAGCCCCAGATCTCACTGGCTTAGTCTTTGCTGACCTGCTTGAAGCCAAATAAGTTCCTTCACCTTTCTGAATTTCTATTTCTTTATCTTGAAAGTCAAAGCACGAATCTTCCTGAACTCGTAAGGTATTTCCAGTTATAAAATTCTAAGAGTTTCTGTGCACCATTGGCATTAATGTTACAAGGAGCAGCTTCAGAGGAGAGATGCCTGAGACGGGAACAAGCACGGATGTGAATCATGTCTCTTTTTGAGCTCAGAAAAGTGACAACAGGTTTTCATCATCATCTGCCTGGTTACATGCTTTTGCTCTGTCCTTGTTTGGCCTTGAAAAACATGGTTTTTTCCATTGTTTCTAGTAGAGACAATACTGTATTGTCACAATTATTTTGTCACATTTGCTGGGGATATTATGGCTGCTTCTCCTGAGATTCTTGTTCAGGAAGCCCTCAAGCCAGTAGTTTGCCTGAACAATTCATGGTGACTTTCAGTTGGCTCCTCTCTGGCCAAGAATCTGTTACCCCCAGCTTCTAAGCCCCTATATCGGCTGGTAGGTGATTTCTCTCCACTCCTTCCTCACTGGCATAGGCACTGTGACTGTCAGGCAGGTAGGAGAATGCAGTCCTGTTCAGTAGAGATGTCAGACCCAATCTGACTCAGCTTTAGCTTCCCCTAAGCACAGCTGAAAGACAAAGAAATGGATTTACCAGTGTCTATTATGTTAAAAAACATAAATAAAGCGAGGGAAAGGCACACAGTAAAATTATCTGTTTAAAGCGTCTTGGCAAAATAGCACTCAATAAACATCACTACAATAGTGAAGTTACCCGTGTGTGTCAACCTGCCGTTTTTAATGACAGGGGTGTATAAACAAGTAGGTAATATGCAGCCCAGCTGCTTCTGGGTTTTTTCTTACCTTATTCTTTCTGAGAATGAGTTGGTGGAAACACAGCTGAAAGCACACTCTTAGAAAAATGAGTAATTTAAGTTGAACACAGGAACCCTGGGTGAGGATTTAGAAAGCATACTCCTTTCAGCCCCATAAACCTACAAAGTAAGATTAGACAGATAGAATTTTTTCTCTATTCATAAAGGATGAACAGCACTTCCCATTTCTTCTTGTGAGTAGGCAAACCTTGTAGTAATATTTTTACTGTGGGCTTCTTTCTTCTCCTCTCCTGTGCCCACATAAGTGTTTTGTCAAAAGTCCCTGTGTCCCTCCTCCCAGCATGTGTCACTGCTGCACACCCAGCACACAGACACCAAGAAAGTTTAAAGCTTTTCATTTTTCTTCAAAGAATCAAAACTTTACTGTTTTTGTTCTTATAGATAGTTTATAGTACCTGGTGTTGTTCAGTTTGTTAAATGCCTGCACAGGGAGCCAAACAGACTCATTAAAAGGATAGAAAGAGGGAGGACTTTTCTTGCAGAGAGGAAATAGGGAAGAGCTATAATAAATTCTTACCAAAGTACAGAAAATCAACATAGGTTCATACGCCTAGAACACTGATTACTTTTCTTACAGGCTCTTTCACAATATCTATAAAGTGGTCATTTAAAAAATTTTTTTTCTGAGGGCAAAATTGATGCTCAGAGAGGTTAAATAACTGCCCAGACACACATTGCCAGTAGCCAGTGGAGCAAAGATGGAAGTTCAAGTTCAATACTTCACTGTTTCCTCTTTAACAATATCAAACTCAGACACAAAGCACTTAGCATATACCAGGCATTTTGTGGGATACTGGAGATGTGGCGAAAAGCTGAATTAAGTGCTTACCGTTGAGTGCTTCACAAAGCACGGACTGTACTGTATTAGGTACTTGCTGTTTGTCACCTTAGAAAAGATTTGTTTCAGTTGAGCCTCAAAGGTGTTACTGAGCAAAGGGAGCATGATTATTAGCTTGTTTCAGAAGATGAAAAACACATGCTCAGTCTTCCTCACATAGCTAAGATCATCCAGTGAGTAAAAGGGAGGACAGGTTTTTGGACCCAGACCTGGTAGGGTATATTTAGCCCTCATGCCCTTGTTTTTCCCTAACATACATATAATCCTTGTTCATTTCTCCAAGATACTTGATATGGAATAAAATGTTGTGTTTTGGAGAAGTATTTGTATTCTAATTGAAGCTCCTGAAGGGGACGTTTCATTTTTTAAAAGAAATTTCTAGTAAGAGGGGACCTGGGGGTACATTTGGCTCAGGAAAAATTTACAAGAGACTTCAAAATGGTGCTATATGTTAAATCTGTGTACAATCAACACACCTATTTATAAAAATGAATGTTGATCTTGGGATTTAGCTCAGTGGTTCTGCCACCTGCCTCGAAAGCACAAAGACCTGTGTTCGATCCCCCATACCAAAGAAAACAAGGAATGTTGAATTACCTTAGTTGGTAGAAAACATAGCAAAAATAATGCCAAAAAGAAATAAAATATTGTACAATTAACCTTCTTGTGATATAAATCATAAACACAGCTCTTGAAAAACATTGCAATCAATGAACAGGATTCCTAGGAGGACCTATTTTATATACTCGCCAATATTAAAATACATAAAATACAGCTCCAGTTTTGTATGAAAACCTTATTTGACTCTCTGTAATTTGCCTCTCTGACTCTGGAATTTGTATAAACTCTATCTTGGGACATAAGACCCCGGAGAGACGATCACAGTCCTGTTTTCCACCTCGCCTCAGTCTTCATTGTGGCAATCAGCCATTATGCTCTCCATAGTAGGCCCTGAGTTTTCCTGTTTGTCTCACTCTTTCTTCTCGGCCTGGACCCCTCTTTCTTGTCTGTTCAAACACAGAAACCTCTAAATGCCCACTTATTCCTCTACAGTGCCTTGGCTGACCCTTTCTTTATGCAGGTGACCAGCCCACCTTTTCTGGGATTCCCATTTATGGTGTTTGCCTAGTGACACTGATTTTGCTTTGCTTTGTATTCATTATTTTACACTTATGCTACTATACCTCCTAGGGTATACTTTTCATGAGGTTATTTTTGTCATCTGTTTTCATCCTTAGTAGCACTTGGCACAGTACTTCACAAGTTGCACTAATGAGTGTCAGTAGATATTAGTTAAATAAGACTCAATTAAATAAAGGTCAGAATATAGTAGAATGGCCAGGCTTCAGACTTGCTCTGAATTAGGGATGAACTGCTTCCCAGCTAGGGAGGGAATTAGAGGAGGAGGTGGGTAGGAGAGAGAGGCACCTCTATAATGTGGTGCTAATATGAAATTTACTCTGGAAAATGTACCTGTCTCCACAAACCACCTTTGCCCTTCTCTTGAGGGAGAATATCTCCTTATTAGGCAAGACTTGTACAAATTAATGGACAAGTTTCACACCCTCCTAAAGCCATGGCATCACACTTGGCTACCTGGCAATGACTAAGGTGTCAAAAGTAGAGGATTATAGTTTCAGATGTGATAACAGCTAATGGAAGAGACATAATACATTTACAGCAGCAAAAGAAAGGGCTCTTTCCAGAAGGGCATTCTTGCACAAAATTTCCATGAAATGCTGGGAGAAAACCCTGAAGCTAGAGCTGTAACCTAGAGATAACTGAGCCTGCAATTCTGGACGCCATTCTCCAGACCCACGTGACTTCTACCAGAGCCTTGCAGATCGCCTCTCCCCACCTTACTGCCGAGGGGGTGCAAGCCTATATACATAGACACACTCCACTCTTCTTTCAGGGTTTGGATTAATACACATCACAGAAAGGAATGACCTCTGCCCTGCATGTCTTAGTTACTTTCTCATTGCTAGGACAAAATACCCAACATCCAAAAGTTAAAGGAGGAGAGGTTTAGTTTGGATCACATATTGTAGAGATTTCAGTCCATAGATGACTAGCTCCAAGGCAGGACAGCATGGCCGAGGAGAAAGAGCTCATGGCATGGCAGGCAGGAAGCAGCATGACTTCCTTCTTCTTTCCCTTTTTATTTCATGCAGGCCACAAGGCTAGTGGTTGGTGCCATCCACACCCAGGGTGGGTCTTCCCTCTTCAGTAAATTCATCATCTACACCCAGAAGTACTCTAAACCAATCAATGGACCAATCCAGCACCACACATCCGTGATCCAATCGCTCCCAAAAGCTCCACCTGTGAGTGCACGAGGCCTTGGGGGACCTCTAGATATAAGCCATAACACTGCTGTTAGGATCAGCTGTGAGGACCGCAGTCAGGTGTGCAGTAGGTGACAGAGATCGTGACAGTGCTGTCACTGCAGTGCCAGTCAGCATTGTTCTCCAAACATGAAGAGTGAAATGAAGACCTGGAGCCAAGATGGAAAAGCTGAATTTGTCAAAGATCCCATGGTTAAAACCTGGAGGGTCTCCTACTTTCTGGTTCTACATGTAGTTGGCTGTGCTTTGGTCATTACTGCTTTTGTTTTTGAAATTTTCACCCCATACGTAACAATAATTATGTAGTGGACTTTGTTCTTTACCTTTATAGAATCCATTCCTCTTGCTTCTTTTCAAAACTTTGATTTTTTTTCTTTCTAGCAACTCATGAGATTTAGAAGAGCTGATGTCATTTCCAACTCCAGAGAGCAAGAAAATAGAAATGTTCAAGTGAATCTGAGGAGGAATGGTGCTCTTCATTTTCTCATCATTGATCCATCATCTGTTTATCTTTCTTTTCCTTTCCTTTCCCTTTTTTCTATCCCTTCTTTCATTTATTTTTGCCTTCTTTGTTGTATGTTGAAAACAATACCAAAACTGTATTTGAAGGTTAAGGAAATCACAAAAGATATCTCCATTTGAACAGAGAGAATCAATGTAAAAGTGCATAGAGAGGAAAGTAGGGTGTTAGCTGGGCATAGTCGAGGTGGAGTGGGATTTGATTTCCTAGCTTTACACATCAGCTAGTACTCCCTTCTCTTCTCTTCTGGAGCCATGACTCATAGTTCATCAAAAGTTTCTTGAACACCTGAAGTAGAAGTGATAAATCACTAGTTAGGAGGTAGATAGAAGCTAGAAAGAGAAGTACAAGATTTCATTAGATAGTGTAGCATGAAACACTTGGCAAAATGAAGGGTTGCAAAGGGCGCTGACCCTTATGTACTACAGAAAGGGCATCAGCACTCAGATTGCTGCTGAGGAACAATCACTGTGGGATAAAGCCCTTGAAGAATTTGTCTAAGGTAAGGCAGATACTCTTTGCTCCAAATTCTATAGAATTCCTCAGTTAGACTATGATGGATTGGTTAATTACCAAACTTCACAGAATATATAGTTTTTGGGGGTCAACTATCAGATACTTGATTAGGTGTCATGAGCATTGGATGGATTTTAAAGAGGATTTTAAAATGGTACAAATATCAAAGAGTATAGAACCCAGAAATAAGACTTGAATATTAATAAGGGTTCAATGAGCTGAATTTCTGCTCTGCCAGCCTTGTCAATGTCTGTTAAAAATGAACATCAAACAGTTCCATTCCTTTCCTGAAGCCAGTGGGAAGCCACTTGGCTAGTCTGTCACGTCAGTGTGTTTCTGGCATGTAGCAGATATTTGCCAATTCTGTTGAGCAATGATGTTACGCCCAACCTTGACACTTTCCTACAGTGGGAAAACTGGTGTTCTCAAATCCCCTGGGCACTTGAGATTTCTCATTTCCCTTAAAGGTCCTGGAACTGCTGAAAATCATACCTTATGTCCTTGCTTCCTCTGGTATTTTCTTCCTGCTTTATTCCTTTTTAAATTAAAAAATTATTAAGGTAAAAGATATATTGTTATAAATCCCTTTCTACGTACTTTCTCTTGCTCTGAACACATTTATCCTATCATTATTACCATGCTTTTTATTCCTTTTCCCCTCCTCACCCAGCTCCCTCCTCTATCTCTAGATCCCTTTCTATTGTTATTATAATTTTCATGTTTTCCCTGGTTACATTCATTGCGGCTAGCTGGTACATGTAAATGACATATCTTAAATCTTTTTACATCCCCTTCCTGTCTCTCCCCCTTCCTTTCAGTCTTTGGTCCCCTTCCATTTGCATAAGATCTATCTCCCTGTTTCCTTTTATCAGTCTTTTATGTTGCTTTTTAATTTATTTATACTTTAGATTACTCAGTTGATATAAACTGTACAGTATTTAAACTTATGTGTCTGATTTATTTCCCTTAACATGATGGTTTAAAAGTGTATCCATTTCTCTACTAATATCTCAAATTTATTCTTCTTTATAACCAAGTAGTATTCCATTTTGTGTAGATACATTTTCTTTATCCATTCATCTGTTGATGGACATATAGGCTATTATAGAGCTAATTTGGATTATGCTGCTATAAACACTGATACACATATATCACTGTAATATGATGTCTTTAACTTTTTGGGGAAGATACCTAGAAAGGGAATTTCTATTTTTAGTATTTGAGAAATCTCCACACTGATTTTCATAACGATTATACTAGTTTACCTACCCACCAACAATGTAGAAGGGTTTGTTTTATACTACAGCCACATTAGCATTTTGTTATTGTCTGATTTCTTGATGATAGTCATTCTTTCTGGAGTAAGATGAAATTTCAGTGTTGTTTTATTTTGAATTTTTCTAATGGCTAGTGATGTTGAACATTTTTTTTTCATGTATTTATTGGCCATTTGTATTTTTTCTTCTGAGAAGTGTCCATAAATTCCAGTTGCCCATTTTTTGATTGGATCTTTTGCTTCAGGAGGTCTAATTTTTTGAGCTCTTTTTTTATTCTAGATATTAATGCTTTGAGGTGTAGATATTAGTGTCTGAGGTGTAGCTGGCAAGGTTTTCCCCCCATTTTGTAGGTTCCTCTTCACTCTGATTTTTCATTTCTTTTGCTGTGTAGAAACTTTTTAATTTGATATGATTCCATTTTTTGGATTCTTGCTGTTATTTTCTGTGCCATTGGATTTCTGTGTATAAAGACCTTCTCTATCCCTATAACTTCAAGAGTTTTACCTATTTTATCTTTTAGCAGATCATTTTTGTTTTAATATTTGGATCTTTGATCCATTTTTAGTTTAGTATATGGTGAGAGATATAGGTCTGTCTTCTATCTTCTGCATGTGGGTAGCCAGCACCCTTTGCTACAGAAGCTGGCTTTCCTCCAACATTTTCATGACAATTATCTGGAGAGAAACACACAGAAAAAATTGAGTCAGGTGATTTAAAATGCTACTAAGTATCTAAAGTTAACATTGAGTCAATCAAACAGAGGGAAATTTTAAAACAATTAAAATATATAGTTCATAATCACAGTGAATTTAAAAACTGATGATTCATCAGCACACATACACCAGCAAACAATATCTATATTGTATGGGATGCATTGTAACTGATTTCTCAGGAATCATTCTTTCATTCAAGTGTACCTTTGGCTGACTGATGGGTGTGGCTTACTATTTCAGATCATCTGTCTGCACATTCTTGCTTTAATGTTTAAAAGTTCATAAAAGAATTTTTATCTCCTTTCTTTAGGAAAGTAGGTGATTGACTTCTTAGCCAGTCTAGCCAAAAACTGATGAATAATAATGTCAAAATAATTACTTTTTAAGAAATAGATTTTAGACAGAATAGCAATTCAGTATGTTCTTAAATGAGGCATTGAACTGATTTTTTAAAAATAATATCCTTTTAGAGATACAGTTTACGTGGCATAAAATTCATCCTTTCAAAATGCACAGTTCATTAGATTTTAATGTATTCACAAAGTGGGCCAATCATCACTGCTATATGTTTTTGGAATATTTTAATCATCCTCCCAAAGAAAGTCTGTATCTAGTGGTAGTCACTCTTCATTTTCTGTTCCTTGCAGCCCCTGACCAACACTGATCTTCTTTGTCTTTGGGGATTTGCAGTTCTGGAGATTTCAAATGAATGGGATAAGATAATATGAGATCCTTGGTGACCAGCTTCGCTCAGATGGCATAATATTTCCAAAGTTCAGCTGTATTGTTGCATGCATCAAAACTTCCTTCCTTTGAACCACTGGAAAATATTCAACTGTTTGGATATACTTGTGCATTTTTTAATAGAAATGGTGAGAGACAATATTCTTGTCTTTTTCCGAATATAAGAGGGAAAGTGGTCAGTCTTTCACCATCAAATATGTTACTGTGGTTTTTTTTAACAGATATCTTTTATATTTTTGATTTGTTGAGTGTTTTGTTTTTCAAGATTAATAGATGTTGGGTTTTTAAAAGCACCTGTTTTGTGCCTATCAAGGTGACCCTGAGGGTTTTGCCCCTTAGTCTGTCAACATGGAATAGTACGTTGATAGATTTCAATGTGTTAACCCGACCTTACTCTCCTAAGATAAATCCCTCTTGATTGTGGATATAAGCGTTTTATAAGTTGCTGAGTTGGGCTTGCTAGTTCTTTGTTGAAAAGTTTTGTGTCTCTGTTAATAAAGGATATTGATCTGTTATTGTCTTTTCTTGTGATGACATTTTTGGGGGTATTATGGGAGTACTGGTCAAATAGATTAGGTGAGGTGGTGTTTCTCTTCTAGTTTTCACAAGTGTCTTTGAAGGATTGGCATTAATTCTGTTTTTAATGTTTGGTCAAATTCACCCACTGAAGCCATCTGGCTTAGGGTTTTTTGTTTGTTGTCTTGTGGGAAGTTTTAAATTTTCAAATTCAACTTCTTGTTAAAGTCTATTGAAATGTTCTATTTTTTCATGAGTTGGGCTCAGAAGTTGGTCTCTTTTTAGGATTTTAAAGACTTCATCTAGGCTATCTTACTGGCAGTTACTTTAGAATTCCCTTATACTTCTGTGAGGTGAGTAGTGATGTCCCTGCTTTGAGCAATTTGAATTTTTCTTCTTTTTTGGCCAGCCTAGTGAGGATTTTTCAATTTCATTAATATTCTCAAAAAATCAACTTTCAGTTTTGCAGTTTTTCTTTATTGTTGGCCTATTCTGTATTTCATGTATTACTGCTCTAAATTTTAAGATTTCCTTCCTTCTCCTTTGTATTTAGTTTTACATTTTTTCTAGTTTCTTAAGGTATTAGGGAAGATTATTAATTTGAGGTCTTTATATTCACCTTTGTTTCTCAATTATTGCCTTCTTTGTTCTTAAATATGTATTTCCTACTATACCATTTCATTTTACCCGCTTTTTAATTATGTATTTTTGATTTATTTTATTAGTGATTTCTCCGAAGATTACACTTTTTGAAGCAATCTAGTTCAGATTAATATCACTTTAATGTTAGTAGTGTACAAAAACTTTGCTCATTATATCTGTTTCCTCTCTTTTGTGCTTTTATTGTAATAAAAATTATCTCTTTATACATTATAAGAACATAAACATTTTATAATTATTAGTTTTCATAGTTTCTACTTAAATCTGATAAAAAAGTTACAAACAAAAATACATAAATACTGTCTTTTCTATTTACCTATGCGGTTACCTTCACTAGCAGTTGTTGCTGTTTTGTCTTCAAGTTACTAAAATGTTCTTTTGTTTCATCCAGGAGAAATGCTTATAGTATTTCTTGTAGGACACATTTAGTTGTGATGTTTTCTGCAAGAGTTTAGATGTCTGGGAATGTCTTAATTTCTCATTAACCCCGTGAAGGGTTAAAATTACAGTGTAGCTTGTGTGTATCTGAGAGAGAAACATTAATTACTATATGTGCTGAAGTGCAAAAAAAATTTAAAGAATTGCAAATTTGTATTTATTATATTTGTTTAATAAAATACACAATTTTATTTATTTTCAGTTACATCTAAAAGTTATTAAACAAAGAAATGTAAAAATATAAAGAATAAACATTTTTCTTTTTAAATAATGGAAACATGAATATTGCTGAAAATACCAGCAAAGTATCTGTAACATTAATCAGAATCTTTATTAGTTGGCTTTGCAAAATATTTATAACTGATACACAAACAATATTGTTATGCTCAAAGCATAAATCTCACAAAACTTGAAAAAATATTTTGTCAGTCCATAGCACCTAGTATCTTTTTTTTTTTTTGCTGTGTGTCAAGGGAGCTGCATCAGTGTCATTGTTAGGATTTCCTTCAATTTGTGTTTGAAATTGCTGACTCTTTGGATGTAAAGGCTTATGAACACCTGTAGAGATTTTTGAATGACTTTTTATTTGTTCTGACACTAACTATGTTACAAATTTCTAGATCACATTCATTTTCACATTCAGCTCTGTCCTGCTGGTCATGGGACTCTGTAACATTTCCTGAAGTTCATCAACATCTATTGGATTATAATTTTCCCAGCCATTTTCAGTGGTATGAGCAAAACAAAAAAACCAGAATTCTAACTTGGTAGGTCAAGATATCTCTCAGATACAATTTACTATTGAATGTCACACACTCTTAAGAAACACTTTTTATAACCAAACTGATGGATTAAATATTGGTGCACCTGATATAGGTAGCGATATTTAAAAGTTTATTAGTGTCTCTTGAACCAGCTGTGATCCCTGGAGAGATAAGTTTAAAGACTAGTTTTTCTAGATTTGGAATTCTTGTTGGCAGTCTTTTTTCTTTCTGTTCATATTTCATGAGCAGTTACCTCTCAGTGTTAATGAGGATCCCTTGCATTTGATGAGTCTTATTTTTATCTTGCTGATTTCAAGATTCTATTTGTTTTGGCTTTTGACAGTGTACTTGTGATACAGAAGTTTATCCTACTTGGAATTCATTGAGTTTCTTAGGTGTGTAAACCAATACTTTTCATCAGTTGGGAAGTTTTCAGCCATTATTCTCAAATACTCTCTTGGCCTTTACTCTCTTCTCTCTTCTTCTGGAATTCTCCTTATGTGTGTGTTAGAATGCTTGTTCATGCCCCACAGGTCCCTGAGGATTTGTTTATATTTCTTCTTTTTTTCCCCTCTTTGTTTCTCAAACCAGATAATTTCAATTGACCAATCTTCAAATTTAATTCTTTCTTCTCTCTGCTCAATTGTGTTGTTGATCTCCTTCAATGAGTATTTTATTTACATTACTATATTTTGGCCTCTAGAGTTTCTATATGGCTCTTTAAAAACATCCCTTCTCTGTTGAAGTTATTTGATGAGACATTATTCTCATATATTTTATAATTCTTTGGTTCTTTAAAGAACTCATTTAAAATGGAAAAATCCAACCTGTTGGGTTTTCTCAGGGAGAATTTCTGTTGTTCCTTTTACCATACAATATGGAGCACACTTTCCTGTTTCATTGTGTGTCTCATTTTTGTTGTCAAAAACTGGACTTTTAAAGTAATAAAGCATCAGATCCCCATCACCAGGTTTACTGTTATTGCTGCTTATAGTAATAGTAGTGTTGTTAACACTATTGTTTTTAAATTCTGCAAAGTGTATATTCTTTTTGTCATCTCTGGTTTGCTCATTGGTCAGCTAATGATTGGGCAGACACTTCTTTAAATTCCTTCAGTCAGTCTCCCATCCCTTTTCTGTGTGTGGATTGCGGTTTGCCTTTAATGCTCCATCAGTTGACAACTCTGCCTTAGATACTACTTCTGCTTGGTCAGCCAAATGTGAGAGTTTAGGGCCTTTTTAGATCCTTATGGGAAATATGCATGACCTTGCACATAGACATGGCTTTCTAGATTACCAAAAATATGGCAGAGCTTTCTAAAGCCTCCTATGTACACCTCCTTCCCTAGGTTATAATTTTTTTGTCAGTTTCTTGCTTGCCCCAACTGATATCTTCACCTCAGGCAGATATGTAGTTAGATCATTTCTATTTCTTTTGGAAAAACTCCATGGAAATAGGAAGTCCCTCATTGAATAATAGCTGAGTTAGGTCAAAGAAAGATATCTTAAGCCCTGTGAATGAGACTTTCCCAGGGAGTTGCCAGAGCTGTAAGTTAGCAATGATTATCTGAGGATGGGCTTTGTGGGGAGATCCAAACCTGTTCTGCATTTCCAATAGCTGCTGGGCCCTAGTTTTCACAGCTACCCTATTTCTAAAGCTACCAGTTTTGGAGCCTATTGTAGAGCTAGGAAGAAGTAGGTAAAGTAGAGCAGGTTTCAATGCCACAGAGCTACTTGTTCTTCTAGAGAATGAACCATTTTTCCTACAATCCATTGGTTAGTTTCTAGAGTTCTGAAAATGTTGATTTTGATGGTTTTTGTGACTGTTTTTGACATTCAAATTTTAGACTAGAAAATTGTTTAGTGAATACAGAAGCAAAAAATGGAAGTGGGTGTGCTAAAATGATACAGCTGGATGAGTGAGTCTGCTGCATGCCTTCTCTCTGGGAAGATTTATATCTGTCTCCAGGGGAAAGTTGTACCTAATTTAAGGGCATTTATTTGACAATGAAGGCTAAGTGAATGTCTCAGCTTAGAGCCTTGATAAAGCCAGCAGAGCAGAATTGGGCAGTGGGGCTTTGGACTGACTGGTCAGTATTGAGCTGTTGTCTGGGGATTCTTGAGATTCGTACGTGTTATAAATTTGCTACTGAAGCGTGACTTAGAGAATACAGCATCAATATAACCTGAAAATATATTAGATATGTAGAACCTCAGGTTCCACTCCAGAGCTAGCAAATTAGAACACATAATTTGAAAAGTCATTTAAGTGTACATTGTTAATGACATGCCTAAAGCATATTTACATCTTTATGCATTTGTCTTAGGAGAATTTTTGAAAGTTGCTAGCTTCATTTATTTAGTATTGACTATCAACTTAAATTTCAGAAGTGCAGTATCTGTTTCCTTAAAATTTTGGAGGACATCAATCTTGGTGTTCTTGTAGTTCTTTATAGTAAGGATAAAGAATTGAACTTCAAGAATATTCTGTGAAAATCTGTGTGTGATGGGATGGTTCAAAGAAGCATTACTTGAGTTCTGCTTTGAGGAAAGGAAGGGGAAGAGGTGAATGTGTGTCAGACAGATGAAAGAATTATGGGCCAACCTACAGCGGTGGGGATTATTTACCTTGCAGTAGATTTCCAAATTAAAATATTAGAGGGCATAGATTATGACCTTCTCATAGATGGATCCTCATCAACTGGAATTGCTCTATAAATCTTTGCAAGTGGGATATTAGAAACATTAACTTAATTGAAGGTGGGGGTTTATTTAGTGATAATGGGAACATAATGTAGCATATTTCAACCTTTCCTACTTTGAAAGTTCTTAAAAAAAGAGGAATAAAATAAAAATGGTGTTTGCAAGCAATCAAAACACAGTAAAATGCCCAGAAGGTTGGAAGGGAAGAGAATGGAGTTGGGGAGACCAACAAGAATTGTTTTCATAATTTTTGGATGAAGGCACATACATGTAGACCAAAGCCATTGCAGAACAGAGAACAGTTGCTACTGGAAGTTCGTAGCATTTTAAAGCAAAACATCTTATCAAACAAGTTGGTTTTTACATTAAAGAGAAAGAAGAAAAGAAAAAGAGAGAAACTATCTGATACAATAGGAGTAATAAGAGCTGTTATTTACCAGTATCATAAAGGTGATAATTAAATGAACTAAGTCTTGCTAGTTGCCTAGTAAGTGCCTGGCATGTGGCAAGCACCCAGTAAATATTAGTGACTAGCTCTTGTTTCCTGGCAGGAAGGGCCTCTTGGTTCTATCAAGTAGCATTTTATTCCTCAAAATCAGCACTCAACTCATTGCTTATTTGTGATAGCTGTTTAATAAATGTTTGATGGATAGGAAATGAAATATATCTCAAAGTAGGAAGTAAGTACACTGATTTTAAATAGAATTATATTTCTTGGTTGATTTTACTATACATAGACTTCCCCCAATGAAGGAATCGAGGAAAGCACATATTAATCTCTCATCTTCTGCTCTCCAAACCCTTTTACCACCCACCTTCCTTTCTTCCCTCTTAATCTTTTTCTTTCTCTCTTTTTCCACTTCCATTCTAAGAGATTCCTATTTCAATATTCATGATTCCTGGAAGCCAGCTGTCCTTCTATGTATTTCACAACAGAAGTTCAGTAAATATTTGTGTTAATTGCTAAACAGTGTATTCTAGACCTGCAGTTGATGCCTCAAAGCAGTACTAGCAGTGAGAAAGATACTCTTTTTTGCTCTACCATATTCAATTCAACCCTTTTAGTCTGTCCTCTCTGAATGGCCACTAAAATGTTTGATACAATGAACTTAATGAATTGGGGCTAAATTGGTTTTTTTATGTGGCTGGAATACATTTAACTGCACGTTTGTGCCTAAACCCGTCCCTAAATGTTGCACTATGATTTGACAGTATAATTGAAATGAAAGGGCAAGAATTGAGTGGTTCATGTTTTACTTCTATTTCTTCTCCAGCCATTAAAATAAAATATTCTTTGGAGCAAAAGTCAGGAACTTTTTCCACCCCTCATACCATGTGACAGCAAGTTGGAGAGTCAAATTAAAATAGTTTTGTATCTTAAAAGTTCTTTTTGTTCATTTCCCAAGCATCTCTGGAACAGAAGAAAAAAAGGTTTCCACAGTCAACTGCAGCAGATTTTCAAATTTAAGGACTTCTAAATATTAAGGCATTTACCTTCACCCCACCCAGAAAAATCTGTGGAAACCAGAAGTCCAGCTTTCTGATTTCTTTGGGTCCTTTTATTTAAAGTCAGCTTGGCTTTTGCCATTAAACAGATCTTTTCTTTAGTGCTTAATAATGAATCTTTTGGAGATCTGCTGCAAAGATTTTGAACAGAGGTGGAGAGTCTTTCTATATCAGGGCCACTGACTCACCAAAGAGATCAATCAGGAACACTTAAGAAAGAGCAGCTAATTTCGGTCATTGGAAGGGAATTATAACCACTGAATAAATACACTGGTGGCCAGTTGAGAAAGATGAAGGAGGACACATAGGGACAGCAGTAGAAAGGGTCAGGAGAGTAGTCAAAAGTAGACCGGTGTGTGCTGGGTGGGGGGGCACAGACAGGCGAGTGGGAGTTTGTGAGTGCTGAACAGAGACACTGTCGGGTTGAGGTGCCCGTCACAGCCCTTGCTGACTTGGACTGGTTTCCTTGCTAATGAGTTGCTTAAGAATTGCTCATAGCTCCTTTTACAGCAGTTTACCAGGAGGAAAACAAATTCTTTGTACTGGAGCAGCATTGACCTAAGCACGCCTGTTTGACAGAGCAGGTAGAACCACTAAGCCATAGGCTGGAGTTGCTTGATCCCTTGAAGGGATTCCAACCAATATTAATTGTGTCCTTGTTTTGTAGCAAGTGCTTTATAGGTTATCTTATTCAATCCTCATGCCCACTTAGTTTGGTAAAGCCAGTGCAGCGAGCTGGGATTCTTATGCCCTCTGTCTCCTGTGTCCTGCTCTGTTTTACCAACTGCATCCAAATCTCTTTCTAGAACTTAAAGGAACTTCAGAAAATCATCCAGGTTTGCAAATTGCTTGAAATTGCTCAAGGCTTCAGAAAATAATTTGCTTTATTGAATTGAGTTGCATCATGGGGCCCCATGTCAGGCATCTGAGCTTTTTATCCATTTAAAGCAGAGCAGCATCCAGGTGCATGTAGAGGGTATTGTTCCTGCCCTATTATAATAGACAATTGTCTATTTGATTTTTCAAGTTCTTATAGGAGGAGACTTCATAGTCTCCCACCATAGATTATTGCAGTCATTTCCAGAGTCAATCTTAAGAGTTAACTCATTTCCGGAGTCAGCCTTAGGATCACGCTGCATTCTGTTATGGGACTGACTTTCTTCTTGGGCTAAAGGTGGTGGTTCCAGGGTTTCCTGTGATGTGTAGAAACTGTCAGTCAACAAACTTTGGCCCATAGGCCAGATCAAGCTGGCTGATTTTATGAATAAAACTTTATTAGGGCATAGCTGTGCTTATTCATTGATGTATTGTCTGTGGCTGTTTTCATGCTACAGTGGCAGAGGGTAGTAGTTGGGACAGAGACTGTGTGGCTGAAAAGCCTAAAATATTTACCGTCTGGCCCTTACAGACTAAGATTGTGAACTCTTGCTGTAGATTCACAAGTTACTTAAAGAATTTTGAAAAGAACAGGGAGCATGCATGTAGTGAAAATATGGGGTTATCTAGGGAATTGTAATAGGTCTGCAACAGCTGATATTTTCCAGGTGTCCTTCATTGTATTTGGGGGAATCTAAAAGGGGAGAGTTCTTTTTTTTTTATACTGTCTGTTGGAAGAATTCCTTAGAATAAGAACTGAGTGTTCCTGGTAAGAATGAAGCTTGTGCATTAAGATCCAGAGCTGTGCCTTTCCATTCTCACTCTGGTTCTTGTCCAGGCAGGTTTGGAAACTGACTCCTACAAACCATGCAGGCAGCCAAGTGTTCCAGCTGATGTTTTGAATTTTTCCCCACTTCATTTAAAAATAAACTTTGTTGGATTTTTTTTCATAGCTCTCTAAATATTCTGTATTGAAACATTTAATTATCCAGTCTATTTATATGGAAAGGTCTGATAATGTTTCTATGGGAGTTTGTTATTCCTTTTGCTAAATTTTATCTTATATTAGGGGAAGGGCTGAGGTTACTATGGCAACATTCTTAAAACTGCAACAATCCCATTACTGATGCTAAAACTATAGTCATTCCAGTGGGAGGGCAGCATGGGTAGTAGGTGGTAGTCTTTTTATTTTTATTTTAGTTTTTAAAGAAAACCTCTCCCACTTCGAACCCTTTTGCATTCATTTATTTTAAACTTTGCAGCCTAGGGTATTGGAATGAGAAACATCAACAACAACAAAAAAGGGTGTCACGACTCTCTCTATTACTTCTCTGTAGTGCTTTAACCACCCTTTGTGTGGGCATATTCTGGTTTTTGCCTGTTGTTTTATTCATTTAATGATTAATTTATTTCCTAACTTTCATTCAGGCCTACTTAATGCTAGAGATGAAAAAGATAGACTCCTTATTCTCATTTTTCCTCTTAAATTGCAAATACCTTGGAGTCATTAATCCATTTCACTTTAATTCAGTTAAAGAGATAGGAATCGAGCACATGTGCAATACCAAGAATAGGGGGGTATACAAAAATTTTAAAAAATTAAAAGAAGGGTTTTTATAGTAGACCATTGTTCTGTTTTGTTGGGCAGCACAGGGAAGTACACATGGTTAAATACAGAGATGGTTCAAATCAAGTTTAATAAATAAAAACACAAGCACTTAAGCCACTTAACTGCAGCTTGGAGAGTATAGCAAAGACTTTACAAAGAGGTGACATTTGGGCTGATTTGAAGCCAGATGGGTATTTTATGGTTAGGGGGTGTGTGCTTGGGAAGGGTGTAAGTGTGTGGGGCTGAATGTGGTATGGGTGTGGGAGTGGCATTCTAAGCAATCTGTCTAGCGAAGACATAGAGGCAAGAGAGCGCATGGATACATGCCAAAGAACTGTAAGACGTGGATGAGGGGTGGAGCCATCTGAAGACACAGGCTAGACCCATCAAGAGAAGACATGCCTGGGAGGCTGGACTGTAGCCATTGAGAGGGTCTGAAAAGTTCAGACAAGGAGCAACTTAAGTGTTGTGGTTTAGAAAGATATTTCAGTAGGTGGTGTGTGAGATGGGGTGGAAATAAAGGGAAGGGAAAGGGGTACGTTGGAGGCAATGTAAGGCAAACATTGAAGTTCTTATTAACTGCTGATGAATTGTTAATCTAGCGTCAGTGTTCTCTGAGCCCGGCAGATAGCTAAGTTGACTTCTCTTGGTAGTTTTTCTGAATTCTTTGCGATCCTCCTCTTCCTGGATTGTTAAAAGTCTTTTATGTGTAGTTCTCTGAGACATGGGCGACACAGCGCTATCCTAGCTACACTTTTCTCAACCCTCAGGCCCCTGGTAATGCTTCCTAAGACAATCTCAAGACGGTTGTCTCTAGTAGATAGCTCACACCTCATTCAGACGCATACTATCTATCCTTGCTTTTTAAACTTCTGGAAATTCAGCCACCTCTTCTAGATCTACCCTCAAAGAAGCCAACAAACCCATTTCTACTACTGATTTTCATTGTGAACCAGACACAAATGCCATCCTGGACTATGTAGTGAGACTTTGTTTCAAAACAAAACAAAACATATAAGTGGGATCATACAATTGGGCAGCTTTTTAGGTTCATTGGCGTGATGCCCTTGAGAATCACTGAAATCGTTATGCACGCAGTCTGCTCCTTTTCCTTGCTGAGTAGTATTTTGTTACTGTGTACAGATGTCCCGTAGAACATAGTGTGTTTTTCTGTCACTGGTGGAAAGATGTGGGAGCTGTCACTTCTAGTAAAAGCTGTTATCACATTTATTTATAATTTTGTGTGAACACAGACTTTCATTTCTCTTGCATAAATATCTAGGAGGGGTTGCTGGGCCACATGGTACCTGTACTTTTAACATTTTAAGAAACTGCCACACTGTTTTCCAAAATACAGCATTTTGAATTCCCACCAAAACCACAAGGGAGTTTCATTGCTGCACGTCCTTATCTGGGCTCTGTATTCTAGGGTTGTTGTTGATTTTTTGCTTCCTGGCTAGGGGTTCAATCTTCCACCCTTCCCTATTGACAAAGAATTTGTTTCCATGTTTTTCCTTTTTTTGTATTTTTTTTCCCCTTCTTTCATTTCCCCTACCCCTTTAGACTTTTTCTTCCTGTTTCACATTATCAATTATACATTTTTAACCTTATTTACACGTTTAGTTTTTCACACCAGAGAAACTATTCGGTATTTACACATGTGTGTCCTATTTATTTTACTTAAGAGTATGGCCTCAATGTGCATCCATTTAGCTATAAATGCCTCTAGTTTCTCATTCTTTAAGGCTGAGTAATACTCCATTTTATAAAAAAAAAAACAACACATCTTCTTTATCCAGTCTCCAGTTGATGGGCAATTGGGCTGTTTCCAAGTTTTAGCTATTACAGACTGTGCTGCCATAAACATGGGTGGACATATATTGCTGTGGTATGATTCTTTTAATTCCTCTGGGAATATACCTAGCAGGGGAATAGCTGGATCAAATGGGACCTCTAATCCTACTTGTTTGAGATATCTCCATACTGATTTCTACAGTGGTCGCACCAGTCTACACTCCCACCCACAATGGAGAAGGGTTCCTTTTTTCTCCACAACCCCACCAGCATTTGTTATTGGTTGATTTCTTGATAGCAGCCATTCTTTCTGGGGTGAGGTAGAATCTCAGGGTTGTTTTCGTCTGCATCTTTCGAATGATCAGTGATGTTAAACAGTTTTTCATGTTTACTTGCTGCTTTTACTTCTTTGTCAGAAATGTCTGTTCATTTGAGATGTCCATTTCTGAATTGGGTCTTTAAATTTGGGGGGATCTGATTTTTTTAAAGTTCTATATTCTAGATAGTAGCCTTTTGTCTGAGGAACAGCTGATAAAATTTTTTTCCCAAATTGAAGGTTGTCTCTTAGCTCTGTTGGTGGTTTCTCTTGAAGTGCAGAAGCTTTTTAATAAGATGAGATCCCAGTTGTTGATTCTTTGAGCTAGTTCATGTGTTACTGAGGTTTTGTTCATAAAGTCTTTTCCTATGCCAATGTCTTCGAGAGTTCTACCTAACTTAAATTCCAGCAAGTTTAGTGTTTCCGTTTTAATATTTAGATCTTTAATCCTCTTCAATTTTAGTTTAGTG
>NW_004624765.1:18045452-18069046 GCF_000247695.1 Heterocephalus glaber | reverse complement strand
TTGTCCTGCTCTTCTTTTTCTAGAAGCTTGAGGTTCAGCATCAGGTTGTTTAATTGGGCTCGCTCTGTTTTCCTAATATGAGTATTCACTACCATGAATTTCCCTCTTAAGACTGCGCTCATTGTTTCCCATAGATTCCGATATGTTGTATTGGCCTTGTCATTTAATTGTAGGAACTGTGTGATTTCTTCTTTAATTTCCTCTGTGACCCATTGGTTATTCAGAAGTGTGTTGTTCATTTTCCATGTTTTTATGAAATTCTAGCAGTTTCTCTTACTATTGATCTCCAATTTCATCGCACTGTGGTCTAATAATATACAGGGGATAACTTCAATTCCTTTGCACTTAGTTACACATGTTCTTTGAGTGAGTATATGGTCTATTTTGAAGAACGACCCATGTGAAGCTGAAAAGAATGTTTATTCTGATTTTGTGGGGTGGAACACTCTGTATAAATCTGTTAAGTTCATTTGTTGAAGAGGTTGATTGAGTTCTAGTATTTTTCTGCTTATTTTTTGTCTAGTTGATTTAATTGTGACAATGGGGTATTGAGGTCCCCCACTCCTGTTGTATTAGTGCTTATTTTGATTTTTCATGTTTTTTAGTATTTATTTTATATAGTTGGGTGCACTCTTGTTTGTTGCATATATGTTTATGATTGTCATCTCTTCCTCTCAGAGTGTTCCCTTTATAAGGATGTAGTGTCCTTCTTTGTCTCTCTTAATCAGAGTTGGTTTGAAATCCACTAGATCTGCAGAGAGGATAGCTACTATGGTTTTTTTTCAGGTTCCTGTCACATGAAATATTGTTTTCCACCCTTTACCTTTCAGTCTATGAGTTTCTTTATGAATTGTGTTTCTTGTATGCAGCGTATTGTTGGATCTTGCTTCTTGACCCATTCTGCCAGTCTGTATCTTTTGATTGTTGAATTGTGATCATTAACATTGATTGTTATAACTGATACGTACTGACTTATCATTGTCATGTCTTTTTCTTTTTGTTGGATTCTCCCTCTTTGCATTTCATTTCTTTTCGTGCCTCATGGATTCATTGTGGTGGGCTTCCTGGGGTTGTGATCCTCATTGTCTTTTCCTAGAATACTGTCTAAAATTTTTTGGAGTGCTGGTTTGGTATTCTTGACATTCCTAAGGTGGTCTTTGTCATAAAGTATGTAATTTTTCCATCAATTTTGAAAGATAGTTTTGCAGGGTACACCAATCTGGGTTGGAGGCTGTTTTTCTTTAGGACTTGAAATATATCACTCCAAGCTCTTCTTGCCTTGAGGATTTGCATTGAGAAGTCTGCTGTGATTCTAATGGGCCTTCCTTTGTTTGTGATTTGTTTCTTTTCTCTAACTCCTTGTAGAATTTTGTTCTTTTGTTAGGTTTCTAGAATCTTAACAATTATGTGTACTTTTTTTTGATCAAGGCTATTTGGAGTCCTATATGCCTCACTTTTCTGTATGTCAGGTTCTTTTCCCCGGCCTGGGAAGTTGTCTGCCATCACTTCTGTGAAAATTTTTTTTCACGTCATCTGCACTCTCTCCTGTTTTCTTCATTGACTCTGATCAATCTTATGTTACTTTTCTTTCCATTGTCTGGCATCTGCTGGATTGATTTCTCATGTCTCTTACTATTCTAAAGAAATTTTTCTTTTCCTGGTCACCAATTGCAACCTTATCTTCTATATCTGAAATTCTGTCCTCACATTGCCTCATTCTGCTATGTAAACTTTTCAATGGAGTTTTTAATCTCCTGGAAATCTGTTTGCATCTGTTTTATGGATTCCATTTGTTTCCTATGTTGGGATTCCATCATGTTCCTCAGCTCCTCCATTTTTTTATCTGTGTCCTCTGTAGATTTATTAGTCATGTTTTGCACTATGGGCACAGTCTCTGCTGTTATCTGAGAAATGATTTCTGATTTCATTTTTTCCAGATCCTCTTTCATTGCCAGTTCATGGAGTCCAGGTGGTTGAGTATCAGATTGTTCCATCTATTTTCCTTTTGGGGTTGCTTTAGGTGATCTGGAAGTCTGGTTCTGAGACTTGTTTATATTTCTTCTCAGTTAAATGGGGGTGAGGGGGCTGGGGGGAATTATGTGTTCTGCTGTCACCCGCACACCCGCAGCTCACCTCCTCGGCACTGGGGGCAGTGGTACAGCAGCCTGGAAAGTTCACCTCCTCTGTTCTGGGGGCAGCTCTGCTCCTTGGCGCTGGGGGCTTGGTTCTATTTCTTCGCTAGTACCATGCTGTTTGTAGTCATAGTGGCTTTGTATAGTTTCAAGTTGGGGATTGTGATACCCCTTGCCATGTCTCTGTTGCCTGGAATTACTTTTGCTATTCTAGGTCTCTTCTAGTTTAAAATGTATTTTTGGATTGGTTTCTTTAGTTCTGTGAAATATAATGTTGGGTTTTCAATCAGGATTGCATTGAATCGATAAAGCAGATTTGGAAGTATGGCCATTTTCACTATATTGGTTTTTCCTACCTAGGAACAGGGGATGTCCTTCCATTTTCTTATATCCTCTTTGATCTTTTTTTTCTGAGTGCTGTAGTTTTCAGTGTAAAGGTCTTTTGCTTCCTTTGTTAGATTGATTCCTAGATATCTTATTTTTTTGGATGCTATTGTGAAAGAGATTGTTTCACTAATTTCTCTCTCAGTGATTCTGTTATTTGTGTACAAGAAGGCTGTTGATTTTTGAGTGTTCACCTTATATCCAGCAATTGTACTGAATCTACCAATTAAGTCTAGAAGTCTTTTGGCAGGCTTTTTTGACTCTTCTATGTAGAGTATCATATTTTCAGCCAATAATTACTGTTTAACTTCTTCCTTCCCTATCTTTATTCTTTTTATTCCTTTTTCTTGTCTAATTGTTGTGGCTAATGTTTCTAGAACTATAATGAACAGGAGTGGTGATAGTGGACATCCTTTTCTTGTTCCTGATTTTAACATGAAGGTTTTCATTTTTTGACCATTTAGTATGATGTTGGGTGTTGGTTTTTCATAGATAACCTTTATCAGGTTGAGATGAAGACCATCTATTCCAATTTTCTGTAGGGTTTTTATCAAGAATGGGTGTTGAATTTTGTTGAATACTTTTTCTGCATCTATTGAGATGATCATATATGGTTTTTGTCCTTGGCTCTGTTAATACAATGTATTACTTTTATTGATTTGCGTATGTTGAACCATCCTTGCATCTGTGGGATAAATCTGACTTGGTCAGGGTGTAGGATCTTCTTGATGACCCTCTGTATTCTGTTTGCCAGTATCTTATTGAGGATTTTTGCATCTGTGTTCATTAGGGAGATTGGCCTGTAGTTTTCTTTTTTTGTTGGGTCTTTCTCTGCTTTTGAAATCACAGTAACACTTGCTTCCAGGAATGAATTTTATTGCTACCCTTTCATTTTCATTGAAGAGTTTAAAGAATAGTGGCAATAGTTCTTCTTTAAATGTCTTATAGAATTCAGCAGTGAAGCCATCAGGACCTGGGCTTTTCTGTGTTGGTAGATTTTTAGTAGTTTTCAATTCACTGAAATTATGTCCAGTTCTTAATCCTGTTTTACTTTCCATGTGGTTAAGAAACTATAAATCTTGGAAACAGTTTACTGATCCCTCCTTTGGTCAGTTTTGCAAGTGGCCTAGCTTTTCTAAAAAGGAGTTATCCATTGTTTCTCAGTCCTCCCCAGAGAATATTCACAGAAACATCTTGTAACATAATGTAATTTTTCTACCTTCATTTCTTTTAAATGTTTCCATCTGCTTGAGGAAAGAATGTGTTGCATGGATTCAGGATTGGCTACTCCTAGGGATGGATAGGATTGAGTGAATGGTTAAGGGAGGAGTCAGAAAATTTTTGTGGGTGTTGTGTGCATACTTTTCTTGCAGACTCCTCCCCTCTCAGGTTCTGATAGAGGAACGTTTGTTTACCAGCTGAGCTCTTTGATTGCTTTCTTCTATGCCAGACTCCTGGATCTGTCTTCATAGCCCTGACCATTTTGTGAGAAGACTCACATATCTGACAGCCTGATGGAATTCTCTGATCAAAGTACTATATTGCAAGCTTACATCATTACACTAAACTACATTCTACATCCCAAATACCCATTCATCTTCATTTAATTTCTCTTTAGTCTTAATAAATGGCCCCAGAAACTCCCTCTGGCTGCTTAAATCAGAAGCCTTGGAGTCATCTCTGGATTCCTAAGGTCTGTGTATCATACTCTGTTACCACCCTGGTGACTTCTGTGGTCACCTTTTAAAGCAATGTTTTTAAGCATAAAGAACTAATATGGAAACCAGTGGTGTGGAGATCCAGTTCTATTATGGACAACTTGGGATTCATGAGTTTCCCCTCTTCCCAGACCTCTCATTGGTTATCGGTCACAGGTCACCTCCTAGGTGGCATTCATGTGCTGTTCATCTTGTGTATTGTCACTGCTACTTTCTGAAGTCAGGCCTTTTTCATCTCTCACTGAATCACTGCAGTTAAAGCAAAAATGTCTCAAACATATAAAAAGGAAACAAAATGAGCCTCTAGGCAGTAATCACCTACTTTTGAGTTTCAACATAATGCCTTCTCCCACTTACCATTCTCTGCTCTTTAGTAGTGATGATTTTATAGGCTTTACATAACATTTATCAGTTGGCCTACTCCGTTTTATGTTGCTATAACAAAATACCATAGACTGGCTAAGTTATAAACAACAGAAATTTATTTTCTCATAGTTCTGTGGGCTGGGAGGTCAAGGTATTAACATCTGGTGAGGGTCTTCTTGCTGTCTTATCATGTAGCAGGAGGCAGAAGTGAAAAGCAACTATAGGAGCCCAAACTCATCCTTTTACAATGACAGGAATCCTCTGCCCCACATAGGAGAGAAGCCCTCATGTCCTCAACACATCTCAAAGGTCCTACCTTTTAGTACTTGTTATGCTTTGGGTCCAGATGTCCTCCCAAAGCCTCATGCAGTCATAGGTGGTTTTTATAGAGGTGGCTTAATCTAGAGTGTGATGTTGGGATTAAGGGCATGGCACCACTCTAATTGCAGTAGTCTGGAGAAGATAAAAGGGGAAGAAAGATGTTGTTAATGTTCTCTCTTTGCTTTTGCTACCCTGAAAGTGCCATGAACTCTTTCTCATCTGCAATGCCCCTCTGCCATGTGCCACTCTGCCTTGGAGCCAGCCAATTAGGGACTGAAACCCCTACAAACTGTGAGCTAAATAAACACTTTCCCCTTTAACTTTGGGTGTTGAGTATTTTGTGTTGAGAGGAAAGTAACTAACGCAGTACTGTTACAGTGGCAACTGAATTTTAAACTGAATTTTGGAAGGGACCGAAGCCATAGTGTAAACATCAAAATGCTAAAATCTTAGATGTATGCTTTTATAAAGTCTTTGCCTGCACCTATATCTTCAAGAGTTCTACCTATTCTCTCTTCCAGAAGAGTTAGTGTTTCTGTTTTAATGTTTAGATCTGTGATCCATCTTGATTTTAGTTTAGTGCATGGTGAGAAATATGGGTCTAGTTTTAGTCTTCAGCATGTGGAAAGCCAGTTTTCCCAGCACCATTTATTAAAGAGGCTGTCTTTCTTCCAGTGAAGGTATTTGGCCACTTCATCAAAAACAAGGTGGCTGAATGTGTTTAGAGATGTTTCTGCATCTTCTAATCTGTTCCATTGATCCTTGGGTCTGTTTTTTTTTCTTTCAGTACCAGGCTATTTTTATCAAAGTAGATTTGTAGTATAATTTCAAGATTTCAAGTCAGGGATTGTGATGCCTCCTGCCTTGCCTTTGTTGCCCAGAGTTGTTTTTGGTTTTCTAGGTCTCTCCTGATTCCAGATAAATTTTAGGATTGTTTTTTCTAGTTCTGTGAAATATACTCTTGGAATTTTGATCAGAATTGCATTAAATCTTTATAACAATTTTGGGAGTATGGCCATTTTCATTATATTCATTCTTCCTACCCAAGATTAGGGGATATATTTCCATTTTCTGATATCCTTTTCTCTCTCCTTTTTCAGAGTACTGTAGTTTTCAATGTAAAGGAAGATTTTTTACTTCCTTTATTAGATTGGCTCCTTAGTATTTCATTTTTTTCAATGCTATAGTGAAAGATATTGTTTCCCCAATTTCTCTCTCAGTGAGTTTGTTATTTGTGTATAAGAATGGTATTGATTTTTGAGTGTTGACCTTGTATACAGCTATGAGACTGAATTTGGTTATCAAATCTAGAAGTCTTTTGGTGGAGTTTTTGGGGTCTTCTATGTAGAGTATAATGTCATGTGCAAATAATGATAATTTAGCTTTTTCCTTTCTTGCCTTTATTCCTTTTAATTTTTTCAATTGTCTAATTACTCTGGATAATGTTTCTAGAACTATATTGAACAGGACTGGTGATAGTAGGCATCTTTGTCTTGTTCCTGATTTTATAGTGTAAGCGTTCAGTTTTTTCCCATTTAGTATGACGTTAGCTTATGGTTTGTCATAGAAGGCCTGTATCAGATTGAGATGACCATTTATTCCAATTTTCCAAGTCCAGTTTTTATCATGAGTGGGTGTTGGACTTTGTCAAATGGTTTTTCTGTATCTATTGAGATGATCATGTGATTTTTGTCCTTGGCTCTATTGATATAGTGTATTTCATTTATCGATTTGCATATGTTGAGCCATCCTTAAATCCCTGGAATGAATTCTGGTTGGTCATAGTGTATAATCTTCTTGATGATTTGCTGCATTCTGTTTGCCAGTATCTTATTGAGGATTTTTGTGTCTATGTTCATTAATGAGTTTGGCTGTAGTTCTCTTTTTGGTTGGATGTTCCTCTGGCTTTGGTGTCAGAGTATTATTTGCTTCCAGGAATGACTGGGAGTATTGTTTCCCTTTTAATTTCTTTAGAGAGTTTGAGGAGTAGTGGCATTTTCTAAATTTTCTAAATCTTCTCTAAATTTTTTGTGTAATTCAGCAGTAAATCCATTAGGACCTGAACTTTTCTTTATTGATAGGTTTTAAATTACATCTTCACTTTCACTGACTGATATTGAGTTATTTGGAATTTTTATATCTCCTTGATTCAGCTTTGGTAATTCATATGTATCTAGGAATCTGTCCATTTCTTGTGTGCTTTTCATCTTATTTGCATACAGGTTCTCAATGATCTTCTGGATTTCTGCATGATCTGTTGTGATTTCACCCTTTTCATTCTTAATTGCATGGATTTGAGTATTTTCTTTCTTTTTTTCTTTATAAGGTTGGCTAGGGGTTTGTCAATTGAAGAACTCTTTGATTCATTGATTCTTTGTATTGTTTTCTTCATCTCAATTGCATAAATTTCTGCTCCGATCTTTATAATTTTTTCTCTGTATGAGCTTTGGGCTTGACTTTCTCTTCTTTTTCTAGAAATTTGAGGTTCAACATTAGGTTGTTTATTTGCGCTTGTTCTGTTTTCCTGATGTGAGAGCTCACCACTATGAATTTCCCTCATAGGACTGCTTTCATTGCATCCCGTAAGTTCTGGTATGTTTTGTTGGCATTATCATTTAATTGTAGAAACTGTCTAATTTCTTCTTTGATTTCATTTCGGACCCATTGGTTGTTCAGCAGGTTGTTATTTCATTTCCATGTTTATGTAGTTTTTGTAGTTTTGTTTGCCATTGATTTCCAACTTCATTGCAGTATGGATGATAATATGCACGGGATAATTTCAGTTGCTTTGCATTTACTTAAGCATGTTCTAGGAGCTAGTATGTGGGCTATTTTGGAGAACTTCTCATGGTCAGCTCGGAAGAATGTGTATTCTGATGTGGGGTGGAACACTCTGTAGACATCTACTAAATTCATTTGCTCACAGGTTTGGTTCAGTCAGTTCTGTTATTTCTTTTTTGATTTTTTGTCTAGTTGCTCTATTTGTGACAGTGGGATATTGAGGTCCCCCATTACAAGTGTGCTTTCAATATGTGCATCCCAAATGCAGTCTTTAGACTAAAACCCATACTCCTACAAGGCCAGTTTCCCCAGACAGTTCCTTGTTCTTTTCATAGATCATTCTCAGTTCAGTTCCCTGAAATTTAGAGGCAGCCATTATTCTTTTTCCATATTAGATTAGTTTTGCTTGTTCTAGAATTTCACATAAAGGGAATCAAATAATGTGTATTCTCCTTGTGCTTAATTTCTTTCCCTTAACATAATATTCTGAGTTTCACCCATGTTTTCTATATTTGTAGCTTATAGCTTATTCTTGCTGAGTATTACATATTCCATTAAATGAAGAAGCTTCAAGTTGCTTGTGATTCTTCTGCTGATGGGCATTTTATTGTCTTAATTTTTGTTTATTGTGAGTAAACCTGATCTAAACACTCTTCAAGTATTTCTGTGTGCATATATGCTCATTTTTCTTGGCTAACTACCCAGTCGTGGTATTTTGGGCTTAAAGGATAGATGTATGCTTTCTTTTTAAAGGAACTGCTAGAACTTTTCAAAAGTACCATTTTACTGTCAAGGAGTGAGAGTTTTTATTGTTCCGCATCCTCACTGACATTTGTATTGTCAGTCTTTAAATCTAGCCATTTTAATGGGTGCATAATGATATCTTATTATGATTTTGTTTTGCATCTCCCTATTTTAAAACACTAGTACCCCAGTACCAAAAAAAAAAAAAAACCACAACACTATTTCTCATTGGATATTCATATAATTTCTTTGGTAAAATGTTTATTCAAGCTTGTTTTTGACTGTTTTTTATTGTCTAAAAAGATTTAATTAGTTTCTCAATGAGAAAATTCTAGATATAAATCCTCTACGTGATATGTGTTTAGTGAATATTTTCTTCCAATCTGTGTTATGCTTGTTAATTTTCTTTTCTTTTCTTTTTTTTTGATACCGGGATCAAACTCGGGACCTTGTGCTTGCAAGGCAGGCAGTGGAACCACTGAGCTAAATCCCTGGCCCCAGTGTTGGTTTTTAATAAACAAAAATTTGAATTTTATTTTTATGATATTGCTTTCTCTATCTTGTCTGGGAAATTGTTACTAATCTAGGCAACAAAAATATTCTTCTATGGTTTCTTCTAAAAATTTTAGGTTTTACCTTTCTCAATTAGATCCATGATTGGAATTGCACTGACTCCAAATTTGAATGCATAGTTTATTGCTTAGCAGAGACTTGAGGGAAGGATTTCCCTTTGTGGCTTTTCTTCCCACATTTTCCTCCTAACTTTCTGCATTTCTGCCTTCCCTAAAATCTCTTGACATCTCAATCAATTAAGGAAACAGAAGCTTCCCACAGCACCCAGGTAAATGTGGATTAGGAGTAAGCTCAGACTGAAATTTACAAACTTCTTTTTTTTTGAGAAAGGGCCTCAGTATATAGTCTAGGCTGACCCTGAGCTCCCTATCGCCCTCCAGCTTCCTGAGTGCTGGAATGACAGGCATGTCCCACCATGCTGAGCTCTGCAGTGTGCCCTTTAATGACAATCTCTGCTCCAGTTTCTGCCTGACCTTGGTCACTTTCCAGTGAAAGTAGTTTTGAGAAGTTTTATTTTTTTGGTCCCAGTTTTATGATTGTTGTCCTGCAAATCTTCCTTCTTTGCCTGTATGATGACCCCTGGCTGAGATGCTGTAACTTCTTTGTAGCCCGGCTAACCTGACAGTCCTGCAACAGCCAGCTCAAAGCATTCACTAATTGTTGAAAATTTCCCCAAACTGCAGTTTCTCAGACTTGCTTGTTTTCACATTGTTCCCATTATTTTGCAGGATCACACACATTTGTTGACTTGTGTTTAATTTTGAGCTACTCTTTTTTTTCACCCCAGCTATCAAAGTTGTGAGCTCCCCGAGAAGGGGTCTCTGACTTCCTACCTGTGGTTGCTCCTCTCATCACCTAGTCTTCTTGTTGAAGGAAGGAAGGAGGGTGGCACACGGACTTAAGATTATGGTTGTCTTGCAAGCTTTATATTCCCAAATAGTTTATATTTTATATAGGTGTTTTATATTCCCAAATAGTTTCCCTCATTCCTTTCACTCATGGAACTAGGTATTTATATACAATTACACAATTAACAAGATCAACTCATAACTACAGAAATGTCCCAGTTATCCAGAGGAAAGCCTTTCAAAAAAAAAAAAAATCAGAAAATGTACCAGATCATCAAGAGAATAAAGACATCTATAAGTGGAAAGAAGTATAAAATAAATGACCAAAGAGTTAAAAATGCAAATATTTCACCTGTTGAGATCTGATTTGAAGTTTTATGGACACAAAGGAAAAGGTTGATTATAATTTCAGGAATTAGGCATCTCTTGAAGCTTTATGTGGTCAGTAATATGAGATGGAAGAACACTGAGGGAGGCAGACCACAGCTGTGCCTGCTGCAAGACCTCGGGAACTGAAATCCTTTCCCATTCGCTGGATGTGTCAACTTTCCTTTCTTCGTCCTTCTTTCTTCCCTCCCTTCCTTCTTCTTTTTTCCTATAGGCTACACAGTCATATGGGCATTGACTACTTTGTAAATGGATCCTTTCTTGATAAAAGCACAATTTCTCTCACTCTTTCTGTGTAATTCATTATCAGTGAAATCAGTGAGCAGAAAACACTTTTTAAAATTGATACTATAGAATTCCATATTACCTTCCCACACATCAACTAAGTGAATGGTTCTTCCAGTTATTTTAGATACCTTTCCTTGTAATTGATGGTTATTTTGTTACTCTCTTTTTTCTCTTGTGTTTTTCTCTTCTTAGACTGATTTGTAAAACATTGAGTTCCTATGTTCATCCCATTTTGCTTTGAATCTTTCACAGAAAATCTGGCTCACCAAACATAGTCAAGGGCTTTTCCTGTTATCAGTTTATTAAGACTATGATAATTTACCAATTCCACTGAGTTCCTCTGGACTATCACAGTTGAATGCATGTTTATGTGTGTGTGTGTGTGTGTGTGTGTGTGTGTGTGTGTTGGGGGGGTGTACTCTTTAACTTTTAGTTACAAAAATAATAAATGCATTATTCTTATGTAAAATGTAATATAAAGCAAAAAAAGGAAAAAGAAATCCCAAGTACACTTCCCATCCCTATAGGTGATCACTTTTAACCATTTTCTATGTTGTATATTTTTCTGTATTTTTCCTAAGCATCTATGAATGAAGACACATACAAAGTGTATAGCAAGGTGACCATGATAATGTTTGACCACTAGTATGGAAATATAAATAAATATGTAACTTAGCACTTAGAAGTATGTTCTCTCCTATTCTCTCCTGTTATCTAAGTAAACTAAAATATATTTAACTTCCTATCAAATTATCAGCATTAAAGATAAGTTGCTCATCAAATCATTCTAATAATTTGGAAGTTCTTATTCATTTTTAGTTGGTATAGTCTTTGGTTTTTTTTTTTGGTACCGGGGATTGAACTTGGGTCCTTCCTCTTGCGCAGCAGATGGCAAAACCACTGAGCTAAATCCCCAGCCCATGTATAGTCTTTTTTTTGATAGCTAATTGATGGCTCCATATCAACCATGATTTGAAACAGAAAAACACATCAATCTATTCCAATGATTCACTCATTGCATTAGTAAGCACCAGATCTATATATTGCACTGCTTTTTGATTCTTTCACTTAAGAATACATCATTGGTTGATGCCTTTTATTTCTATATGAGAATATAATAGATTTATTTGATTGTTCCTAATGACAGGATAGCATCCCTTACGTAAAATAATCTATCAATTTTCCTACTGTTTAAGTGTTTCTGGTGTTTTGCCATCATAAATAAAGGTGCCCAAACATCCTCTTGCATTTTTTATGTGTCTCAGTGAATATTGTTGTAGGATAGATTTACAGGTGAGGAATTTTTATTTTAAAGTGTACAACTAGACATTCATGAAAAGAGACTTCCAGAACAGCTTTAGGAAGTGGTAAGAACTGTGGAATAAGTATGTGGGAAGGGAGGGCAGTATTTCAAGGGAGGTCAATGGCAATGTGTCATTTACTGTAATCACTTTTTAAAAATGCAAACATTCACTTTTTTATCACATCTCATACATGTTGATCAGCAATTAGTCCACTTACAATGGAAAGGGGATCTGGAGATGGGAGGAGATGGGAGGGAGAGGAGAGGAGGGAAAGTAAAAATATCAAGATGCGATAATATATGTACCAATTCCCCATGATTCATGTATCTGTTATATATTGCAAACATATATTAATAAAAATGGGGAAAAAGTACTGTACACATCATATGTGTATGCATACTAACATAAATCTTTATTACAACATGGAAATAGAAACTCAAATGCAAGCATGTGTGGACACTAAATTAATTCTACAGATCATTTAAAAATGGGGCAACATGAGCACATATTCTCATGTTCCCCCAATGAGAGACACAGCCAGGGAGGTAGGATTGGGGAATGCGGCGGGCGGGGGGGACCTGGGTGTAAAGTGAAGGACAAGAGGAGAGGCTGGCAGAGCAGAGGAGAGTCAGTGTTTGCTTGCCTGCAATAAGGGGTGTCTGTCTCTGACTTCTAATAGTTTGTTGTGTTAAACAAATTTCTATCTATGTTCATACTTTTTTCTTCTATTATCTTTATCCAGCTTTAGGATTAGCACAATGTTGAGTTCCTAAAATGAGGAGAGAAGTGTTCCTTCTTTTTTCTGCTTTAATTGTTTGATATAATTTATCAGTTAAAATGTATATGAGCCTGCTGTTGTTGCATAGGTAGGTTTTCAAGCTAGGAATATACTTTCTTTAATAGGTGCTATTCAAATTTTCTATTTCCTCCAGAGTTAGTTTCATTAATTTGTCTTCCAAGTTACTTCTTAGAAGTTGTCCAATTTATTTCAAAAAAGATTTTTGTAATATGCTTTCTATATCCTTTTAAATTCTGTAAAATCTGTGGTAATGTCTCCTAGATCTTAATATTGTATTTTAAAAAATGTATAACTGATATTGTGTAACAGGAAGAAAAAGTCTAAAGGAGCAGGGGAAGTGGGAGGGGTAGGGGAAAGGAAAGAAGGGAAAGGAAAAATTATGAGAAAAGGAAAAAATGGAAACAAAGTCTTTGTAAATAGGGAAGGGTGGAGGGGGTGAAGGGAGATCAGGGGAATGGGGAGAAAAATAAGAACCAAGATACTCATGTAATGGTACAAGACCCCAATGATGAATGTAACTGTATTTTATACCTAAAATGTACCAATAAACTTAATGGGGGAAAAAAATAAGGGGTGTTTGTCAAACCTCAAGAAAACCTGTAGTGCTGTTGCTGTTTCCTTATTGTCCTCCCAAGGATACTTTGCATTTTTCTGAGATATAAAGATCAACACTGCTATACTTAATCTCCAAACTGGTTCCCTTTTTCTCAGAGGAGAAGATCTAATGCTTAATGGAACAAACATTTTTAGGAATCAAGGGGTTAACAAAATAGAAAAGAAAAATGAGTCAGAGAGTTTCTGCCTGTGAGTCTGAGTCAGCTCAGAGTGTTAAAAAGAAGTCATGTGAGGAAACCTGCCTGGAAAAACTGCTGAATGGAAATACTTGAATATAGCTTGTGGACACTGATGGAAATGATTTTCATGTCATTTCAGAAATAGCAGCCACTAATAACAGCACCATGAGGTCACAGAAACCTTGACTCTTGCCTGTTCTTCCCATTCTCTCTAAGCCCAGCCCACCTTTGTTTCATATAGGACCACAGCATGGGAATCAGGGAAAGGAGAGGAGATTGTTCCAAGCAGGGGACCAGGCCAAGGCAGTTGCTGTCACTCCTGGTGGCCCTGTGTGCTTGAGATCGGGTGGTCTTTCTGGAGGACAGGCCACTTGGTAAGGAGGTCTCTGAGCCCTCAGCTGCTACTGTCGGCTTGACATGTGGGAGCGCTGGAAAGAAAAACACCCCTGGATGGGGCGAAGGTTGAGTTCAAAATTTTTTTAATTATCTGTGTGTGCTGGGCATGGGAGAGGGCAATGATAAATGTGCCTGAACATTAGAGGAGTAGATGCAACTTAATTTTACTCATACACATAATGAGGATATTCTAATTTTATTTGCAACAAGAAAAAAACGTCAGAATTGGAGATTCGAGATAGTAGAAATTGCTCAGAAGCTTCTGGTTTTACTGTTTTCATGAACATGTAATTTTCTGAGGACATCTCCCTTCCATTGGCCTATGTCAGTTTGACTTAAAAAAGAAAACAGTTTGGAAAGCTGGAGCTCACACGAGTTCCTTTTTTTCACCAGCAAAATTCTTCTTTTTTTTTTTTGGTGTCGGGGATCGAACTCAGATCCTTCCTCTTGCGCAGCAGGCGGCAAAATCACTGAGCTAAATCCCCGGCCGGAGCAAAAATATTCTTTATGTTGTTCAGATAATGACCGTAACTTCTTTTTGATTCAGTACTGAATTTGTTAGAGAGTTTAGACGCAGCTCAAATAGGGTCCTTTCTGCAGTGCTATGGGCATTCTACTATTTCATTTATGTAAAATGTGGAATTTGTATTTTTTTAAAAATACAGATAACTTTTCCCTCTCTCTTGAGGAAATTCATTTGCTCATTGTGCTGTATGGGGTTGCTACTCTCCAGGGTCTCTGTTGGGGTGAGTGGCTTGTGTTACCCCTAATTACTAGGGTGGTGCCCCCTATAGGCTCTGGAGACCCCATGTGCCCGGCCTTGATCCTAGTGGGCAGCTTACACAGAGACAAGCTCTTTTTATTAAATCACTCTTTAAAGTCCATTGTTTGGAAATAAAATTTTAGTTAGATTTCAAGGACTATTTAACTAGAACATAGTACTATTTTGAAACACTAGTTAAAATTGGTCACTCAGTTATGAAAATAAGTTTAAGTGATTAAAAACAGTTTGGTAAAGTCTCATTGAGGCAGACTTGCTTGCTTGTTTATAAACAAGCAAGAAGTGGTGCATAAGCAACATCTATGCACTTAGAGTTATGATTTTTCTCCTTTCTAGGCTCCCCCCTGGTCATGATAGAAAAGAAAATGGGCACAGAGGCACACAGTCCTGGACTTGAGTCACTTCCTGACTTCTGTGGCCTTCAGCAGGCTACACGGCCTTTGTGAGCATTAGTTCCCTAGGTATAAAATGAAAATAATGTCTTCAGGTTAGTATTGTGGTGAGGGTGAGTTCAGAGTGATTTGAAAAACCTCTGTCCATAGTAAGCATTTGAAACTTTTGGTTTCTATTGCCATATTTTTTTGGGGGGGTTGCTTATTATTTGTTTTTCTTCCTTACCCTCGGTTCTTCCTCCATTTTAAGTAGAATGTTGTCTTCTACTTATGTATCTAAATGTGGTATATAAATATAGATCCTGGCAACAGAATTTTTCTGAAGTCTCTCACCTTTTCTTGGCCTGCCTACTTGATCAATTCTGTGTCCCCCTTAGATCTGTGGATCATGAGAATTTCTTTCAGGGTCTCTGTTTACATGTTCTGGCTTTTCCCAGGCATCAGAGCATCCCTTCCAGGTCTGACTTTCTCAGTGGCAGTAATCTATTTTCCTAGCAAAGAGCATAGTAACATCTTCCCATTCAATCATACTTATTCACTCTGACCCATGTGAGGATCTCCCAATTGTCCTGTCTTTGCAGAATTTGCCCCACTATTATGTGCTATAAATATGATATCATTTCATGCACTTTTTTTTGCTAGATAAAATAAATCCTATTATGAAGAATTCTAAGGGATTTTTGCAGATTATTTTACTGGCTCAAAATAAGAGGACTGCTCCCTGGAACACAACGCTGCTTCAGTGCACAGTCTGTAGAAATAACCTGTGGTTTGATGTGATTGGTGGGGATCCCATCCTGTCCATCTGGCACTTGCTGAAGAAGAGGGAGGAGACCTGCATCTGGTGATCACTTCCTGCTACCTTAACTCACAGAGCAGCTTCTTGCTTTGTGATCCTGACTTATCCTTTCTCTTTCCACCTTTCTTGTCTCCTTTTAATGTGCTCTGTCCCCACTAATTCTAGGGTCATGTTGATTTATGCCTCCTTTATCCGAAGTGTGTGTGGGGGGGAAAGCTTATGACCGCTAATGAAAATATGGAAATGGAAATACCACCCCTCTCAAAGCTAACAATATGTATTTGTGAAGTGTATGATTACAACAACTTGGAATTATTGCTGACAATGTTTTCAAATATTTTGACCCTATATAAGTAAAGAGATGTGAATAATTTGAAGCTGGCATCCTTTTTCATCTTTTTCTCTTTTTTTGCATTAGCAATAGATGTGATGAAACCTGAAAAACAAATTGTCTTGGTTGAATGGTTGCCTCTGGCATAGAGGATCAGTAACCATTTCTCGGGGCTTGGATTGTTCATTATAAACCACTCTACATGCTTTCTTTTTTCCACACAGATGTTTGTATTGCTGTGATTTTTGTTTTTGGATACCTCCTTTAAGTAGGCGTGGTTGGTTTAAGTGACTTCTCTTGGAAGCCTCATGCCAGGCATTGTGTTGGTTGTCCAAGGCTAAAGGACAGGTGGAACATACTTTCATTTTAAAATTCTATTTTTATATATGTCAACAAAATTCCCTATCACAATTTCAGATTTAGTGGAAAAAGAGTAGATGGGATTTTATTGTTATTTGAGTTTCCCCAACATGCAAGACTCTGAAATGGGAGGACTCTGCAAAGAGAGAAGTGTAAAACTGGTTATGAGTTCTATCTTCCTACTTTCTCTCTGGCCTTAAGTGCACAGTAGTGTAAAGCAGCCCTAACTCATAGATCCAAACAAGGTTGTGTAAGAATCAGGACACTGTTTATTTCTAGAAGTTCACAGCTGCTTGTTCCTGGGTCCACACCTGGAGGTACTCATGACCTTTCAATGATGTTAAAGCACTCAAGAAGAGTTTCGTTTTCTTAGAAGGTGCTCCTGAATCTGGGTTGGAGGGAAGCCAAACATCTTGTCACTCGGGCTGCTACACACATTCAGTCAGTCTATCAGATTGTTAAGGGGTTAATGGGGCTCTGCCCTGTCACTGTGCAGATCACCGGACTCCACCAAATCATACAGATTTTAATACATCCTTGAAATATACCATTAAAACACTGCTGAAATAAAGATGCACATTTCTGTGGGGATATAACAATTCCTCAGTCTTTTTTTTTTTTTTTTTCAGTACTGAGAATTGAACTCGGGTCCTTGTGCTTGTGAGGCAGGCGGTGGAACCACTAAGCTAAATCCCCAGTCTCCTCGGTCTTATTTGAGGAAAATTTCACTTAAATTTGTACAAAAATACTTTTTGGCTTATTTAATTTCAAGGGTGTGATTTCCACATCACTAAAACTAGCTGGAATATGTATGATCTTATTTCTTATTTCATGGATCTTATTTCTTCTAACTAGTAGGTAAACATTTCTTTAGAGGTTTAAGAAAGTATTTGATTTGTGCAAAAATGAATGACTACAATTGCAAAGATAAACAAACTCAGACTGGGAATAAAAAGCAGAATTATACCCAAATGGAGGCTGATGATCACACAGATTCAAGTTTACTTATTTATCGAAAATTTGTCTTACCCCACCACAGGTGAAGAAGGTAACTATACTGTATTTTTAGGGTCCACTTCAAGATTATATTTGAATTTTAAATAACTTGAAAATCCTTAACATTTTCTTAAAATTTACTTGGATACAGTTTATTAGTTTTTATGAAACTAATATTTATGATCAATCAGTGCCACTAGTTTATCTTCCCCGACTGATTGATACCAGGTCATTTTAAACATATTTCTTTGGCTCAGGTAGTTTTCATTTTAGTTTCAAATTTTCAGATACAATTGAGGTCAAAATTTTGTTACAGAAAATTTCCCTTAGCTGCCACAGCTGTATTCTCCTTCAGAATTGGTGACATTTCATGCACTTTGTCTTCTCTTTCATTTGCTATTTCTCCCTTGTAAGTAGCAGAACCAGAAAGAATGATTTTTCATCATTTAGTAGGACTCCATAATTGGAATGCCAAATTCCCATGCATACATGCTATCTTTTCTGAGAATTTCCTGATCCATTTTCCATTTTTTTTGGAGAGGATGAAAAAATTGACTTTCTTTCTGCCTTCTTCAAAAATCTGTCGTGACTGGCACTTTCATCTACTAGTACCCCCAACAATGACTCTTGCAGTGCATCTCAGATACAATACAGAGTGGTGACATTTCATCTCATAAAAGCAGTACTTTTTCTGCAAGAGTTAGTTTCTCTGATGAAGCCAGCACTTGGATCATTTAATAGAAAACTCGGAGGACTTCAGAACACAATTCAGCAGCATTCAGTCAAGCTGCAGCAATTTTGTTTGTCCCTTACTGGGAGGGAGATGGGCTGAGAAAGGCTTGGGTGGGAAGATAGAAGACAAGAACTCGAAGGTACCAGAGTCCTCCAGGGGGGAAGGAGGGATAAAAATTCAGGGCACCTCATGCTATAAGGCACAGCATTGTTGTGCCCAGGGCCTTACACACAGTTGGGCCATCTGCCTCCTTTTCCCCTGGAAATACACCCTTTGCTGACTTTGTGTTTGTTTTGAAGCAGCTGGAAAGGATATGTTTTGCTCTGAGTCACAGCTTAGCTTTTGTAGAAGCTGCTTGTTGCGAGTCATCTATTGTCATCCCTCTGGGTTTCAGCTCTGTGTGATAAGGTTATTTAAATACACGTGTGTTTTTGTACAGTAATAAAAAACAAGCTAAATATGTCCATCCCTTTCTTGCTTTTGTGTCTCATTCTCCTTGGCAGAGCTTCCTGTTTCTCTAGCTCTTCATCCTGGTGTTTATTTATCTCTACATTTCTAAATACTATGCTTGTTTTACAGTCACTTCATTTGCTAACTGTAGACCTTATGTACTATCTTATTTCTATTCATGGTTGAGATTTTAAACTAATATCCTTGTGCTTACCTAACATAATTCTTCTTCCTCATAGATTTACATGAAACTTTGGGTTAAATTAGTGATCAGATTATTTGTATTGGAATTTACATAACATTTAAAAAATTAATAGCTGACATTTACTGGGTACTTTAGGTGAAAGATATTGCTGAAGAGTTTAGGTATGTATTAAGTTATCTTTATAATAATGGTATAAAGCAGGTACTATTATTTTGTTTTGCATTTCATGGATGTGAACAAAGGAACCTGCCAAAAGGTTAAATAATTTTTCCAAAGTCATTTAGGAGTTTTTGGTGGTGTCAGTCTGAAGAAAATCTGACTCTAGAGTTCACTTTCAACCAAGACACTTTTTAAATTCTTATGATTGTATACATTCTATTTATAGTGGAACCACGTATTCCTTTCCCTCCCCTCCCCCCCTCCTCCCCTCCTCTTACCTTCCCTTTTCTTTTTGAATTCCTGTTAGCTGGAAGTTATATGTCCTGAATTCATCCTCTAATTTTCTTATCTTTATCTCTTTACTACCTTTTGGCTTACTTTTGGGGAGACTGCCTGAATTTTCTCTTTCAACTCTTCTGTTGACTCTTTATCCTGTGATATTTTTTCAATTTGAAGAACTGTTTCTTATTTTTGGCAGGATTCTTTGTTTTTTAGTTCCTTCTCCCCAGTTGTCTATTTTGGTCCTGTCTTGCATAATAGTGGCTTTTGTCCAGTGTCAGGAGACTCACAATCTCAGGTCACATGTAGGATCAAGGCTTAGAGCTGGCAGGCGTGCTCTCCAGGTGGTCCTGACTTATCAGGTAGTGCAGAGTCATGTAGGATCTCCCAGTCTGGTCAGTTGGAGGGTCCTCAGATGTCCTCAGCTGGAAGCTTTGCTGTGAGCGGATCTGAATTCTCCAGAATGGAATCTTCTAGACTTGCACCTGCGTATGTGCTGTGGGAGCCCCATTTGGGGCACTCATTTCCCCCTTTGCAGACTTCTCTGGAGTCCATCACCTCCTTTCTAGTTTGTGACCCTCATTCCTGAAGACTGCTGTTGTAATTTTTCTAGAAAGAAAATGTTTCCCGTCCTGCTCTGCTGAGAGACATGTCTGCATGCTGAGTGGGAAGGAGGGAATAAGGAGGCTTCCCTTGCCCTGTCTGAAGGCCCTGGCTCTTGGAGAAACTCATCCTTTCTGAGGGTCTTAGTGCAAATGGCCTTTTCTTGGCTTTGCCTTTTGAATAATTTAGCTTTTTTTAGTTTAATAGGACAGTAGTGACTGACTTCTTCATACAATTTCCATCTTCTAGAAGATCTTATGACTTCTTTTCTATTGTTATCACCTATCCTTTTCTCTTTTTTCCTTGTGTAATTTTACTTTTCACAGCTTAATTACTTTCATTACATTGGAGTTGAGGAAGGAAGCAGAGATAAACACCATGGTAAGATGCCATATGTAACAAAAGTCTGATTACATCACCATAGAAAGTATGCAGTCTGCATTCATTTTCCTGTTAGGCTGGGAAACTCCATAATAATTGTCTTAGAAGAACATGGTGGATTCACTTACCATCTTTTCTGAGCTCTCCTGATGTGTATGTTTCTTTTTGTTCTTCTTAGCTCTTTTCTCTTTCCATCTTTATCTATAAATGAAAGGGACTGAAAGTAGGGTTTTAGGATCTAGGTCTGATACTTAAGAATCATATCTGAATTTTATGTTCCTCTTGGGTTCCCTGGGACTTTGCCTTTTAGAAGTATTTTCTGAAAACTTACCTGTCTTCTGGCCCAATCCACTGATTCAGATGTTGGTCACCAGCTTAATGTATGTGCATAATTTCTCTTAGGAATGTGGTGAAGGCTTTGGGAGTGAAACTCCGCATGAAGTGTCTCCTCTCTCTCCCTAGCCAGTTGAAGATTGGGTGGTTTGGGGACTTACCACCCTTACTGGGAGCTTGTGGATCAAGCTCTACCCATCCTTAGAGTCACCCAGGAACCAGAGTGAAACTTGGCTGGACTGTTCAGTGAATGGAATGGGGTTCAACCACCTCATCTCCAGGAAGACTCTCAGATTCACATTCACAGATTATTGGAAAGAGCTAATGGTGGCAATGGTTTTAAATTTCAACAAGGAAATGGTTGTGCAGGAAGGTACATTGGAAGACTGATGGCACAGACAAAATAAGGGACACCCTAGGGAAATTATGGTGAGATTCCCAGCTCTTGGACTTGCTCTGGTCTGTAATTTTGCCAGCAAGTTTGAAGAACACAGAGGAAGTAGGCTCATCAAATTTGTAGCAGATTCAAGCTGGAATGAAAGACCAGTGTAATCAATGACAAAAATATGCCTCAAAATGAGGTGAATGTGCTGGAATGTTGGGTTAAAAATAACAAGATGACATTTCAAAGAGATAAATGTAAAATCTTATTTTGGAGTTAAAATCAATGGTAATGATGGGAGAAAAAAAATCTACTGGCAGTAGTTCTGGTAGAGAAAGATATCGAGGTTTTCTGTGACTAAAAGCTCAATATAAACCACTAAATTTGATGAGGCAACTAAAAAGCTGCATTAACGGAACCATAATGTATTGATTCCAGGAAGTGACATTCCTCCTTCACTTTGATGGTTAGACCACACCTGGAGCCTTATGTTTGCCTGCAAGCCTTTTATTAGTTAGAGCAAAGAAGAGTTACCAGAGAAAGGCAATCAGCAAGGGGTCTGGGGTCTGAAGCATGTCCCAGGGGAAACTATGGAAGGAACTAAGTATTTTTAGGTGGAACATGCAACTGTCTTCTGATTTGCTGCAAAATTTCAGGCAAGTTATTACTCCCTGAGTCCTAGTAGCCTCTTGCTTAAAATGGGGAGAATGGAGCTTTCTGTGTGCTGGTGGTAGTAGCTACATGTCAAGAAGGGCTATTTGGAGAGACTGGAGAGGTAGGAGGTGGGATGAGTTTGAGGACATTTTTATTTCTCAGGATAAATCATTTGAAGATTTAGCCATGCTCTAGGTAAATAATATGATCAACTTACTGTATATGCTATCTTCATAAACAGTACATTGTGCATGAAAGGAAGGTATGTCAGTCTGCTGCTATAACAGAATATCTGAGGGAAGGTAACCTATAAAGAATAACAGTTTTTCTTATAAAAGATACCCATTAGAGATAAACCTATTAATCCATGAATCAATCAATCCATTCATGAAGGCAGAGCCCTCATGACCCAGTCACCTCTTAAAGGTTTCACCTGCTTCTCATCTCGTAATACCTCAAAATGGTATACATTAGCCAGCTTTCCCATTGCTGGTGCTAAATGCCTGACAAGCACAGTGTAAAGGAGAAGAGGTTCATAGTTTCAGAAGTTCAGTCCGTGGTTGGTTGGCTTCAAGATAGAAACATTATGGTGGAAGAGCTTGGTGAAGCAAAGATGCTTAGTTCATAGTGGCCAGAAAGCAGAGGAGGTAGACAGTGCCAGAGAGGAATGGGCCAGGGCCCTGAAGTAATACCCAAGTTCATGCCTCCATGACCCATCCTGACAAACTCAGAATTATTCTTCACTAATCCTCTGGGCAGCTCCCCAAGCCAATCAAGTTGACAGTCCAGCCTAACTGTCATATGGGGATTAAATTTCAACATCAGTTTGGCAGGGGTGGAATTCAAACCATAGCAAAGGGGCTTGTTAAATATATCTGGCTCACGTGTGCAAAGTGGGACTATTTCAGGCAGCCCAGGAAACCTGGAGGAAAGTAATCTTGAAAATCAACACTTTGTAGAGGAAACCTGCCTCTTGGAGTGACAAAGACTTTCCCTGGGAGGCGTTTAAGCGAGGCTTGGATAAATTCCTGTTATGGTCTAGCATTTCTGCTTGGGTAGAAATGAACTATGTGAACTTTAAGATCTTTCTTAAGTATTGCTACAAAAGATACGATGTTGGAGGCAGTGTATGGAACAAGTTAAATGGAAACCATCCTAACCTTTCCAAATTCTTTTAGATGTGAATTGTTGGTAAAAAGACAATAATAAAGGGAACTCTGACCCCTTCTTACCCATAAGAGTTCCATCTCAATGAAAAAACTAATAACAAATTCAGAACTGTTCATCTGAAACAGTAATTTTGGTATGCTCTGGGAGCTTGGTAAAAACACTGCTACCCTGGGTGTAAGGAGTTGGGGTGGGGTAGAGCATTTTAAGAAACACAGTCTGGGGGCCCGGGATTTAGCTCCATGGTTCTGCCTCCTGCTTTGCAAGTGCAAGGTCCCGAGTTTGATCCCCGGTACAAAAAAAAAAAAGAAAAAAAAGAAACACAGTCTGCTCTGGAGTGACACTATTCACCCAAATATATAGATTAAGTATTTGTTTAATATGTACGTGGGTTTGTGATGGCAGCTGATCCCACTGACCCAGAAGCCAAACCTTAGCACCTTTATCTTAAAATGTTGTAGTGATATGAAAACTGCAAAAAGGCCAAAGCAGGTGGATAAACCATCACTCATTTAGGGCTCTGGTTTTCAGGCCCTTATTGGGGCTGGTTAGAGGCATTACAGGATGCTTTTATGACAGGCACTGAAAGTTATTTCAGGTCAAGAATGGAGAACTTGAGTGAAGCTCAGCCGGTCCCAGCACCCGGAAGGAAGCTCCCCCGCCTCCATCCCAGGCTCCTAGGGCAGTGAAGCTCAGCCGGTCCCAGCACCTGGAAGGAAGCTCCCCTGCTGCCATCCCAAGCTCCTAGGGCACA
>NW_004624765.1:17991636-18042443 GCF_000247695.1 Heterocephalus glaber | reverse complement strand
TGAAGGGAGGGCAAGGGAAGGGGAAAAAAATAAGAACCAAGAGACTCATGTAATGGTACAAGATCCCAATGATGAATGTAAGTGTATTTTATACCTAAAATGTACCAATAAAGTTAATGGGGAAAAAAATGGAGAACTTACTGGGGTCTGGGGTAGACAAGTAAACTGGTTGAGCTAAGTTTGCACACTGGTTGAGCTAAGAGTTTGATGGGCAGGTACCTCTGTCTTGCCTGGGAGAAAGGTGAACTCTAGCAGGTCAGCCAGGAGCCATCACTCCCTCCAGACTTCTCCTCTACTAACCATTAGTCATAAAGCCATGCTGGACTCTAGCAGCAGGCAGGGAACCTTGGGGTCGATGAGATTTTTGGAAGCCATGGCTTCACAGTGAGAAGATCCTAAACCATTACTCGTCTCTTGGTTTCTGTGGTCTCATTGGAAAGAGGTAGTGCAGCAAGAGTGGATAATGGTGGACCTGACATTCCGTTTACCAAATGACCATCGAGAAGAATTCTCTGCTCTCTAGAGAATTCTCTGTTCAAATAGAATTTTTCAGGCCAGGGATTTAGCTCAGTGGTTCCGGTGCCTGCCTCACAAGTACAAGGTCCCAAGTTCGATCCTCGGTACCAAATAGAATTTTTCCTGGGAGACAGGAAAGGTTCATGGAAGAAAATTAGAGAAAAGGTTAAATTTACTGAAGAGAAAGCAATCTGCAGTGAAACCCAAATCAAAACTCCCACACTAATTAGAATATAGTTACTATTTCAGAAGACTAAAAAAAAGAGGGGCTATATTACTTTTTCCTTGGAACTTGAATTTGCCTCATACTCCACAGATATGTGGAAGGACTCTGTCTCAGACAGTGCTGTGAGGTTTCCTGCTGTGAGGACTGATACCCCTTCCTGGACTGCACACTTTCACTGGCCAAGTGGAGTCGAGCCCATTGCAGGAAGAGCTAATGCACACTTCAGCTACTGCTGTGTTGAAACACTCGAGTAGGAAGCAAAGTCACTGAATGAACTGGAGGCCAAGTAAAATCTGAACGTCTCCATCAAGGATGCACCCTAGAATACTATCAGATACAGTACATTGGTGTTTTGGCAGTGTGCAATGGAGGTGATCCATATCTAAGGAAACAGGATCCTTGGAACAGCACCATTTACTGCTGAGTCAGAAAACTATACACAGTTCACCTGCTCTTTCAGCTCCTTGTTGCTAGGGTGTATCTGGGAGCTCTTAGCAAGCTCTGATCCTAACAGGTCTACTTCCATCAATATCTAAGGCTCTTCTAGGTTGAGCTTTTCTTGATTAATTTTCTGCAGAGCACACTTCCTCTCCAGCCATGCAAAGGGCCTTCTTTACGCTTTCAGTATTTGGGGTGAGGCTCACACCAGGTGTATAAGCAGAGTAAGATTTATGGATCAGTAGTTTTATTGTTTCTTGAGGGAAGTCCTTTAGCAATGTGCTTGATTTGTTTAATTCTCCCTGCCATTTGATCCCTGACATTATTCTGAACCATTTCAGATCAGGAAATAACAAGGTAAAAGTTACAATGTGTGAGGAAAAGGGTAGTGGCAGTTTCAATAGTGAGTGCATTTATAGGCATGCATTTATAGGCTCTATGCTTCCTTTGTACTTACTATATTTAGTGCTATCCCAAATGATAGCATAATTGCTCTCTTTATGTGAAAATGAAGAAATTGAGGGGCACAGTCTTACCCAGAGTGGAACACCAGTGGCTGACGAAGCTAGGACTCTTATTTTGATCTTTCTGACTCTAAAAGCTGTGTGTACTGGGGTGGGGGACCACTAAGTACCACTCTTGGAAAAAATTCATAGATGATAAAACCATATAAGGCTTTACGGGAAACTGTAGGACTTAAGATGCACTCCCAACTTCCAACAGCCCACGGGCAAAGCTAACCACCCTGTTCCTCTTTCTGAAATTTATCCTGGATGAGGAAGGTGTAAGCAGACACCAACCTGAAATACGTGATTTAGCTAGGATGAATTACATTCCAGGCAACAGAGAGAAGCTATTGAATTACTATGGAGAACCTTCGGAGAATCATGGATAATAAATGGGACAGGAGCTGGAAAGCTGAGACAAGCAAGCATTGTTTAGTTTTTAAAAAATGAGAAGGCTAGTCTATAGCTTTCACAAACTAAGGTGACAGAACCTATCATACCATTTTCATAAAATGTTCTTGAAGAGGTTGTGAAACAGAGTGTGTGAGTCCTTGGATAGGAGATGAATGGTTCTGAAATGCAAATTGGGAATGTTTAGCTGATGTTGCATGACTTCTTTTCAGGAAATTTAAAGTTGCAAAGTCATAAGTGGAGGAAATTCAGTAGATATGGTATAGCTGGGGCTCTGCAAGATGTTTGACAATGTCTTTGTCCATGCATTTTATATCCAAAGCTTCTGGTGAAAGATTTATATGAACTATAAGAAAGCACAGTCAGATAGCATCACCCTGCTTTGCACAACTTCATCAGTGCCTCGCAGGCATGAGATCTTTGACAGTGTTGATTGTGGTGCTTATAAAAGTATAAAACTTTCTTGCCCTTACCAGTTGAATAAACTAGTCCCTACGCAGAGAGATTTATCAAGTGGATTTTGTACTCTGAGCCCCTGTTTAAAACAGCAACTTAGATAAGGATAAAGAGAACATGGAAATCAAAATTGTAGGTGAAATAAAGTTGGGAGGAGTAGAGAATACTTCAAATGAGGCCGGAAGGTTGTGAATAGGGATGAATGGTAAGGACAATAGAGCTAAATCCTAGTGTGAGGGTTTTTTGTTATTCTTTCCACAGTATTACATCCTCTATTTGTCTGAGCTGGGCAGTGGGATTAGGAGATAATAGTATCATCTCAGGGAAAAAGAGACAGACAGACAGAGAGTAGTCTGTAACAATGCTGTGGTGGAAGTAAGCCCAGGATGCTGTATCACAGGGAAAATGAGTGTCCAGAGGGATTGGGTGGGTGGGGCACTGGAGGGAGCTATTGACCCAAGCCAGGCCACCAGAGAAGGCCATATTGGAACAATCTTGAAGACTGAGGAAGAGTTAGCTGTGATGGGTTTGGGTTTAGAATGCCACCCATTCAAGAAAGAACCATGTGTGATGATGTAGTGCCCAGGAGCAGTGGGACCTGGGAGTGAGACAACATGGGGAACCAAACTGCCCTGGTCATGAGTGGCAGAGAGTTGGAACAGAGAGAGGTGTCACACAACTCTCTCACTTTAGGGTTTCCTGCTGCTAGATTGTGGAACAGGAGAGAGGCTGTAGAAATATCCTGAAGAGGAACAGTTATAACACAAGGGGCACACTTAGAGAACAGCATTTTTCATACTTATCTGATTATTAGACTCATTTGACATTTCTTAAAAATATTTCTCAGTCCACTACATTGGTGAATCTGATTTCAATTGTTTTAGGCTGCGCCCTATGAATCCTAGTGCCCCTGCCCCCCTCTCTCTCTCTTTCTCTCTCTCTCTCTTTCTCTCTCTCTTTCTCTCTCTCCCTCCTTCCCTCCCTCTCTCTCCCTCTCTCTCTGAAATTCTGTTATAGACCATGGGGAGGTTTGAAGATGTAATACTGAGAAGGAAGTGATCATATTGGCACTAAACTGGGCTGTTCTGGTTGTGAGGTAGTGAATGATTTGAGAGAGATACAAACTTTTGATAAACTAGGTCAGAAATAATGAATGTCTAGGGACAGTCATCATAGACAGCTTGAATTGGCTTGGGAAAAGCTGAAGTTGAATGAATAGGATTTAGTCTTTACCTGAGTGTAGAGGATGAGGGATGTGAAAGTGGTTGATGGTCTCAGTTTTCAGGTTTGGCCTACTAGCTGGTGCCTTTCCTTGAGAGAGATTTCTGCTTTTGTCAAGTTGAGTTTAAGCTACCTAGAGGACATCCAGGTGGAGATATCCAATAGACAGATATCCAGGTCTAGAGTCTAGGAGAGAGATTTGTTGGTCTCTCAACTACTGTGGTAGTTAAAGCCTTGAGTATAACTGAGATTGTTAAGGGAGAATGTTCAGATTGAGAAGAGTAGAAGGCCCAGAGAACTTTGTTGAATTCTGAAAGAAAGCTGATGAGATAATCATAGAGGAAGAAAAATCATAGGAGAAGAAGAACAATGAGAATGTGGTAGAGGTAACATAAAAAGAATGAGCAGAAACATTGACAGCTGCTGATGTGTTTGGATAATGGTAATAATCTAATCAGTTTTGAGTTCTTTATGTGAGTGAGCCCTGTTTTGACTGTTTCATGTGTATTGCCCCCACAAATCATCACAATAACCAATTGAGGTAGGTAGTTATCACCTCAGTGAAATATGGAAAAACTGAGGAAGCAGAGGTTAAATCGCTTGCCTAAAGTCATGCTGCTGATCAATGCTAGAGTCATGATTCAAGGTCAGAATAAGTAAAAGGACTTTGATGTCCTCTCTGTTCACCACCACAGCCACTTGTTAAGAAGTACATGGCTAAAAAGGATCCAATGAATTCAATAACAGGAAAGTTCTTTTTAATTTTGGCTCTGCTCTGGTATCGGAGGACAGCGTTTTGCAGTGGGCTGGATGCAAAAAGAGGAACTAAAGACAAGAAGAGGAGATCACTTTCCACAAGGGAAGATGAGTAGGCAGTAACTAGAGGGTAATGTGAGTTAAAAGGGATGTTGCTTTAAGATAGAAAATTGCATTTATATGCTCAGGGGAAAGATTAACTAGAGAGAAACTGGTTTGCAAGTCAAGGGATGGAGGGAATGTTGGAGTTAAGACCTCTAAGAAGTCATGAGGTAGTAGAATCTAGGGCAGCCTAAAGGGAGTTCCCCTGGACAAGAAAAGGGAATGCCATCCTTCCAGACTGGAAGGTAGGAGGGATGTGTTGTGAGGACACAGGAAGGCAAAGAGTTGCCTTTGAAGTAGGATACCAGGTTCTGTTCTGAGGGTCACTCATTCGGCAGAGTGGGATCCAAAGAACTTATACCATCAGCTAACTTTAGCCATCATCTTCTTTTTCCCAACCAAGAAAACTCTCTTGGGCTCGCCCCTCTTCTTCTCCCTTTTGTCTTTGCTCTTCCATTTCTAGAGCCTGTGAAAAACTTTGTTTCCAGCCACTGGTTGTTTCTGTGATGAGTAGTACTTTTCCATTCAGGAACACAAAGCCGCCTGATAAAATCAGGTAGACTGATGGGAAGGGAAGGAAACAATGCTTGTGTACTTTCACTTTATCTGTCAGAAAGTTAAGGAGATGGGCAGGGGGATGGAGGGACACAGTGAAGGCTACAGAGGTGGGGGCAAGCAGGAGGTGGGTTAGAGTGAAGCTAGCTTGCAAAACAGATAAATATTAAGTAACCATGACAACAGGTTACTGGCAAAGCCTCGGGTTTGAGGTGGAGGGAGGGAGGTGGAGCGTGTTAGCTGGGTATAAGCCCACAGTTTTGGAAAATGCCATGTCTTCCCTTAGGGCTCTTGGCTGTTACAGAAATCACCATAGCCACCCACAGTGACTGAGAGGGAAAGAAAGGAGAGAGGGAGAAAAGGAGAGATTGCTAGGTAAGAGAGGTCCAGCTGGCTGAGAAGAGCGAGGAGCCTGAGATAGCAAAGGGCTTAGAGTGGAGAGGGACTCGGGAGGATTGGGAGCATTCAGGGTTCACAGCTTCAGTCTGCCTCCGAGACCTCCAGCATTCACGTCTATCTGTTTATCATTTACACTGCGGTAGCAAAGTTGCCACAAATAACACTCCTTTTTATTTTTATTTTTCAGGGTATTACACTTTTCACTCCTGGACAGTGAGACATGAGCCTGTCAAAACTCCTTTCCTGAGAGTACTGTTCAAAGTCAGTCTCTCTCTCTCTCTCTCTCTCTCTCTCTGTGTGTCTGTCTGTCTGTCTTGTATTAATGTAGCTTCTTTTCCCAGCCTAGGCCTGGAATTAGTTAAGAATTTCTTAGAAGTTTTGCCCTTGCTATATTGCCAACCACTTCTATAGCTGCTTAAGGATCTATCAATACAAAATGCAGATACTTTAAAAATAGATGAATACAGTTGTTCCTTTCTGAGTAAGATCAAAGCACTGAATGGAACTGTAGGACACTGGTCGATGACAACCAAATGGTGCTTTTGGCTTACGTATCTCCTCATCACACCCAGTGTGATCTCTCCCAAAATAGCTCCAGCACTGTTGGAGAAGGACATGGACTGTTTTTTCAGCCTAATGTAAAGAACTTTGTAAATGTGGCTTTGACATTCTGTTCCCTATCCAGCCAAACTGGGACCCTTCCAGATTTTCCCTGCAGAAATGAATAGTGGAGCTGCCACCACAGTGGGCCCTCTGTGAACAGAGAGATGCTTTGGGTGATGGGAGCCCATGGCTCCCCTGGGGCTTCTAGAACCACACTACAGCTATGGGCCCAGGTGTCTCAGATTTTGCAATTTTGATTGGGGAGGAGGTAGTGAGTGGCTTTGGAAGGGGATTCATATCAATTTTCAAATCTCTTTCTCTCCAAATAAGCATGTGTAGCCCAAGCTGTTGGGAAAACAAGTTTTTTTTTTTCACAAAGAAAGTTAAAATAAGAGATACAGGACTGAGCACTTTGTTCCAAACTGTCATAAATATCTGTGCAAAGAGAAAACATAAAGAGATCTGATTTTCCCTGAGTGCAGAGCAGAGCTGTCTCAAAGTTGGAAAGAGTAGGCAGGATTCTATAATTTTGTTGTAAGCCTGATATGAGTTTTTCTTTCTTTTTGTTTTGAAAAATCTACTTCTGCCAGGTTGATGTAGTCATCTTATTCTTCTTGGCTACATTTTAGTCTGTGGATGTGTAGATTTGTCCACTGGTGATGGAGAGTTCCTGGCACCCTAGGTGATGGGCTCTGCATGGGGCTTTCATTTGTTAAGAGATTTCCAAACCCAGTGACTTTAATTTTCTTTGATATAAGCACCCATCAGGGTTTGCCGTGGAGATCACCAACTAAGTGCCTCAAAGGAAGGGAAAAGAAAAGAAAGACAAAGGTATGAATATAAAATGACATGAAGCAATCCCTTTGTGTGGGACTTGCTTTAGGAAGATTCAGGAGGATATGGAGGGAGAGTGGAGAGAAGGTTCTTCAATGCAATTGAATCACATTGATTTACTCACTGCCCACCTTGGTCTTATGCACATACACACACAAAACCGTGCAAATGAATACCCTTGTATAGCCTCAGGACCAAACAAGAGACTCAACTTTGTCCATTTTATTTACTACTTAATGAACTCATTTCACAAACATTTATTGATCATTTACTATGGGCACATACCACGTTAGACCAAAGGAAAGATCACAAAAATGGATAAGACGTTGTTTCTACCCTCAAGGTGTTTACAGTTAGGGAGCGAGCATATCATATACATATGTATTTATGTTACAGGTTGCTGGGTGCTCTGTTAGATGGATATTTGTACAAGTTATAAGAAGAGCTGATCAATGTTCCCCCAGGTGAGGGGGAAGGGGGCTAAAAAGGGCATATTAGTCAGCTAGGGCTGTCATAACAAAATATTGCAATTCTGGAGGATAGAAGTCACAACCAAAGTTTTGACAGGGTCCTCTGGGGAGGCCTTTTCTTGGTTAGCAGAGGGTCACCTGTTCCATGTGCACTCAGGTGAGGTGAGCTGACCTGTTCTTGGTACTGGGAGTGGAGTGGGGGAGAGGACAGGAGAAGGGAGGGAGGGAGAGAGAGAGAGAGAGAGGGAATAAGCAGGTTGGTCTTAGTTACTTTTCTTGTTGCTGGGGCAAGATATCTGACACACAGCTTAAAGGAGGCAAGGTTTATTTTGGCTCATGGCTTGTAGAGGTTTCAGTTCATGATCAGCTGCTTCCAAGGCAGGAAGGCGTGGGAGAAGGGAAGCAGGAACTCAGGAACTGGGGAGGAAGATACACCTTACCATGTCACACTCTCAGTGATCACCCCCTTTTCTGACCAGGCCCCACTTCCTAACATCACATTGAGCTATAGTGCCCCCATTGTCCAAGTCTCCACCCTGAAAGCCCTGCCTGTGAGTATATGAGTCTTTTGGGGGGAATATATATAGATACAAACCATAATAGGGACAGTGGGAGGGATACGGGGGCCGAGGGAGGGAGAAACACACACGATCTCTTCTCATGAAGACCCTAATCGTATTAGATCAGAGCCCCACCCTTATGACTTCATCTAGCTCATTTACTTCCTTGGGTCCCACATGCAGAGATAGCCACATTGGGGTTTAGGACTGCTACATGCGAGCTTTGAGGGGACACAGGCATTCCGTCCAGTACAGAAGGCTTCACAGAAAAAATGGCAATGGAAATGCATCTTAAAGGGTCACCCAGTCAAAGGGGAAGAGAAAGGCCTGCCGTTCTCCCATACAAGAATAAGAAGGAAGCTGTGAAATAGCTTTATGCATATGGGAAACTGCAAATAATTTAGTATAGCTAGCAGGGAAAAGGGACATGTGGAATAGGCACATTTCAGGTGTCTGGGAGTTACTACATAGTTGGTGCAGAACTGTTAGCTAATCTTTAAGGTGTAACCGACATGTCTAGCCTCACTGGAGACAGGAAGGTCCAGGTGAGCAGGTGAGCAGGCACTGCAGAGAGGCAAGAAATCTGTTTGGCTTCAGGGACTGATGGCACAGGAGGAATGGAGCAGAGCAGAGCAGAGCCTTGAGCTGGTTTCCTGGCTCTGCCTGGACTGATCTGTTGAGGGACAGATAATGGGTATGGTTTTAGACATTGGAAAGTGACTGTTCACTTCTAGCTGGTCAGGACAGAGATCTGAGACAGAAGAGGTTGGGACTCCTTACTGTCTGGGAGACGCTAGTGCATGAGAGTGGATGGCTCTGGGGAAATCATGTGGAGAAGAATGGAGGTCTGAATCCAGAATCCCAGCCAAACCCACCAGGAAAGGAACAGGAAAATGAGATGACTGGGAAGGAGAGGGAATGGGAAAACGGGAGTGAGCTGTGTGCACAGGTCAAAACAGGGAGTGTGGTGAAGAGGAGAAAGGGCTTTGTGGAGCAGTGCAGCAAGCCTGAGAAAGTGTCCGAAGTTCTGGCCCTGCGGTGGCCCTGGTGTCTTTGGATGAGCTTTCCTTGGAGCAGAGAGAGTGAAAAAGCAATCACAATGTTCCCTGGAGCAGACTGTACTATGGGGACCTGGGGAAAGGGTAGCTTGGAGAACCAAGGACAGCTTCCATTCCTCTGTGTTTGTGATGCCATTATGTACAGGAGAATGTTTTTTGGGGGGATTTCGAAGAAATAATTAATGACTACAAAAGGGATAGAAGGGAGAGAAATACATCTGGGTGGGAGAAGTAGAAACCTAAAGTGAGGGCAGGTTTTAGGGCCTTTTGTGTGGTTAAAAGGGGCTTTGGGAAGGAGTGGGAAGAAAAATACATTGAGGAGTTAGCTTTATGAGCACCGTATTAATCAACTCAGATCCACATGATATAGGCTCTAAGGCAAGTTCATTTTAAATTGGAATTCATTTTTTTTAAGCCCTGCAAGTCTAAATACTTAGTCTTTTAGATCTTAGAGATGGATGAAGTTAAATAGCTCTTTTAAGAACAGCACAGCATGGAAAATAACTAGGTTTACCCTGCTAAGTTTAGCATATAAAGCTCTTTCCTGAATGGTTTCTTTGTCAACCCCAGGCTGGAGGAGTTCAATTCCCTTTTATTTGGTGAATTCCTTAATTGGATTTTGTTTGCCGATCTTACTTTCTCACATTGTAAGATTTTAATAAATCATTATAATCATTCCCTTATGTCTTGCAAAAATAACATTTCTGACAGTCCCTGAATAATTTTTTTCTCCCTCTGTTTGCATCATGGGATTATTAGTGTAGCTTACAAATGAATCAGAAAAGGACTGTCAGCCAAGGGTGTGTTTCTATCACTTCCCAGGCGTGAACTCAGAGAACGATAACCAGGAACTTGCAAACTCCTGCTCGGCTGGGAGGGCACAGCAGGTTTTGGCATATTATCTCCTGTCTGGATTATTGATGAGATGCACCGTGTGCGAACAAGGGAAGCTCTCCTATCGCTCAGTTATTAAGGCCTCTGCAGGAAGCAGGTTTATTGGTGATATATGTGTACTAGTGGCTCCCACCACATCCTCAGCTCAGATTCCTTCATGTCAGTTATTGCTGATGACTGGGAAAGGGAGAACTGTTTATTTTGATTAACTGTGCCATGCTGGGCTCCAGATATCCCTCTTCTGAGAGCCATCAAGACTGGTCTCCTCCCACAAAGGTTCCAGGACTTTTGCACTCACCTATTTAGGAACTGAACCCGGACTCATGCCTTTTCCTTTACATTTCCAGGATTTTCTAGTTTGCTGCTTTGTTTGCAGACCCCAACACTTAGACTCTATCCAGTTTCTGGGACCCTGAGATATAATGATTTGTACAGTGAATAGAATTGATTGTGTGCCTTCCTATAGTTTCAGTCCACCCTCTTCCTTCTCTGTTATCCTCTGGGTCATGTCCGAAGAGAGTGTAGGAGACATTGCCCTTCCCATGGCCTGCACAACTTTCTTAGCTCCACTGTTGGTGGAGATTTGGGGGAAGTTGGAATTATCTTAGGGGATGATTAGCTACAGAATTTTTCACACTAGACTTACGGTTTGTTTGGCAATTTAGTGCTTTCCAACTTAAGATAGTTCTGGTCGATTTGATTCCAGTTTGCTCCGTATGTGAGTAACCAAGCAAAAGATCTAAATCTAGTCAGAGGAGTAATTTTTAAGCCAAAAAATTTCACTTTCCTCTGTTCCTTCCCCCTTTTCTCTGCCCACAAACTAAAGGCAATCATCTTAATGTTATACTTGAAAATTAGGGTTGGGTGTGAAGGTGCACCCTTAATCTAACCTTTGCTGTGGCTGCTTTATTTAGTAAACTCTTAGTGGGAAGTCTTGAGGGAGGTCTTTGATTTTTATAACGTTTCCATTTGTATTTTTTTTTCTCTCCCCTCTCCTCCTCCTCCTCCTCCTCCTCCTCTCCCTCCTTCTTTTTGATACTGGTAAGAAAAGAATTAATGTGATAAAAGCCTGGAGACCTCATTTTATTCTTCCTCTTTGTACTTGCATGGTCTAACCATGTTCCTAATTTATACTCCATGTAGGTAAGGATGACATGTTTAATACATTTAACTGTGTGAGAGAATGTGTATAGAAATTTAGAAATGCCCGAGAGCAAAAATGAAGAAATATAGTACCTAAAACCTATAGAGAAAAATACTTAATTGGAGGAATTAGGTGAAACATTTTAAAGTATGTGTTGTTTGAGTTGCTATACTGCATCTGTCAAGTAAGACTAAAAATTCTGGCATGGGTGATATTTTAAATTTTGATCCCAAATGGAGCAGTGTGTCTTCTGAGGCTTCACCTCTTTATAGAAGCGCCTGGCACAGGCTTGGGAAACCAGCTCTCCCATGGACCCGGGGGAAGCTGCTACCTTCATTTCTGTTTCTGCCTCTGCCATTCTGCACTTAAAAGTTGGCAAATGCTGGTCATGTCCTGGGTCTATTTATAGTACCTAAACGCCTAACCACCTTGTTTTTTTCTTAGCATCAGCTAGACATGCTATCAATTATCCATAAGGTGAATGACAACACAGGGAGAGTTATTTGAGGCAGGTGCCCTGAGGTGAGAGGTATATGGGGATGGTAGAGGTCACATGGGGACAGCTCCCGATGAAAAGAGTAGAGGAGACCTTCCTTGCAGGGCTAAGATGGTGAGTGACTGCACACAGGTCAGTGAGGAATTCTGAGCTGCCTCTGCCTCTCCAGCTCTGCCCTTCCCACCAGTGTCTCCTTGGGACTTTAAAGCCCATTTGAAAACTCCAAGGATCAGAACCTAAAGAAGGTGATCTTTTCCCATAGGAGGTCACTTTTGTCATTATCTCAGGAGGATGGAACAGTGAGGTCCGTGCCAAGGGATACTGGGGGTAGGGGTAGATGTGCCTAGAGCTGGACACCATCCTCATTTCCTCGGAGAGGGACTGTGATGTAGCTGCTGGAAGATGGGGAAAAAGGCAGGAGTCTCTGGGACCCCACCCCACTGCTTGCCATCCCCACTCCTTCAGGGAGGGTCTTACTGGCAGCAGCAGCACCACCATACCTGTCCCAGCTCCAGAGTGGCCTCACCTTCCCCAGAGTCCCCTGGGTTCTCTGCATACTAGACTAGTTTGTTGTTGTTGCTCCTCCTCTTATTCTTCCTCCTCCTAATTGTTGTAGCAGAAACACTGATTGTCCCTTTTTAGTGCCCTTGTTTCCTCTTCTCCCTTATCCACCATTAATTTGGGGCTGCAGGGTGGAGCTGGTGGATTTGCTTTCAGAGTTGATATAACAGTGCTGATGTCCTTTTTGTCCAGATTCCTGGAATTGAATTACTCATGATTAGGGTTGTAGAGGGGACCTCTGTGTTTTATAGCAGCCTTGCAGTAATGGTATCACCATTCCTGGCCACTTCCTCTGTCCACCATGGGCTTTTAGTCTGAAGAGAGAGAGGAATATTGAATTTAAGTCAAAGAAAAGGGGAAGTAAATCAATTAAGCATTCTGTCTGCCTTGCCAGGAGTGAATGGCCTCAGCCTTTACAAACCGCTCAGTTTCGAACTCTTCCCACTTCCCACCAGCTGCTCCTTCTCTGACCCTTTGGCAGTAAAGGGCTCAACTGTTTCTGGGAGCTGTATGCAGCTGATTCCTTGGGGACGGAACGGCATTGTCCTGAAAGATCTTGGACTCCTTGCAAGGTTCCTGACTCTGTGGAGGCCCTGGCTGACTCTTGCCGGGCTTCTGCTGGGAGGCTGGTGCCATCTGCCCAGCTTATCCGCTTTCTAGAATGGTGTCTAGCGCCAGAGAATGTCTGCATCCTGGAGGATCCTGGTGCCATTTAACTGCCTCCAGGTTCCTGGGGATCTGTTTGCAACCTTTGTTATCTTTTGCCAGAGCCACCTGTCCTTTCCTTTCTCTCATTCTTGCTAGTCAGACCACTCAAGTTGAATGTGCTTTATTATTTAGGGACCTCATGGGGAGGAGATGAGATGATTACCTGGAGCACAGAGCAGCCAGCTTTCAGGCGGTGTTATGTATGTGTGTGTTTCGTGCACAAGTAACACATGTGTGCATTTGTTAGTGCTTCTGGCTGTCCAGGAAGGATGAGGGGGGGGGTGTAGATCTTTTCTGCACAAGCCGCAGGACCCAAAACAGGGGCACGGTGCCAGTGCCAAATTCCTCAGAGGGCAGGTGAGTAAAAAGGGATCCTTTACTTTTTGTTCTAAGGTATAACAAAAATATGTAGTTTATAAATATTAGGTCATCTTTAAAGACAGATGCTTGTGATCTAAGATCATAATGCCTTCTTGGGGACTGTGGGGCCAGATTTGCTTCTGCTTTTTGGATCATTGACTGAGGTATTCCTGAGCCACAGGAGTTCACCAGCGACAATTCTTCATCATTATTTGCCACCTTTTCCTCTATTCCTCCCAGCTTTTATCATCCAGAGAGAAATATTTTCTTCTTAGAATAAATTTTGGAACTAGCTAGAGTATTTGTTTTATGTTCATTGTAGCAGAATTTGATTCTGGAGCATAGTGACAGATTATATGTAGTTATGCATTTAAATACACAGCCATAAGTGCATTGCATTAAATAAAGTGTTATGACGGGCTGGCAACTGGACATATAAGCCAAACAAGGTTACTTTGGCTTTTCATTGTTATATTATTATTTTTTTTTAATTTGCTCCTTGAGTCTGCATAGGACCAAATGTTTCTCATTGTCACCAACAAAAATGATAAGAAATTGTTCTTATGCTTGCTTTTTTGTTTCAATGTTTAATGAAGAGTTTGGAAAACCAAAGACCATAGAGCAATCTGTTCCACTGCCTGTTTGTGTAAATAAAGTTTTATTGGAATGCAGACTGGCTTAGCTATTTGTTTATTGTGTGTGGTTGTCTCTGTGTTTCCACTGTAGAGTTAACTAATGGTGATACAGACTTCATGATTTATAATATTTAGTTATTTGAACCTTACCAGACATACATTGGCAGCCTCTGATTTAACTTACATTTTTCCTTTAAATACTGCCAAAAGGGCTAAATCAACATGGAATACAGTGTCTTTAGTGGTGGAAAGAATCATTATCTGAACTCAGGAGGTTCCAAACAAATCAGAAAAGCAAGACCTATGATACACTTGAAACACCCATAGAAACATGTATGATACAAATATATGAAAAGATACCCAACAGGTATTTACCAGGCCCCTCCAAGTGCAAAGTAGACTCTCAGATACTATGAAAGATACTCTGGCGAATGGAATATAATCCTATTCCAGAGTGTTACCTGCCCAATAGAAATCTGCTAAAATAGTGAGGGTACCTGATAATGGTTATAGAAAATTGCAGAATTCAAAGGAAGTAAAATGATGTCTAGTGCCTACCCTAGTGAGCTGAAACTTTAAAATAGAAATTAAGAAACTGAGTGCTGAATCCTTGTAACTGAAGGTGATCTTTATCCATAGCTTCCAGATGTCCATTGAAGTAGATCATTGCTTCTGTAGTAGGAAGAGGCTTATTTTTTCAAAAGAAAAGACAGATGAGCTTTAATAAGTTACTTGGCATGCTACTCAGACTTGTAACAGACTCGAAGATGCTTCATTTCAGGCTTTATATAGGTATAAAAATATGATTAGGACCAAAATTAGCCAGGAACTAGAAGTGACTTTTTACAGATCGTCTATTAATACCCTGCTCATTTTACAGCTGAAAGAAACTTGGGTCAAGAGATCTAGTGAGTTGCATAAGATTGTCTCTGGAAACCAGGACTTCTAAGGTCCTGGTTTCACCAAATTCACCAAATTCCACATACTTTTCTAATTTTCACATCAGATTCTCTGTGTGTGGAGGGTGTCTTGTCAGACTTCTCAGCATGAAATCTTTTGTGACCATAAAGACCTTTGTTAGCAGATCAGTCCTTCCCTGGTTCCCTGCAGGCCCCTAGGTCACAGCGGTGATAGTAAAGTATAGATAGAGTGGCTTAGGACTGAGTCTTCTCTACACTGTCTTGTTAGACTGCTAACTGGGGGTAGGCGTTCTGCTGGATACAGATACTGACTGATACCTAGAATGTTCACAGTAGAGGTTTTTGTTTTGTTTTGATATTTGGAGGGAGGTGGGTGACAGTGGGTAGATGGAAAAATGGCCCATTGGTAAGGTGAGGAATGATGTTCTTAAGCTTCTTCTAACTCCTGTAACTAAGGGCACAGCTCCATCGTTACCTATGTCTGGAAGCAGGACTTGGGGCACACCACTTGCAGTTCTGTGGTGACTTTTATTCACTGCATATTAATTCCCACATGTAAAAGTGTTTTCAGTGGGCCCAATTCCAGAAGAGGACATAATGATGTAGAGCCCATCTCTTACAGCTCTTACAGATCTGACATTAGCAGATGAACAATTAGGGTGGAATTTAGCTAACCTTGGGCCCCAATTTCTCATCAGCAAAGCTATGAATTTGGATTAATCTTTAATACCCTTTTAGACTCCAACATCCAGTCTATAAAGTTTCCCATTTCTAGAGTCTTCCCGCTCCCTCCATTTCCACATTCTCCGCCTACCGCTGATTATCTGCTGTCTTCAGCTAAGGTAGTGAAAACAGCCAGGATTTCTTAGGTAGCCAAAAAGAAGTTTGAGCGAGACAGGGAAAAAGAAATAAGAATTCTGTAGAGCCTGGATAGCAAACACAAGCCCACTGGGAAGTGGCCACTCACTGGTACTTGTGGCCTGAGATTACCAGTGGTTTGCTTGGAGAATTTGTGGGTCCAGGCACCAGTGTGGACTTTAACGTCATCTATGTCTGCAAGAACAGCCTAGGAGAGGGCTGAGATCTCCCCTAGTCCTCACCTCTTTCAGCTTTCTCCTCTTGGAGTCTTTATCAGATTTTGGAAACAGAAATAGCAGCTGTTTTATGTTTTGGAAAAGCAGATGGTGGAGGAACTGTTTGAGTTCATCTTAAGTGAAATGAAGAATCTGGTTTTGCCAGTCTATTGATAATAGAAAGCTAAAGCTTGAAGATTTCAAGCTAAAGTTTGAAAGAAAAGGTGATTAAATTTTAAATATTTGATGATCATTCAGTGAATGTGACAACCATTCATTCCAATTTCAAACATTGCATTCTGTTCTCTCCATAGATAATCTGGTAGTCATAACCTGCACATGAGCATTTGGTTCAAAAAATATAATCACTGGTTGCTGTTATTGTTTACAAGGCATGGTACTAAATTATCTTGTCATCCAACTCAGTTTTTATCATTATCTCTTAGGTAATTTTATTGGAAGAAGAAACCAGTAACTTAAAAATCATGAAAAGGTGAATAATAATTCCAGTTATAAATTCCTGCCATTACCTGGTGTCTTTATACATCCTCTCTCAATCATGACTAATATTTTTCTAAAGATGTTAAGAATAATGGGATCAAGATTTTCTTGGTGAGATAAGCCAGAAATAGTGTGTTTAAGATGAATTTCTGATAGCATATAAAGCATAAAAAATAGACAATACAAAAAATAGAGAAGAATATTAAAGTCCCCTTTGGCTCCCTCTTTCCCAAAAAATAACCCTAGGATGTAAGAAGTCTGTGAGGGCAGTGATACTGTCTATTTTATGCTTTGTGTCTAATGACAAAAAGTGATTGGCATGTAGTAGACAATAAACATTTGTGGAATGGATAGCTGAACATTTTGTGTATTTCAAGTCTTTTCCTTTCTGGATAGTGATGCATTGTTTAATGACTGGGCTATGTTCTGAGAAATGAGACAGTAGGAGATTTCATTGTGTGGATGTCTTAGAGTGTACTTTCCACAAATCTGGAAGGCAGAACTTACTACATACCTATATGGAGTAGCTACCATCACATATGTAGTCTGTTACTAACCAAAATGTCTTTATGTGACCCATGACTGTGCATTGCCTGGATGTTATATAAACATGATTACATTTACAACTTTAAATGATAGTTTTTATTTTGGTTTTATGTTCCTCCTGTTTTACTTCAACCATGGATGATATAGATTCAGAAGTTCTTAGAGGGATCAGAAGATAATACAATGAAAATAGCATTATATGTGAAGTGATTTAAAACGTTTTATTTATATTTCAACTCACTGACTAGGAAAAATTTCCTTTTAGGCCTTGGTTCATCATTGGAAAAAGGATCAACACTTAGATACAGAGTTGATGTTCAGTGGTGACAGTAACAATAAGGTGTGTTACTATAGGTAGCATTCTTAGTTACTAGAGTCAGAAGAGCTTGAACTTCAATCTTTTCTCCCACAGTACTAGATTATGTGACCTTGGGCAAATGTCTTACATTGTGTAAGCCCTTTTCTTTGTCTATACAATGTGTTTGCATTTCCCAGGACAAGCTAGCTACAGTATGTTGCCACAACAAATAAACTCTGGGATCTAATTGGTTTAGCACAACAGAAGAGTGTTGCTTGCTCATGCAAAACCTTAATCAAATCTGGATGGTGGGTTGGTGGTGGAGGCCTTGGGTACCTTCTTTCTATGATGCTGCCATCCTACCTCAACATGTGACCTTAAATGTCTTTGTAGCAAAGTAAAAGAAATCTTGGCAATGAACACTAACACCCACTGCCTTGACGTTGAAGTTCCACGTTAGAAATCTTTGCACATTTCATTGTCTATATTTATGCACACACAAGTACAGGGGCTGTGCATCAAATTTTTGTATGCTTAGGGAGAAGAGACCCACAAATGGGTAAGCACCAGTAGTTTTAGCAACAGAGGTTAATAATAGTAACTTCAACAAGCACTGATATAATACAAAGCTTTACCAGCCTTTGATAAAAATACAGGATTATGCTTGCATTTTTAACCCTAAATTATTACAAGTCCCCCTAGCCAAACTGCTAGAAATAAAATGTCTCCCAAACATCTCTTGATGGTTTTGAGAAATTCCCAGGGTCCTGCCTCTGGAATAGCTCTGAAGAGATGTTTAGTTTCTCTACTTTGGTTCTGTCATCCTGTCTGTCGATTGACTTCTGGGCTTTAAAGAGGCTCTTTCTGGGGTGCCCTGTCCCTTCTTTCATGGGTGGCCACTGCCAAATGCCCTATCTGGTGTTCTTCCTAGCTCCCTTCAGGACAACCACTGGGAGATCTAGTTCATAAGAACATACTGAATTATTGAGGAAAAAGCAAGCTAAACTTACGGAATCATTTAGCATTGTTCCTAGACTTGTTTAGACTCCCAGACCCTCAGATGTGAACCCAACTACAGAGTCTCCTTCATTGCTTGCTCTGGCTCAGCTACATCTCCTCCTCACCAAGGGATCATTCAAGCCTCTACATGCCTCAGAGCCTGGATCCAAGTGGTTTGCCCTGTTTCCAGGCATTTTAAAAAAACCTCCAGGATTACTTCTTCCCAGTAAGAAATTCATTTTGCCCCAGCAGAGATTTCAGTGTGAGTTGGCCCGAGTCCCTGAAAATATAATGCACTACTTGCCAGTACATTACTCCGGATCTGGATTATTTGAGCCCTGTCAAGACTAGGTCACCTTTTGTGCTCTTTCTTCCAGTAGTTGAGAGGGAAGATAGGGCTTTGACTTTCTTCTGAGAGTCCAGGCTCAGCCTCCACCTCCCAAAAGCAAGTGCCTGGGCACCTCAAACACAGTATCTCAGAAACAATCCAGAATGCCAAGGAGGCGTGACCCTAAATCAAACTGCAACACAACAGCAATATAAAGCCAAAAGCTGCTTCTGCATACCCGGTTTGGTAATATAGCCAGTCTCCATTTTAAATAGATAACTTCTTATGTTGGTTTTAAGCATTGAGACTGGTTTCTTCTTTGGATTCAGGTTTCCTGAGGAAAATAGGGGAGTATGTACTATCTTCCATCCACATGCAGAAAAGGCTGACCGAAGTAATCCTTTCCATTACACAGGCTACTTCTACTCCCACACAGAAAAATTGTACTTTATGAAATAGAAACCCACAGATAGATGTTTTCACAGCTTCACAATCTAAAGGCGTTTCCTACCAGAACTCCCTTACATTAGTTATTTTGATTGTAATGAAACAGCCTTAGATTTTCCAATTCTTTACCTTTCCATATTTTATTTTATGTAGTTAACTATTATCTACAAAATGTTGCTCCTGCTGCGACTGCTGGGATCTCTCCTGTTTTACTCACTCACACACTTAATTTTTTCCTTTCCAGCTTCAATTTTTCCTGACTTACTGTCTTTCTTGCTGTCACACTGAGTAAAATCTAGGCTATTCATACTCTTAGGCATTTGTTCTAGTGAGTGCATGTTTGTGGTTGGGGTATTCAGTCTTATCATGTAGGTCTGAACATGTCTCTGCCTTGGAAATGTGCTCTTAGGGTCCACATGGTCTGTGTGGGAAGCCCTGTGTGTCCATGGGGGAGAGTGGAAGTGATGCCAGCTCCCATCCCGGCTGTGGCCGTGGATCCCAAAGTGGATCCCTGGCACTGCTGTCAAGATGGCGCTATTTCTGCCCAGGGCAACTCTGATATTTTCTGGTGCTGCTCCCATGGCAGGGGGTGCCCAAACTAGAAAGGATTTGAAAGTTCTAATTCTTCTTTCCCTTTTGGATGCAATAGCTCACCCACTGGTGCCAGAGCTGACAGAATTGGAATGGCAGTAGGTGGGTGAGGCGGGTGGGGATGGCAGTCATCAGTTAGGGAACAATCTTGGAGCCAAAGAAATGCCTGTGGCATATGAGAACAGCATGAGTTTGTCTCTTTGCCTCCTTGGAAGGAGGTACACTATAAATCTGACTCAACTCAGGAACTATTTGTGGGAGATCATTATTGAAGAGTAGATATTCGAGTTTTCAATTAGTACTGGTTTGGCGAGAGGGACGTAGGGCCACTAAATACTTGCTGATCGTGGATAAATCTTCTCTGGCCACCCATGAGGTATATATAAAGATTTTTGACAGGAATCTTTAAAAGAATCAAGATTACATTTATGCACTGTGTTTTTGGTCACAAACATAGAGCTTTGTGAATAGATAGCAGCCCCTGCGCTTTGCAGCTTTGCTAGAATCAAGAGCTTATATTCATGTTAACTCTTAACGGTGTTTTTCCAAATCACTTGCTTTTGTGAATTCCTGAAATTGGAATGAGCAGCTGAATTTGTTGAGGTAGTTATTTCAACTAGTTTCTCCCTCTAGGCCCAGGATGGAGCCTCATTCTCAGTGGTTAAAATAGAAATTTGGATACAGGTGGTCATGTTTGGCAAACAGATTTCTGTGCTGATTTTGCATCTGTCTGTTGTTTAGTCTTATTCAGACACAAATGCCTCTTGGAACAAGGCATCATGCATTCTGATAAAATCTTTTGGCAGAAACCACAATATCTCCCTGATCCGCACAGGAAGGAGTCAACGTACAAAGGGACACGATATACTGAGAATCAGCAGGTGGGGTAAGACAGAAGGAACCTTGTGGGATTGACATTCTTTCTCCAGTGTAGGTAATGTTTCTCATATACCCTAGTCCAAACCTCTGTGCTTCCCTTGCCCCTCTGCATTTTCTCCAAGTATCTCAGATGTCAGGTTTCTGTAAAGAGGCATTTGTGAAACTGTGTTGGGATGAATACTAGCTCTGATGTTTATATACAGAACAGCATGTCCAGGTTTAGCACATTTATCGTCTACTAATTAAAATAAAAAGTCTTTCCAGCAAAACCTTGCACAGCATAGCACCTGCTGGACCACTTTGCTTTTTTCAGCATTTCTGGTTGGGTGGAAAGGCAAGAAAAGAGAACCAAATGACTCTCGGCAATGACGATGTCTCACTCTGAGACAAGTGTGCAGTCTGGCCTCTGTAGCTGTGGGTTCTACATCCATGGATTCAGCCAACCACAGATCAAAAAAATTGTAAAGAGTGCATCTGTACTGAACATATGCACTTTTTCTTGACATTATTTCTTGAACAATATAGTACAACTAATTACATAGTACTTACATTATATTGGGTTTATAGTAATCTAGAGATGATTTATAGTATATGGGAGGTGTGCATGGATTATATGCATACACAGTGCCATTTTATATAAGGAAATTGAGCATCTGGGGGATCTTTAACCCAAGTGGGTGCTAGAATCATCCTCCTGCAGATATTGGAGGACAATTGTGTTTTTCTAACTCTCAAAATGACCCCCCCCCAGTGAAGATTTATTAACTTCTCTTTTATAGTTGAGAAAATTGAAGCCCATTTGCCCACTTATTCAGTGTTACAGAACTAGGGTTTGATCCAGAGTCACTTCAAAAGCTCATTTTACTTCTGATCCTTTAGCTGCCCTAAAAACAGGGTACGCAGGGTACTGTCAGTTTTTTATGGGAACAGCCTCATTCTTCATGGAGTTAGTTTATGTTGGAAGATTATTTAAAATTAGAGTCATAGTCTAAGTATTTTCACTAATAATTCATAGATGCTTTCCAGAGATGTTTCCTTGATTAAATATTTGCACAACTTTTGAACAGACTGATAAAACAAGCCTGCTCCTAGCTGGTGTGTGTGTGTGTGTGTGTGTGTGTGTGTGTGTGTGCACCCACATGCGTGTCTATGTGTGTGTTGGGAGGAGGTTGGGTAGAAGTACTGGATGTATCTGAATAACTTCTAGTCTCCATTTCTTGCAGTGAGACATTCTCTGATTTTCTATTTGTGAGATAGGCAGGAGTGATTGTGGAAATTCCCTGGAGACAGCTTGCCAACTGCACCCTGTACACCTGCCATTGCGGACCTGCTTTGTTAGGGACCAAAGTGGAGCCATGGGCAGTCAGGGTGCCAGCCCCAGGGAGTTTCTTATGGGCCTGACATCAAGTATCTTGCTGGGGAAAGTGCTCACCTGTGACAGCTTGAATTCATGTTAAGAAATCCTGATTCAGTCTCTTTTTTGCCAAGAATGGTATGAATACAATCCAGAATGAGAGAGGAAGCTGGTCTTTCATTTAAAATTAACAAACCAAAATATTTTCAATTTATTTCTTGAGAATGTAGATTTCTGCAGTGTGTTCTTCAGGGTCCACTAACAGAATCTGTGCTTCACTTTTTCTGAAACTAAATTTCTGGATCCTGCTGTATAGGTTGATGGAGGGGAAACACCTGGCTTTGACTTGCTTTGAAATGCTGCTCGAGCTTGCTTTTCATTTGTACTCCAAGATGAGCACTGATTGAGATTCTTTGTTACAGTCAAATGCTTCTCCTTGGAGTTATGGGAGAATCACTGGGCAACTGTGGAAGGAATAATTCGACTTGGTGTAGTCCTCACTGAGCAGAGAGAGACGTTAGTTTCAGGCTTCTCTTAACTGCCAATTGAATCTGCAAATGGCAAAAATAGCCTGGAAGGCAGATGGTCACTCTCATGTGCTCTGTTGACAAATAGGAAAAACAGGAGGGAATCAGGAGACATGTGGACAAAAATAACTCTCTCAGGACAGTCTGAGGAATAAAAGCTGCTGTGAGGACCTAGTGTACACACTTGTGTAGCACCTTTTTCTTCTGCCAAACCTTTTCATAGCTGCTCTATCATTGGCCATCCTGATCACCTTGTATGTGAAGTGATGGTTTCTGTTCTCCCATTGGAAGGGGCGAGGTATTCAAGCAGCCTGTGGGAAATGAGCAAACTGGGGCTGGAGTTCCCAGAGAGGCCCTGCCTGAGTCCCAAGGGATACTCCCGGACCTCCAGGCCTAGCCAAATTTTCTAAGCAGATTACACTGCAATTTTGAGAAAGCCAGAAGAGCCTAAGCTTTTCTTATTTAGAGTTTTCTCTAAATAGGAGAGGCTTAGGCTTCATTTTGTTTGACTTTTCATTTTAAAGATGTGGAAAATGAGATCCAGAAAGGGGTGACTTTCATAGTTAACAAATAGTTACAGTGCCCTAGCTAGTCTAAAGAATACCTGATTTGAATACTTAAAAAGGTGCCTGAGGAGAATACAGCCCTTAGCAAGCACATGCCTTGGTAAACTGAGACCCCCCCTCCCTCAAAGGAAGAGATGGATTTTGTGTTAGTTTTGGATTGCCATAACAGAATACCATAGACTGGTGTTATGGTTAAACATGAAGTGTTCCATAAAGACTCATTTATTGAGCACTTTGCTCCCAGGCAGCAGTTTTTAGAGGTGGAGCCTAGAAAGGCAACTGGATCTTGATGTAGTAGTCTCATTAATGTATTAATTTGTTGATGAGTCATAGCTGAATGGGCTATTAGGAATTGGAGGATGTAGGTCCCTGGGGGCTTGCCTTTGAAGGGTATATTTCGTCCTCAGCTCACTCTTCTCTCTGACTTTTCCTTGCTCTCTTTACTTTCTGGTTGCCAAGAGTTGAGCAGCTTTCTTCCACCACTTCCTTCCACCATGATGTTTCTGTCTTGGAGCCAGCCAACCATGGACTGAAACATCTAAAATGGTAAGCTTAGATAAACCTTTCCTTCTTTAAATTGTGTATGGCAGGTATTTGGTCACAGCAATGCAAAACCGACCAATATAAGTGGGCAAGTTTTAAAGAAAATAAATTAATTTCTTACAGTTTTGAAGGTTGGAAAGTCTAATATCAAAGTGCTGGCACTTAGTGAGTTCTTTGCTGCTGTGTGTCATCCCATCACAGAAAATGACAGAGCAAATGAGTGCAAAGCAGGGCTGAAGTTGCTTTTATAACAAAGCCACTCTGTGACAATGACATTAATCATTAATGACATTAGTCACTAGGGCTCCACCTTAAGTACCTTTTTAATGTCCCCCCTCTCCACAGTGCTGCCTATATTGCAAACTGAGTTTCCAACAGGTGAACTTTGGAAACACTTTCAAACCACCGCACCCTCCTTTCTGGTGACTTAGAGAGCTGTGCGTGAGCTGCATTTCAGTTCCTGATTCCTCTGTTTGTGATCCACAAACTGCACTGTATGAAGTGGCTCTGCATGGTTTTTGTGGTTCATTTAAAACAGATTTGGATGGGAAACACTACCAGGTGAGTTTTCCATTAGGTAGATGAGATTGTCCATATGTCTACTAATTGCCTTCATTTACGGCAAACCAATCAGATCTGAGGGATGATGGTGAACCTGTGTTTTCTTTTTTAAGGTTATGGGCATGAATAATTAGGATGAAACTAGACCTGCATGTGGTGGTTTGACTGATGATGGTATTTTAAAATTTGTAGCAAAAAAGAGAGAGTTAATAAAAGTCTGCCAAACTTGAAGATGAGTAGGCATTGAATGGAATATGAAAAGGAAAGGAGGAAAAACACCCACCTTCTCTGTGTATTAAAAGTAAGTGTTCACATGACACAGGGGTGGCTAGTTTGAAGAATGATTTTCTAAGCACAGAAAAATACAGAGGAAATATCCTCTGGTGGCTAGAATTTGAATGGACAAAGTCAGGCTGGTGTCCTGGTTAATGCCTAAAGCTTATAAAGAGACCTTTTATTAACCACCAGATTGCTACAGATGCTTTTTAATATAGCATTTGATATTGAAAGGTAAATATCACTACACCATTGGGAAATAATGAATAATTATTTAGTAGTGAAAATAGTCCTATTTTATAGTGACAAGTCCTTCTTGTAAATGCTGTTCAAGTAGCCAAAAGTGCTCCTTTGTATAATTCATTACAATTGGAATTTAAGTATTATTTGTAGGTATGCATTGGATATATGTCTTCCAGAAGATCAGAATTGGCGTAGCACAGTAGTGAAAGATCTGGGCTTTGAGGTTTGATTTAAAATTCCAATTTTGTCACTTAGCAGCTATAAAACACTTAATTACTTAAATTACTTAATATCTTTGTACTTCATCTTGCATCTATTAAATGGTAATAAACATAGCACATCTTCCTTCCATCTTTTCTTAATTTCTTTCTTTCTTACCCCCGCCCCTCTCTCTTTCCCTCAGGATTAAACCCAAGACTTTCACAATGATCATTCCTAGACCTTTTTTTTTTTTTTTTTTTTTTTTTGATATAGAGTCTCATTAAGTCATTAAGTTGCTGACACTGGACTAGAACTTGCAAACCTCCTGTCTCATCTTCCTACAGTCTTGAAGTTATGGATGTGTACCACTGCATCTGGCTAGAACATATTTTATAGGCTTGTGTACTGGTTACATTAAATAGCTGTATTAATCAGACTAATTGGATATATTAAAAGAATTAATCCATTTACATAGCTAAGCAGTGTTTCTAGAACGTGGAGGCCCTTAAAGATGTTGGTTGTGGGCCGAGGATTTAGCTCAGTGGTTCTGCCGCCTGCCTCGCAAGCGTAAGGTCCCAAGTTTGATCCCCGGTACCAAAAAAAAAAGTTGGTTGTTATTGTTGATAGGCAGAAGGACTGTTTCTTTTATCCCTGGTGTTTTATACAGAGCTTGGGATGCATAGATAAACAGAAAATATTGTTGACTTAATGAATGGTCCCATGTCTTCATAGCTCAAGCATGGTGATGCCTCAGATTGAGCATTGTGTTATGTATGAAATTAAGTCTCTAGTGACCATGGCTCTTCTTCATTCGGTATAGCATTTCTATTCTGCCACCCTTCATTTAACTCCAAACTGATCTGCTTTTAATAAAGAGAATTATCTATAGGAGACATTGGCTCTTAGCTTCCTAAAAATTGAATTAAAATTTAGAAGCATTTTAACATACAAGAGCCACATAAGGTGTTAGGAACTAGGGCATGTGGTTTGGGGTGGTCTCTAGTGACCAGGGGACTAAATGAGGAATTTTGGGTTCCGGTGCCAAGTCTACCAGAGATACTCATTGACTTATCTCTTTTCATAAAATGAAATAATTAACCTCATGAACTTAAAGGTTTTTTCTTGCATTCATATTTTATGATACTAACATTTTAGTTCTTTCTATTAATTCCTTAAATGCACTGATACAGATATGCTTTTATATTGTCAATAGAATGCAGACTCAGTTTCTGCAAATAGGGTTTCTTTATTTTGCAAGGACCTTTTCTGTTGAAAGAAATGCTTCCATGAATATTTCCTGTGAAAGAATCTTTCCTAATGCAAATAATTATCATCTAATATCTCTGCTTTGAAAATGTGCTTGTACAGTTTTGCTATGTTTTTTTTTCTTAAACTGAGGCACATCTGAATATTTTCAAGTAAAATTAACCCCATTTGGTTTGTTGACACAGGCCCCATGTGGGACCTAAGTCTTTTGGGGATTTAAACACTATCAGGTTTCATGTCATCCAATTGTGGTTAGTACCTATAGGTTTTAGTCCAACTTTTCAAAATCTACTAGCTTTGATTTTTAGGAGTTGGTTCCAAGATTGCTCCAGCTTCTGTCTCAACCTGACTTATAAGAGATAAAAAAAAAACAAACTATCACTAATGATATGAGAACAGATATTAGAAAAAGTGGATGGATTGCCATCTATTTTTGTGATCCATAAGAACTCTGATTAATTTAATCAGTTCTGTATCAAATGTTGAGGCCCTGAAACATGGTCTTGATTGACAAAATCTATTTCCTCCTCATACTCTTCCAGGTCTCTTGGAAGCTAGGGGTTTCTGATTGAATTATTCTATTTTTGTAACATGCAGAAGATCCCAGATGGTCAATTTCAAGTGCCCTGTGCTTCCAGTATTTTTCCTAGATGTTTGTTTTGCTTAGGACAAGTAGGATGCAATTTGCGGGATTGTTATTTGACGTTCTTATATAAGCAAGATTTAAATGCTTTCTCATGAAACTTTATTTTAGAAGTTGAATGTATTGATTGCTAGGCACTTCAATGTATTCTTTCATTTATTCTTCACAACAACTTGAGGAGGTAAGAACTACTATTAATCTCATTTTGCTATTGTAAAATAAGCCACAGAGGGACTAAATTACTTGTCTACTGCTACACAACTAGCAAGAGGTTGATCCAGGTCTAAAATGCATTTTCCAAAACCCTGCCTTACCTTTACAATACACTGTTGCATAGGCAGACCTAGGATGATGGGAATTCCTTGCTAAATAAGAGTCCACCAAGAAAATGTATACACACTTCAGCAGTTTGCCCCACTAATAAATATCTGGAAGCTAATGGCCACCTCTTTGAGCACTTCTTGTAATTGTAGAGATGAAAGGTAACTAGTATTAATCTCATAATGTTTCAGTAAATTTAGTATTAAGATATTTATACAAGTTTTTCTTTTCCTGATGTAAACATTTTTTTGTATACATCAGGATTCTGTATATTATCTTTTAAATGTTGGAAATAGTTTTTTTATATTGGTAGCCTTCATACTGGTCAGGCTACAAAATCTTTCCAGACATTTATGAAAAGATTAGAGACAAATGAATGACATCTCTGAATTTTTCCTTTGGTTTTTCTTAGAAGAAGTTAAAATGAGCTGAGGCAAGGAGGGGAGGAGACATCTTTGTGGAGAAATGAGACAAACACCTGTTCACTGTTCTGGGGCCCCTTTGTATACATATGGGCTGTGGATGGGGCCTCGTGTGCAGTGCTCAGGCCACAGTGCTTCTGTCCTTATCAGCTACTCTGCTCTGTTCCACTGTCTCTGGGTAGGGCGGCAGAGTCCAGATGAACACTCAGTGTCGCTGAGAGTGTGTTGCCCCCAACACAGATGCTCCGCCTCGACTCCTGTTTCTAGTGACTTTCTTGGGAATTGTTTTCCTTCTCTGTTTCTGGGTCTTGGATGGGCCCACTCTGGAATGCCCTAAGTGGTGTCTTTAAATTTAGAAGACTGAGAGTTTGCTTCCTTTGTTCCCAGAATTCTTCTGAGCTTCTTATGCAGTCAGGTTCACTTTCTTAAAGTAACTGTTTTTTTTTTTTTTTACATAGTTATTTCCTAATCCCATAAAATTAGCTTGCTCTTTAATGGACAGTTCAATACTTCAAATGATATCTTTGCATCACCAAGAAAACTTTATTGTATGTAAATTAGTTATTTTTTATTTTTAGAGGAGAAAGCTGTCTGCCTCATTATCTGCTTCAGATGTGCTGTGACTATGGAGGCAACTGCTGGGACACGGTTCAGGGCCCTAGGGGTAGGAAAGAGCTGTTTGGCTGGACATGAAGAATAATTCCTGATCTGAGTCCTGCAAGATAAGTAAGATTTAACCGTGTACAGAGAGGGTTTTCAAGTAAAAACATAGGATAAGCAAAACAAGAGAAAAAGCAAAAATAACCGATGGTTTGTAAAGCAAAATAGTGTGATACCACCGAAGCAGAAAGTATAAGGCAGGGAGGAGCAGAAGACAACTTTGAAAATAGAGATAGAAGTCCTAAAATACAATGCCAAGGAGATTGGAATATATTTTAGGCAACCAGGGACATCGTTGGGGTTTTAAATGGGCCAGATGTATTTTCCCTATGGATAACTCTAGTTGTAGTCTAAAGGACAGTTTCAGAGGCAGAAGCTAGAGTGGAGAGAGGGAGACCAACGGCAGGATATTAACATAGTATGATGCGAAATGAGAAAGGATCCACGCTGGGGAGAAGAAATTATATAGGAAGGCACCTGGAAAAGATTATTGCTGATGTGCAAAAAAAGGAGAATAATAAACAAATACTTATTGATAACACAAGGCACTCTAAAGGTCTTGGGGTCTAGAAGTCTGGAATTCTAACAATCTAGAGAATGGCCACTAGGTCTCTCCTTGTGAGTTAGTTATCTAGTGTTGTGTAGGAAATTTCCCCAAAACTAAGTGGCTAGAGACTGCACTGACTATCTCACAGTTCTGTGGGTGAAGAATTCAGGTGTGAATGGACTGCAGAGCCCTGGCTCAAGATCCTCATGAGATTGCACTGAAGCTGTTGGCTACAGCTGCAGTCATCTCAAAATGCACCTGGGTCTAGAGAATCTGCTTTCAAGGTGGTAGGGTGGGCATAGGTGCCTTGACATAGTAGCCTCTCCACAGAACTACGTCATAAGGTGGCAGCTTGTTCTTCCCAGGGGAAGTAATCCAAGATATGTACCAAAAAACATGCAAAATGAAAATTAGTCTTTAAAAAATCTGCTGCATTCTGTTTGGAGCAGAGTCAGCAGTATGAGAGCTAGTAAGTCCAGCTAGAACTAAAGAGAAGGAATTCCACAATAGCATGAACACCGGGAGACAGGGAGTGTGTGTGTGTTGTGGATATTTAATACAGGGTTGAGGGAGGCCACTTGGAGATACAGCTGTTAAATCATAAATGATGTGGGCTGGTGGACGCGAAGAAGGATACTTTTCATGTCTATCTTCACTTAGGAGCAATGTCTGAAACTTTACCAATAGGCAAAGGCGTGGTACTTAGGAAGGTTTGGAACAAATATTATAGTAGGCACAGTGGGCAGGGATGACTTGAACAGTTTGCATCATTCAAACTGGTGCCTCTCTATTTCCAGAAGAATGTTTAAGACTTACGTATATTTAGCTATGGAAAGAAATTAGTGGTTTTAGGTAGTTAGGGCTATAGGCACTAAGGTTGCTATGGAGAAGGCATCCACAAGACTTAGACAATGTTGAACACTCTTGTAGGGTAATTGTTAGAGACTCTGATTTGATTATTTTACTCTAGCAAATATGTTTTATGCAAAATACTCAGGCATTGCAAATCAGTCAAGGTTTAAAATGCCCCTGGATTATGTACTAGAGCCCTTTGAGACAGATTTTGCCACATGGGCAAACCCAATTCAATACATCTTCATTGAACACCTATAGGGTTCTTTGGTAGAAATGGTATACAGAACATATACTTACAAATATCTATTGAAAAGTGATTATACATACCACTATGAAACTCAATTCCTATTTGGTCTACAAGCTAGTATTTTACATAACTGGTATCAGCATAGTAATTGCTACATAGGAAAATAAGTCGATGTTACAGATGACAGAATTACAGGTTTTCTCAAGGACTATGAGTGAATGAATTTTACAGTATTATTGGAAGGTGGAAAGTTTTACTAAGACATAGATGCATTGATATGAATTAAACTTTGCTGCATAAACATGCATATATTCCTTTAGAGGTTCTCAGCCGTATAAGAGCTGAGCAATTATAGAGGAATCTTGACCATGCAGGGTATAGATATGGATGTGGGTTTTTATTTGGGAGACCTGAAGCTCTGGGATTAATTCCATCAGATTATTGAGGATGGATTTCACCAAGCTCCAAACAGAAAGTCTGTGGTTATGTTCACCCTGTAATGGGACCAGATTTAGGAAGTTGAGAAATCAAACATTTTGGGGATCAGCAAGCTCCAGAAATCAAGGTTAGGCAAGGCAAGGCAACACTGCAAGGAGAAATATAAGTCAAGATAACAGTCTTGCCATCAGAATACAGATAGGGTCTTGATTTGAGGAGGAAAATAAATGTTTGTTTTATGGTTTCTCTTAAGGTTGGATGTTTACTAGGCATTGCGGTGTGGAGGATATAATGATGCTGGTGATGACTGTCATGCTAATGACAGTAGCTGCCATTTGTTGGGAACCAAGAACTCTTAATTCAACAAAGAGTTTTAGTACCTATACTGTCCTTCAAGTGCAGAGGAAACAAGGATAAAATAGACAAAGTCCTTGTTCTCATGGAGCTTATGTTTAAGTGGTAGCAGACAAATAATACATAGGCAAATAGATAGCAACTTAGGGGATACCGAGCCCTTTAAAAAACAGAGTGAAGCAGAGTGAATGGCAGATGGCTGGGAAAAGGGTAAATGTTTCTTGTAAAATCTTCAGGAAAGCCTGGCACTGTGAATAGATACAATATTAGCATGGGGACAAGGCTGGCAAGTTTGGGAACAATGTCTTAAACAGTGTAGGGCAATTGTAAGGGTCTGAGACTAAGGAAGTGCTTGGTAAGTACAAGGAATAGCAAGGATGCCAGTGTGGTGGAGGTAGAACAGGCTTGTAGAGAGCCTTTGCTTATAGCCATGCTGTGGGTTTTGCCTTTTCATCTAAACAGGAAGCCACTGGAGGCTGCTCTGAGTTTTCTGAGATTTTATTTATTTATTTATTAGTACTGGGAATCGAACTCAAGTCCTTGCACTTGCGCAGCAGGCAGCGAAATCCACTGAGCTAAATCCCCGGCCCCTTTCTGAGACTTTATACCTGCATTATTCTCACCAGACTTGTGTGAGATAAACAATGTACTGTCCACATTTTGTTTTAATGAGGAAATTGAGACATAGGGAGCTTTAGTGTCTTGCCCAAACTACCATTGAAGTTTTAGAATGAATCTTTAACCCAAGCGAATTTTAGAGCATGTACACCTTATGTAGCAAACAGATGCAGAACATTTTGAGGGGATGTTAGATATGCCCATATCTTCATCATGGTCATAGTTCTGTATATATATATATATATATATATATATATGCATCAAAGTGTATATTTTAAATATATGTGGCTTTTTGTGTCAATTAAACCTCAGAAACTTTTCAAAAAAATGGTTTAAAAAATGTGAAGGGGGAGGGCTGGGGATTTAGCTCAGTGGCACCGTCCCTGCCTTTTAAGGTCCTGAGTTCGATCCCCTGGTACCACCAAAAAAAAAAAAAAAAAAAGTAAAGGAGAACTTGAAGGAGTTTAAAGCAGACAAAGATGTTCATATTTTGCAAAAGATGGAGATGAAGTGGAGATCTGTTAGAGAGCCAACAAAAAAATCCAGGTAATTACTGATCAGGAACCAAAGCAAAGTAGTGTAGGGAGAAGAGAGGACCTAGACTGTAAAATTGGCTGATTTTACAGAAAGACTCAGAGGCTGATTAGGATGAAGAGGGAGAGAAAGAAGGAGTCATGAATGACTGCCACATTGGATTTGGTGAGAAGTGAGCTATGGTCCCATGAACCAAAATACAAAATTCTGGAAGACCAACAAGTTCTGAGAGGAAACAGTGGCATTTCTAGACATGTTGAGGTTGGGGTGGGATACAGCAAAAGGCAGTCTCCTGTAGGAAGCTTCTGGTTTAAAGCAAAAGCGTGGGAGTCAGTGTGTGTGTGGTTTTAGAAGCTCAGAGAAGAGGTAGAGGATACATCTCTGGAGAGTAGTGATATTTAGCATTATATATAGTGAAAAGAAAATTTGGCATGCATTCTGCCCCATGCTTCCTTCCATGCTTGTGGAGAACACTATGTATCAACCACAGCACTCTTTCCTTTAGAAGTCTCTCACACAGTGTTTCCAGAGCCACTGCATTTGATCATTGTAAGTAAGCAAGATGAATCCTCTTTTTCAGCCCTGCCTTAAGCTGTGGACATAAAGCTGTTAAGAAGATGAAGAAGTACTTTAAAATGTTAGCAGAGACCCAGGAGATAATCAGGACTTGGAAGCTAAGAACATTTCAAGAATAAGAAAGCAGCCAGCACAAATTTTAATCCTAGAAAAACTGAAACATGTACATTGAATTTAGCTTTTAGAAGGTTAATGATGGCCTTGTTGGGACTCAAGTTTGTGACATGAGAGGGCAGAGGTCAGATTATAGTGGATCCATGCATGAAAGGAAGGACTGTTCTTTTCAGATGCTCAGCTCCCAAAGGGAGAAGAAGGTATCTTACTGAAATAGCCTGTATTATTTTTGTAAATGTCTTCCCAAATCAAAGGATCATACTAGCTTTTGAAGATTGTCACATTTATTTCTTGTATACAGAAAAGTCCTTGGAACCCTTTTTGTTAGGAAACCTGTGCACAAGGCAGATGTCCTTATTTGGAGTAGTATCTGGGTCTGAATTTTAGGAGTAACTACTTTAGTGTTAGTGCCAACCAGTGTGAATTCCCAAGTACTGGTCTGCCAGCCAGCACCTGCCAGGCCATCCTGGAACAGGTGCTCATGGTACAAAGAAAACTAGGGGTCCTATCAAAGCACCATTGTATCCTGAGATAGCCTTTTCTCCTATTTGTGCTAAATATATTGACCTTGTATCGGTAGATGACATTTTTTTCTTTAAAATGGCTTAATTAGCAAAATGAAAACAATTTGGCAGTGATCTAAACCATCCTATTCTTTCAGTGATTGCAATTTCTTACAAACAGCCATAATTTTTTTAATCTTTTATTTTCTCTGTGCTAGAATTAATTTGGACAAAATGAACTAACTAGACCAATGAGATCACTGTTAATCTTAGGAGCCACAGGCTAACCTCCAAGACCTTCAAAGGATGTGAGATTATCTTGATAATCTTGGGAACAAGATTATTCTTCCTGGAATTAAATTTCAAAATCATTCATTACAGAAAAATGAACAAAGTCACCATAACCATACAGACTGGCTTCCCTGGCAGACAGATTCAACTTTAACAGGATTAAAAATATTAATACATCTAATGAAAGACTATGCCAATGAACAATGAAGTTGATTAGTCATGGCAACTAGGAGAAGATAGTGGGACACAGCTTGGTGATAACCATCTGAGCATGGATTAGACAAGAAGGAACCTTGGTCAGAGGTGGCCGAGGGATATTTGGGGTGCACTGGCAGGGACCAGGGGATGCAGCGGGTGAGAAAGTCCAGGCTCTGTGAGCCGGATGCTTGCCCTGATATCTGCTGCCTTCCACTCTTCATTGCTTACTGCTTTCATTTGGCTTTCTACATAGGAAGAGAATGGAGTAATGCTGGCAAGAGGAGGTGAGAAAGTACAGCTTCTTCTGCAGATTCAAAATTGAAGCCCCAGTGAGGAGCATTTCTCTGTAGAAATTCATAAACTGGCATTTGGGATTTGTCCTGCACTCTGGGCTCTAAGAAGGATTCTTATTGTGCTGACTAGTTCTGACTTCTGATCCTGTGGGTTAAAGGCTGATTGAGACTTTTGTGACTTTTGCCAGAAGGACTTTGAGCTGGTGGCTCTTCCCAGGTGGGGATAAACTTTGATATTGTCACTGTTTTGCAACACATTGTGACTTGCCATAATTTTGCTTTAGGTTTTCACCCAAAGTACCATTTTAAGGGAAACATTATATTAATAGCATGTTTTTGACCAGGCATTCCCCAAAAAAACATGTTCAATAATTTTTGACATTTTTCACTAGGCAATTTTGAGTCAGTTCAACATTTTTTCTTTGTTCTTTACTCCAGACATTTGTAAATTGTTTATTCATGTAATTTTGTTCACAAAGTTGTGCATAATCTTGTGATGATGATCCTCAATCCATTTCTGGATTCTTTGTTCTGCTTTCTTAATTTTCCTCTGATTGATTGTGTTATGAGCACTTGAAAGAGGTTGGCAGAGAAGAGCATAATCATAGTAAGATAGTTCCCTACACTCCCAGTTCTGACTGCAAACAAAATTTTCTGTTTGAAATTTTTGCTATGAAAAACTACATGGACTTTTCCTCATGATTGATGAATTAATTTACTACTAAATCTCAAAGCTGTTAATATAACAATGAGCATCTAGGAGATTTTTTTAAAAAAATCAGTCATTTTTAAATCAGTCAAATGTTTTATGTACATTTTCAAATTTTCATGAATTTATAAACATTTTGGTTTTAGTCATTTGAGTTCATCCTCTACTTCTTCCATGTGCTCCTTTGTCCTTGTATAAATGGGGACAAGGAGATAAAAATATTTCTTTGTCCAAATATTCCAAAATTACAATTTTGTTTTCTTTTGGCTTACTTTAAATGTAAGTTTATGTTTGAAATGAAATATAGACTGTTGTCAGAAGTCAGCAAATAAAGGTATAGGAAGAGAAAGTAAAGTTAGATTACCTTCACTTCAAGTTTTCTAAAGTTAATTAAATTTATTTATGTTTCATAATGTGAAAAATCACAGAAGTTGTTTTAAATATACAATAATTTTAAAGTTGCAAAGTATACAAAGTATACAAAAGTTTCAAAGTATATTTGAAGTCTAAATGCTTCTGCTAAATTGTCTAAGCTGGGAAGAAGTTTCCTAGCAAGCTCCAAGGCTTTAATGTCCAAGTCACCTTAGGGGCATAGTGATCTCATAATGAAAACTAAAAAGAAGATATTAGAGGCCTGGAAATATAGTGAATTGGGGAAAGCTTGATTGTATTAGAGAAAATTTGGTTATTTTGACTATTTTCCAATGTGGTTCCATGGATATCTCTGCCTAGAAGAATATATTTCAAATGTCATGAGCTATAGACAAAGAACAAAAAACAAGAAGACCATGTTTTCATGGATTTATTCCCTCTCCTCTAGGTTCAGTATTTTTTGATACTCAAAATGGAAGAAGGAAAGAAACAGAAGGGGTAGGGGGAGAGAATTGGGAGGGAGAGGTGCTAAAGAGTGGAAGGGGTGCAATATCCATAGAAAACGTGGGATGAGTTTCCTTAGGAATCTTTTTCATACCTTATCAACCTCCATCTCCTTCTTACCCCTATATATAGATATGTCCGTTTTCACTCTGGATTTCTTCCTCCACCACTGGCTGCTCTGTTTCAATTTCTTTTGGTAGAACGGTCTTACATTCCCAGCTTCTAGTGGTCAGAGAGCCCTAGGGTGCAGTATCGGTGGAATATTTCTTTTCCTCTTTGTTCCCAGTACTCCTCACTGAGGTTTCATCTGGCCCTATAACTTTAAATACTGTTTATATGCTGAGGACACTGGAGTGTATACCTCTAGCTCTTGCCTCTCTCTTGAACTCCACACCACCTACCTTTGCTTTTTGCACTTGAAATTCCCTTTGCCTGGAACTCTCTTTCGCCTTTGTCAACTGATCTCTCTCACTTCATTAAGGGTCTGCTCAGGTTCCATCTCTTCTGTGGGAGATTTTAACACCTTATCAAAAATAGCAGCCCTTACTCTGCTCTTGCTCTTGTTCTTCCTTGCTGCTTTCATGATTTCACTCTAGATTAAAAGTGTTTGTTTGTCATTTGTGTCCTCTGTGTGGCAGAATTCCACTGGACTTTTCTGTTCAATGCCTGGCATCTAGAAGATACCTACACACAAGGTAGAACTATTAGCTTTGTAAAATTAGCTGACTGAATGGCAAAATCAATACCCAATGGAGTTTGCCTTTGATTTGTGTGATTTCTTATTTCAGAAGCTTTGGGATTGGGAGCAAACCTGCTCAGCCATCTCAAGAGTCTTGCACGGTGCCTGCTACAGTCTGTGCAAATAGACATAGGAGGACTAAGGGGATGAATGATTATGTGAGAGGGTAAAGTCACATTAGTGTGTTAATCACCAGGGCATCCCTGTCTCTTCTTTAGTCCTACTCATTGTGGCAGAGTTACTATGGCAAAGAAGCCTAATGCTAAGGACTCCAGTAAGGCCTTTCCACGGAAGATGTATATGAGTAATCACACCAAGCAGAAGCTGAGCTCTTATATGTACCATCAGATCTAATTTTAACAAACCTGTGATGTTCACATATCTAAGGCTATGCGGCTAGTAAATGATAGAATCAGAACCATGAGTTGGGTCCCAAAGCCTGGTCTCTTAACCACTCACTATGCCATACATTTAAGCTGAGAACTGAGAATGGAAGAGTAGCTGGCTAGATGAAGTGTTGAAGTCAGATGGGAGTTAGTGCTTTGTGTAAATGGAACCATCTGCATGAAGGGCCAGATCATAAGGAGTTACACGGCAATGACAGAGGTTTAGTGTGGCCAGAGCAGAGAGAGGGTGTGCCAGAGGGTAAGAGACAAACCTCACTATTCAGCACAGGCCAGAGGTCAGAGGGCTGGTGGGCTGTGCTAAGGAACTTGGACTTACCTTAGACCAAGGGAAATATTAGATAGTTTTAAAAACAGGGATATTAGGTGCATAGGTGTCTACTTTTAAGTGGTCACACTCGTTTGATGACTTATGGATTGGGAAGATGGCTGGGAAACAGTCAGGTAGAAAACAGTGAGGGCAATTAGGAAAGTCTTGCAGTGGTCCAGAAGGGTCATGGTGACCGGGTCTAGAGTTGTGGTGGGGGTGATGGAGAAGTAGGATAGATTTGAGGTGAATCAGCAGGACCCAGTGATTGGAATGAGGTAGAGGAAGTATACATGACATGTGACTGGGAAATGTGGCTAATGTTTACATTTTAAAAAAATTATTTCAGTTAAAGATACATTGTCATTACTTCCCCTCAAAATACTCCCCCTCACTTTGAACACACTTATCCCATCATTTTTGTCACTTTTGAAGCTGTTCACAGGTATCTTTAAGTGCACTCCCATGGCTGACTCCGTGTCTTGAATCAATTCTAAACATTTACCTTTCATGATCATTTTGGCTTTGGGGAAGAGCCAGATGTCATATGGTGCCAGAATAAGGTAGATGAAAGTAGAATAAAGTAGATGAAGAAACAACATAATGTTTTTATGAGCCCACGTTTCTGTTGGATGCCACGTGACAGCACTAATCACCATATTTTTTATCGTATCTTGTAAAGACAGTCGTGAAAGAGGACTTCAGGAACTGTTCAGAAAGTGGCAAAAATGATGTTACAAATGTGTTCAAAGTAAGGGGGAGTATTTTAAGGGAGATTAATGACAATGTCTTTTACTGTAATAAATTTTTTAATTTAAACATTTAAGTATATTTTGATCACATCCCATAGATACTGAGGCAGCTCCTAGGTGCCTGGCTTAGAAAGGAGGTAGACGATGATGTTATTTAGAAGGACCAATGAATTGATCAATTCGTTTTTAGGGTTTTATTGTATAGCTAGAGTAATTACTGGTACATGCACATAAGGTCTATTTATAAGGGTACTTACTCATTACAGGATTGTTTGCACTAGGATTAGAAGTATAGGGTCAGGGCCTTGCCCAGTGCTAGGGGTTAGTTTTCAGAGAACATAAGGTGGAAATCTTCCTGAATTTTGTGCAAATGGTGTTAATTACTAAATTATAGTAAGTCCAAGCAATATATGTCCATCAACTGATAAATGGATAAAGAAAATACAGTGTTTACACACAATAGAGTACTACTCTGCCATAAAGAAAGGTAAACTTGAGTCATTGGTAGGAAAGTAGATGCACTCTTAGTCCATAATGTTAGGTGAAATAAATCAGACACACAAGCTTAAATATAAAATACTTCTCTTTTTTATTTTTGGTACCAGGGATCGAACTCAGGACCTTGTGCTTGGAGGGCAGGCCCCCAAACCACTGAGCTAAATCCCCGGCCATAACATACTTCTCTTATATATGAGACCCGAATTATAAATAAAGAACAAAATAAAAGATAATAGAAAGTAGAGAGCTAGGTTTTTCTCAAATGGAAAAGGGGTCAAAAATGGGAGGAGGGGAGTAGAAAAAGGAGATGAAGAAAGGGATTAAGATGTGTTATATACATGTATCAACTCCACACAAGGAATGTAATCATTATGCACTGCAAATATGTTCTAATAATTTTTTAATTAAAAGACAATAATACAACAATTTAGAAGTAGGATGTGAGTCTTTATGAACTCATAAAGAGTGCCAAAATATATTGTTAAGCAAAAAATGTATGCTATTGGGCCAGGGATTTAGCTCAGTGGTGCCTGTCTCACAAGCACAAGGTCCTGAGTTCGATCCCAGGTACCAAAAAAAGTATGCTATGATTTATTATACAAATTCTGTTTGTGAACACATTTATTTACTTGGAAATGTGTAATAGTTCTGGAAAGACATATAAAACTGTAATGGGCTGCCTTTAGGGTAAATAATTAGAAGAGAGTGGTATTAAGGACATTTTTAAAAATCTGCATGAATTAATCATTAAAATAATGATTCAAAAATATAGACTTGATAATGTAGTCAGAGTTAAATGATTACGCAAACAAGAATAAAGCAAACATACTAATTTATAGCCACCTTTCTATTTAGATAACTCTGAAATAATAAAAATTTAAACCATAATAATTAATCCCAGGCCAAAGGTAAATATTAGATAGTAAGTGTGGGATTTCAAAGAGTGTGTGTTGGAGGGACCAGATATGTGAGTCTTATTAAGTACAGGCTAAACAAATTATAATAAAAGTTTTACATATAAAATGTTTATGATAACATGCAAATGTAATTAATTGCCCTTTAGGGATAAATGTACACATAGAGGATCAAGTTTGCAAGAATAGAAAGAGCAAAATTTAGAAATCCCACTACAGAAACTTTAGCTATATAATAATTTTACCAAAAGTTCCACTTTGTAAATTACTTTTAAGAACTCAAGTTTGTGGAAAACCTTAAGGTTAATGAATTTTAGATTGCACTTCTGGTTCTAAGATAATGTTCCTTGCTTAAAGTGTGGAAGAGGCTCAGTGTCCTGCATGTAGGTGTCAGAGCTGCTAGTGTGACCCTGAGGATTTGCTGTGTTCACCGGGGCATGTGAGAATCTTCTGAGAAATGGCTGCATAGTATTAGCAAGAAGAATAAAGTATTAGATCAGAGCCGGCCATCCGGCCTTTTTCTTGTTCATGTGCTGTGAATAATTAGTCTTTTGGGAAGGGGAAGGATTTACCAGCTTTTGCTTACCTGTACATCCACAGCGATGCTTCAGGACCAGCTTAGTGGCTCTTTTTCAGGATTTTCCTGAGTTCTAAGTGAGCTTGCAATTGGAAAATTTTGGGTGGCAATAATAAAATTCACTATGGGCATTATATGGAATATTAAATATAAGTCTTGGATGCAAGGAATGACAAAGTAAATGCAAATTCCAGTTAAAGAATACTTCTCCTTGCTTTCTGATCTTAGCCTCCCACAGCCCAGTCCAGGTCTGTACTCTCTGGAAGTTCCTTGTGCCTCCAACAAAAGGTTCTCTTCTCCTTGTTGCTCAACTGCAGCCCTTGAGACCATTGGTCTGTGACTCTTCCAGAGCCATGACTTTCCTATGTTTTCCATAGTCCTCCCTGAATGTCTTGGGCTTTCTTCTCCTTATCTGCCAGAGAATTGTCTCCCTCAGTGACTCCCAAGTCCTTTTGAGGAGGTAGCAGTGAGTGTGGAGCTGTGTTGGGCAGAGCCTTTGTGTCCTGCAGAGAAAGAGCTGAATCAGAGAGAATCCTTCAGTGCTGCCAGTTTTGAGTAATAATGGCCCTTCCTTCCTGCCTGGCGCTCTTCTTTCAGTCATTTCTGCTGACACACACATCATACCTCATGGCAGAGTGGGGATCTCTTTTCCACATGGCTACCAGTGTGTTAGATCCCAAGTCCATCCTTTATTCACATTTGGGGAAGTTGCCTAGCCTCCATGGATGCTATGCTCCACATCTGCAAGTTGACCCAGTAATAGTGATAATAATAATACTGTACCTAGTGTTTGATTTTTAAAAATATGCCTCATCTACTGTCTGATGGAAAGTAGATGTTCTAGGGCTCACTACTGTCATCCTCAGGATTCTATAAACATCATCCAGGCCAGTTGGTTCTTGTGTTCACTCTACTGAGATGCTGTGAGTGGGCAGCACCATTGCAGTGAGTCATCCCTCCCCACTCTAGGTGGGATGTCTCTAAGCACACTCTGAGAAAGCAGCCTCCAAGGGCCACTCCTGCCCTGCTAGAAAAGAACAGGGCTCATGACAGCTCCTCCCACTGAGTGGATTGTGTAATTCGCAACAAGAATTCTAATAGGAAGTTTAAATCAATTAGTGATAGTGTCTGTGAAACTGTGATAAATATGTGCTAAAGTATTTTTCAGCCAGGAATAGCCATTTGGCAGTGGGCTTTATGAGAAAGCCTTAATAGTGTTGTTGGATGGGAGGAAGGTTTGGGGCATTGTTTCTAGGTTCTTGGAATCTGAAGTAAAGAAATGAGCAGGACATGCAGAAAGAGTAACACGAGTAAGATTTATTTAAAAAGGAATTACAAGAGTAAGCAAAAGAAGTGCAGGTGCACTCTACAAGGTTACACAGGGCCAGTGAGTAGGGGCAAGTACTGGGTCTCCTGAGGTCCTGGGATTATAGAAGGATCTATAGCTGGGCATTGACTAGAATCATGGCATAATGGGATAATCAACTGGGCCCATCTTTTGGGAAGAGGAGGCTTCTAACCGTACAAAGTTTTTACAGCAAGTGTCTGGCATCCATCACCCACTGAGAGTCAAGATCACAATACAAATGAGGTTGGATGCAGGCCAGGATCACCTACTTTTACGTTTGAGTATGCCTAGGGGTCATGGAGGGGACAGAGTGACCTTTATCTTTTAGCTTTCTGATATTTTGGCACAGTCACCCTTGCTATGTCTGGTTTCTCGCCTCTTGCCCCACAGCTTTCTGTTTTCTGCTGGCCTTTGTTCTGTCTCCTACTTCAGTGAGAAAATGGAGCACGAGCGCCTTGCTATCTACATGCCTTTGTTAGTATTTCATCTTTCCCATCTCCATGCCTCATCCCTAACACACTCAAGTTTCTCCTTTCATTAATTTTTGTGACAGTTTGACTTAACACTTCCAAATATCTAAATAAAAATAAAAATGAAATATTTCTCTATGACTGCATAACATACATGCATCCACACAGTGGAACTGTTGCTGAGTGATACACACATTTGGTGGTAACTAAGCCAACTGAGACAAATCTTTATGTTTTGCAGAGAAGCCTTACCGCACCTTACAAATGCTGTCTCTCAAAATGTGCTTGTCTGCCCTTTGATTTTATTTCATTTTTCATTTTCCTGAGAACTATTCCCTGTAACCAGAATACCAACTACTCATTTTAGAGTTTTAGTTTTTAAATCACAGAAGTATAAAAATTACAGTCTTTCCTCTTTTTTCCCCCTTCTTGACAGCCAAAAAGAGTATATCTGAGCCATTTCTACTCATGATTAAATAATAGAGCCTCCCACATTCCACAGGCTCTAGGCCACCAATAGAAAAAAAGCAACCTTTTTGGCCTTTTTTGTGTGTGTACAGGACAACGTTTTTTCATGCAGTTGTGTTCCTATTAACGGATGTTATTGGTCACCTGCTATCGGCTCATCACTGTGATTCCAAATAAGGTACAGTCCCAGACACTACAATCCAACAAGGAGCATCAGGACATTAACCTGACCTTATAGTCCAAAGAGAGTAAGACCAGTTCCATAGAGAAAAGGTAACAGCCAGTCTGGAAGGAAAGAGTAAGGTCAATAATGAGCAAAAGGATGTTAATATAAGTTCTGAAAGAGGCAGGCAGGAGTGGAGTGAAGACAATATTGGTGGGAAATCTGGGTTAGCTGGGAAGTAGAGACAGTAGTGCTTGGTTTTTCTTAGAGGGAGGTAGAAGGGATCAGGTCAGTGATGGTGCCGAGGACTGTTTAGATACAAGGAGAGATTGGGAGGCACCCATCCTGCTCTTTGGGAACTGGAATGGAAGGTGTTTGAAAAGAGAGAGATTAAGATACAGCTACAACTTGGGACGCAAGAGACCCTTTCATGGTCAGTGGTGAAATGTTCATTCTTGGTATATCTTTCAGTGCTACAACACACATTGCATGTGTTTGAGTCTACACTATTATTTGCTTTTAAAAATCACTAAGAGAGTAGCAATTTCATTTTTAATTATCTCCCTGCTGTGTTTCCCTCCACTGGCATCTTTTGCCTTTTGTTGAGTTAAACCTCTTCTGGATCCAACCCCCTTCGGCTGACTGGTGTAAAGTGAAAGTAAGTGGCAGGTTGTTATAGCAACTGTATCTGATAATAGTCAGGGATACCTGGAGGGATTGATCATGAGCTTGGAGAGTCGACAAGCTTTTCTTAGGAAATGTTGCAGTCATTCAAAGGCCTTTCTTGCCATTTTTATTCCGATAGTGAACTTTTTCACAAAGATTCCGATTATCCAGTGATGTTGCAGAATTACACGACACTTGCAAGAACATCCCATTGTTCCCTGTGTCATTGAATGTGCCACTGTGCTGGTGGTAAAGCTGTGAAGAAGAATGACTTTTCAGAGGTCAGAGTGTTAATGAGGTCTTCCTACAAAAGTTGGGTCCCCTTGTTTGTTACCTCTTTACTAATCATTCAAGGTTCATATTCTACCCTCAATAATCCAGCTTCACTCTTTGCTTCTTTCCTTCACTCTCCTACGTTTTAGCAAAAACAAGTGACTTTTTGTAAGTAGCTTAAGAGATTCTGTATCACAAACTTAGGCCCTTGCTGGGCACTCCTCTCTACATAGCAAGTTTTGAATGTATTTATTCCCCCTGATAAAATTCTTTTGAGGCTGAGCCCATGTACTCTACTCCATGGAGGCTTTCCTCTTCCCTCCTCTAGACAAAATTTACTCTCTTTTCTGTGCTACTGAAGACTAATGGTACCACTGGTATAAATTTGGGTGGTATCTTAGTAATAAGTTTAATCTTCAGGGAACACAGAGTATTTCTGAGTGACACGTGGCTCCTTGTGGCTTTGCCTCAATACCCTTTTTTCCTCCTTTGCAGAAGGGGCACTGTTGTGTATGCCCACATTTGCTTGTCCGTTTGGGCTTTTATCAAGTAACTCCCTAAATGAAGCTGGGGCTTTAACACTGACCCTAGAGATCACTATATGGTACTCAAATGATGTTTTAGATACTAAAAGGGACAGTGTTCCTAGACTTTGAAGGACGTTCAACATGGACGGCCAAGAGGGCAGTGAAACTCATTACCTTGCCCCCTGCTCTGCCATCAGACCGATATACTATGTGGGCCAGCCTTCCTCCATGTTGTTTGGCAGGAGTTGTTGCAATAATACAAATCCTGGGCTTCAAAACTTTTAATTTGGTAGGTTGCACATGACTCCTAATTATGAAAATGTTTCCAAAGGTTGGCTGATGGCTGAGCACAGCTGGACAGAGAAGTATCCACCCTACAGTAGTTTTAGGCCTGGCTGCTCATTCCAAGCCCCTAGGGAGGTTTTCCAAATATTAAAGCCTGGGCCCTACCCATACTATTTAAATCAGAATCCTTAAAACCACTCCACTCTGGGCTCTCCTCTGCCTGCTTTCCAATGAAAAGCAGAATGTGGAAGAGAGCAATGTAGTGAACAGAAAGGGGTGATTATATTACATGAAATCACAGAGAAAGCTCAGTTTTAGTTTTCATGGTAGCTATTTTTATTTCTGCTTTCGGATAAGGAAGGAGGAATGGAAGATAACAGTATGAACAGGTGGAGAATAAGGGCAAAGCCATTTCTGGTGGAAGGATTAGTACTTGTGCAGGCGTAGAAATGAGCAGTTTCCTTAGCTGATGGGAAGATGGTACGTGTGGATTCACAAGGGAGCCCTTTGCACAGTTGACTGTGGGATGTGGTGGGTAGGGGACTCACAGTAGGGGTTGAAGATGATGGATTTAATGATGGAAAGAACAGGGAGTTACTGCATTTCTGAACAGTTTTGTAGATATCATTTAATTTCAATGAAATATCTCATTGCTACGGTTAGGGGGTAGTGAAATAAATGGGAACAAGAAGATATTTTGTTTAGGATCAACTTAAGCGGTAAGTGTAAGGTGCTAGCTGCCTCCTCGCTTGCATATTCAATCTGAGGACCCCAAATATACCATGAAACTCGGATACCCAATGCCATCTCTCCTCTCTCCCTGCTGTTTCTCTTGCCCTATGTACTTCCCCATCCCTCTTTCTCTGCTAAATATGTTCTTGTCCATTAGTTATGGCAAGTGTCTAAAAGTAAGTGTGTAAAGAAATAGAAGAGAAATTAAATAGCGAAAACTTTGGGCAGTCACAGTTCTTAAGGTGAACATTGCGCTAGGAGAGTCTGTGTTATTGAAAATAGGGATGAAAAGAAGACAAGTGCGAGGTGGGCATCTTTCACACTATCGGACCCTGTAATGAACCCTAAGGAAAAGTAATACTAGGAGTTGAAATCTGTTAAGGACATGAATTTTCACCTAATACTGCTTTAGGTAATTCCATTAAGAAGAATTATCTGAAAGTTGGAAGAAAGGACTAAATATCAATATATTTAGGAAAAAGTATCAATATATTTAGGAAAGAATCCAGAGATCAGAAAGGGCACAATTGAAAAGAACCTACTTGCTTCGAAGAGTGAAGGTTTTCAAATTCATATAACTTATACCACAGATAGCGAGAGATCTTGGGAATTTTACCATAGGACCATGGACCTTGCTTATCTGGGAATTATTGAAATAGGGAATTTGCAGAACATTGATGGTAAGAAAATATTCCCATAGAAAAGGTGAACTTGGGGCCAGGGATTTAGCTCCGTGGTTTTGCTGCCTCCTATGCAAGCACAAGGACCCGAGTTCAATCCCCGGAACCAAAAAAAAAAAAAAAGTGAACTTTAGTAAGTTTAATGACAGCCTCTAACAGATCCCCATAAAGCTACTTAAAGTGACGTTTTATGTAGGCTTAGAAAAGGAGATAGTGTTATAATGAACAACTGTGAGTTCCCTAAAGGAAATATATGTAACTTGCTTCATTTCATTTATTAAATGTGGTTACTATAGTAATAGATTTGAAAAATTCAATACATAACTTATATCTAGATATCAGCAACACATCTGGTAAGTTTTCATGATTATCCTTTGGTCAGAGTGTAGATAGATTAAAATTAGACCAAGTCACCGGTGGTTAAATCTCATCTTTCCCCACCCTCACAAATATTAATTCAAAGTTGGAAGAAAATATCTATTTGAGTAAAGATTCTGTACTCAGTCATGTCCTATTAACTACTTTCAGTGCATCATAAATGAGTGCTTATGAGCTCATCATCTTGTGCTTATTCTCCTCTGGAAAAGAGTTAATACACACAATGATAGAAAGGGGAATCATGCTCACATGTTAACCAATATAAAGATTATAAACTAGAGGCTGTGGCAGTTAGCTGAAAGGTCAAGTCACAGGGCTCATCCTCCCTGCTGTGCTCCAGGGTGTTTGTCTTAGAGATTCCCAGCTGCAGAGCTGGCTGACCATTTGTCAGGGCTCTTCTACGTTGTGTGGAAGGTTGGATTTGGTTACTTTGAAGCCCTGAAAGCCTATTATTCTTTGAAATTACTTTGAGAAACTGTTTTATGAAACAGCATCTTCTCAGTGATCTACCTTAGAGCCAAATCACTCATCTCGTCCATCAAACCTGTGTTCTAATAACTTGTTGCTGTCTGAATAGAATAAAATCTTTCCTCAAAGGATGAAGAATGTCAGCATTCAGAATGTTGAAAAGAGTGACTGCAAGCTCAGATGTGCTTTCAAAAAAGATATCTCAATGTTAACAAAATACTGGAATCTCAGTAAAGTACTATTGAGAGAAATTCAGGGTGTGTTTTCTAGGGTGACCACCTTGAGTGAACAGCAGTAACTTGTATCTTTGATCTGTTTCTAATTTTATAAGGCTTAAGATATTCATTGAGAGAAGAGAACATATAACAGAATACAAGTACTGTAAATATTTATAACATACTTGTGACTTGTGAAGAACAATAGCACAACAAATATCTGAGTATTCACCACCCATTTTACTTGTATAGCAAAGAACAGTATTGCCATAGCCTCTAAGATCTGCTGTGTTTCTTATTTCATGTATCCCTTAACCTCCCCTAATAAGTCTGAAATTTTAATTATTGTTCTCTGCCTTTTCATTATTATTTCACTAAACATTTATATCTTTAATGGTGCCAGCAGCCCAAGACTTTTATGTAGTGATTTATATGTGCCAGACATGTATAAGTGCCATATATGGCAGCTAACCCCCAAACAATGTTAAGAAATAGGTCAGTTAGCATCTTTACTTTATGGATGAGGAAAACAAGGTTAAATAACTCTTGAATCACATAGTTAGTAGGTGTAGTAAGTAGACCTTCAACTCTGGAAGTCTGACTGCCAACTATGCTCTTAGGGTTCCTGACATGCTGCCTCTCAAGGATATACACAAGTGCCCCATTTGTATTTTTAAATGTTATTTAAACAAAATACAACTATCTATTCTGCAATTTCAATTACCACTGTGTCCTTGAGTTTTATCTGTTCTTTTCTGTGGGACTGTAACTTAGTCATCATTACTGCTATGGAGTGTTACTCCATACGTTTGACTATACTGCAGAGATTATACATTCTGCTGTCATTGGACATTTGAGCTGCTTTCATATTTGTCTATAATGAAAAGTGCGGATAGGATATTGTTATCATCTTGTGTGTACATTCCAGATGTTTGCTGAGATTTGTACTTCGGTGTGCAATTGGCAATCCTGCACCAGGTGCTCTTTGTTTCCATGTAACACTAGGTTGCTTTCCAGGGTGATCCTGCCATAATGCACTCCATGTAACATTACGTAAGTTCTACATCTTTCCAAAAGGTTATATCATCACACTCTGAAGTTTTTCCCAGTCTTGAATTTGAAGGTCCAGGAAGAAGGATGTTGGAAAGGGATAGAGGAAAATAAGGAGAGAGGGGAATGGTGAGATGAATCTTCATTTCTCTGATGAACTTGAGCATCATGTTTTCACTTTTTTCCTTCTTCTTTTTCTTTTTGTGGTACTGGGGATTGAACTCAGAACCTTCTGCTTCAAGGCAAGCACAGTGCCCCTGAGCTAAATCCCCAGCCCTTTCCTTTTTTTGGAGACAGGGTTTCACTATGTAATTCAGGCTGACCTTGAACTCACTCACTCACTATGTATCCCAGGCTGGCCTTGAACTTGTAGCAATCTTCTTGCCTCAGCTTCTTAAGAGCTGGAATTGCAGACCTGTCCACCACATACAGTTTTTTGTTGCTTGTTTTTCTTCTTTCATGTTTGCCATTTGCATTGCTTTTTCTTTCTTTCTTCTTCTTTTTTTTTGGTGCCCGGGATCAAACTCAGGACCTTGCGCTTGCGAGGAGAGGCAGCTAAATCCCTGGCCCTGGGTTGCTTTTTCAGTAAATTACCCACTAAATTTTTTGCCACATTCCCTTTGTGTGGGTATTTATTTTATTGATATCTTCTAATCTTTTCTCTATTATATTTGTAGAAAAAAATCTTCTTTTATTTTGTAACTTATGTTTTTATTCTCCTCATAGTGTATTTTGTGAACAGAATTACTTAATTTAATTGAAGATTTAAAGTTTTTCCTTGTAGAATTTGAGGATTTTTGTCTGTTGTATTTCTTTATTAAATGTTTCTTCCACTGTGATTTTTTTAAAACAGAGATACTATCTTTACTATCTTATAGTAGCCTATAAAAATTGCATAGCTTTGTATTTTCAGCTTTACTCTATCTGGGATCAATTTTATATGTGCTTTGAGGTGAAGGTATGATTTCATTTTTTCCATAAGAAAAGGTAATTATTATGGAAACACATATTGAAAAGTGCATCTTTTCTCATTGTTCTGTCTTAAATCAAGTTTCTATATATGGTTTGGTCTGTTTCTGAGTTTCTTTTGTGTTTCATTGCTTGGTTTGTTCATCCCTGTCTCAGTACGATGGTGTGTTAATTGCAAATGCTGTATGAGTCTTGGTATCTGTTAATGCTAACCCTGCAGCCAACTTCTTTAGGAACTGTGGCTGCTCCTGTTTGCTCTTCTATTTAAGTTCTAGAATTAGCTTGTCAAGCTCACCCAAAATTCTCTGGGCATTCTGATTGAGATTGTATGAATCTATAAATCATTCAGGGGAGAACTGACATCTTCAGAGTACTGTCTTCCACCCTGTGAATGCTGCATTGCTTTTATTTGTGTATTAATGACTTTCTAATCTGTCTTTAAGTGTTATCTCTGTCCAATTCCCTCCTCTTTTTGCAGCTCTAATAGACACATTAGTTTTAAGTATATTTTTTATTTAAAAATATTTTATTTATATCAATTTGTTCTTTTGTCTTTGTTTTAACCCCATCTTTTATTCCTTTAAAGACACTAAATTTTACTTTATATTCCATTTATGATAATTTCAGTTTTCTACAGCTTTGGCTGGCTAGCACACATTAGTTCTTTTCTTATCTTCCTGTGTTTGTGATTTTTGATGGAGATTTTATGTGTTGTGGTATTTTTTTTTTTTAATTCTTTACAGACTGGGTTGAAATTGTTTTTTTTTTCTAGAGAGGGTTTGTAGTTGCTTTTTAGGCACTCAGGGAAACTTGTCAACCAATAACTAGATTATCCTATATATTTGGATTGAAGTATTTTGGACAACACAGGGAACAAATTCATGTAAATAAAGGCTAGCATATAACAAACATCTTGGGAAAGGTTTTTATTCCCCATCACTTAGGGCTAATATTGAAGACTGACATTTCTCTTGTAGTGCTTAAGGTGAGAGGACTTTTGGAGTCTTAGCCCCTTTTTTTCTAAGTATAGAAATGCTTAGAGATGAAACCTTCCTAACTATGTGTTCTCTGTCTCCCTCCTACATGCAAAATTCTGTGGCTTCTAGGATTCATGGTGAGTCACCAAAGTGAGAAACATTAAAGCTTAAAAGTCATTAGTTTCATCATAAGCCCACCTCTGCTTGTATGTTCCTTATTTTCTCACATCAAATATGCTGTAGCTTTACAAAGGAATATTTTTTATTATACAAGATAATTTATAGTCTCATATTTCCTCTAAGATACTCTTTTTTACAGTTAAAGAATTGAAGGCTTAGGGCAGTTAAGTGACTTGCTCAGAGTGAAGTAAGTGTTGGATCTGTTTTTTTGTTGTTATTCAGTCTGTATTTTCAATGGTGTTCCTCTATTTAGTTGTAACAGATGCTCTTTTTCAAACCTTTTGCTCTAGTCTAAGAAAAGAAGAGCTAAAAGGGGAACTTAATATTCTTATTTAATTGTACCTTTGCAACAACTCCATGTAATATAGATTATTTTTTCTTTTCTACAGATGAGAACATTCAAACTAAGCAATAGATAGATCATATATTTTATAAGTGAGGTAGGTTTCCACTCCCAGTTATTTTAGATCATTTGTGTGACCTCCTCCTGGTAGCCTACCCGACCAGCATAGTTTCCATTCTCTACCAGTTATCCCTATTGCTCCCTTCATAGAGTTATATCTATTAGCAGTGACTCATGTGTTTGTTTACTTATTTATTATTTGCTTTCTTTCTGGGGATGATAAGATCAACAAGAAGAAGGACCGTGTATTTTTTGTTTACTTCTGTGGAATCAGAAATTGAGCCTGGAATACAGTAAGCACTGAATAAAAATATTGAATGCCTAAAAGTTTGATTTTGAAACCCATTTTATTTTTGTTAAATGTAGCTAATAATTAATCTCTTTTCTTACTTGAAATTACAGCCAAGTTTCAAAGCTAATGACCATAGACACACTAAGTGTCCCACATTTTGTGTTTAAAGAGCTTCTAGTAGTTAAGGTCAGATAGCTGTTGCGAGGAGGCTGCCATTCCACTCTCTTAGGGCAGAGAAGGTGAGCCAATCCCAACACCCAGTAAGAGGCTCCCCTGCCACCATTCCACTCTCCTAGGGCAGAGAAGGTGAGCCGCGTGGGCACCAGAAGCACCCCCACCACCGCGGAAATCAGAAGACACTTAAACAAGTCTCAAAAACAGACTTTCAGATCACCTAAAACAACCCCAAAGGGAAACTAGATGGAACAATCTGATTCTCAACCACTTGGACTCACTGAACTGGCAGCAAAAGAGGATCTGGAAAAAATGAAATCAGAAATAATTTCTCACACAAGAGCAGAGATTGTGCCCATAGTGCAAGACATGATTAATAAATCTAGAGAGGACACAGATAAAAAAACAGAGGATCTGAGGAACATGATGGAATCCCAACATAGTAAACAAATGGAATCCATAAAATAGATGCAAACAGATTTCCAGGAGATTAAAAACTCCATCAAAAGTCTACACAGCAGAATAAACCAATGTGAGGACAGAATTACAGATATAGAAGATAAGATTGCAATTAGTGAACAGGAAAAGAAAAATTGCTTCAAAATTATAAGGGACCATGAGAAATCAATCCAGCAGCTGCTAGATGATGCAAAGAAGAGTAACATAAGTCT